>CM031236.1:130843400-131036845 GCA_018340775.1 Taxus wallichiana var. yunnanensis | reverse complement strand
ATGTAATAAGCACCGCATGGCCTCGGAGTCGTGATTAACAACTCGCTCTATTTACCCTCAATAGATGATAAAGAAAGCATTTTGCTTCTTACTGACCAACTAATCATACCATAACCTAGAAAGAAATTGTAACTTGAAGTAGACTTGTGACTCTAAATATCATCATCCCAGTCTAAATCTAGGTATCTAACCAATTCAACATCATACCAATTCCATATTGAATCCCAAACTTGTGTGATCCTTGTATGTAGTGAAGAATCCTCTTGGTTGCTTTCTAATACAACTCAGAGGATCTTGTATAAATCTAGAGACCATGCCTACAACATATGAAATGTTTGGTTTGGTATTTGTCAAGTAGATGATACTTCCAATAAGTTTTCTATACAAATTGTCATCAACCAAGTGTAGAACAATCAACCTCAAGCTTGAATCCAGATAGAAAGGGGTCAAAGTTGGCTTACTGATCAGCCATGTGAAACTAATCAAATAAATCGGGAGCACACTTAGGTTGTGCAATGGCAATCCCGAGTAATACATCAAAATATGGATCCCATGAGGAATTAATTTAACAAACCCAAGTCGATCGTATGAAAATATATCAGGCGAAGAGCTACTTTCACTGTTGCAATTGAAAATGAAGTACTCCATGTGATCAATAGATCATCAACATATAAGATCATCAATGTAACCAAAATTGAAACAAATTTCCACATCAGCCAAGAAGTAGGCATACTGGATCATAATAACATATAATGAAGTATGATGAGATAAGAAAGGAATGTATCTTGGCATACCTATCTTGAGGGGCATGCTTGAAGCCATAGATTTCTAAAGTTTGCATACTAAGGAAGAGTCCTCGACAAAACCATGTGGCTACTCGTGTAAATTTCCTCACATCCAATTGATGATGACGAATCAGTCCATACAGTTATGGTAATGACAAGAGTGATCCAGGTAAGTTCCTAAAGATGTACCAAAAGAAACAAACACAAATACGCTGCACAGGGCATTATCAAATGGGCTCCATGTAGACCCATTTGATAATTCAACTTTTGGCATATCCCCATCCTTCACAAATTATTCAATCCATGGGTATTAATACACCCATCCGACACCCTTTTTTAAATGGAATCTTTTATCTCACCCACCATGTCAATCATGCTCCCCACTCCATCTAATAATTCAAGCCATGGTCCCCACGTGATCACATCATATCCCTAACTCAAGTTACTTTACTCAACCCCGTTACTTGTTAACCCCAAATCTAACCTCACATCTAAGCTATAAATATGGGTTTTTTCCCATATTTCAAAGAGGACCGAAGACTAAGAAAAAGGAGGAGGATATATTTTTCAAGAAGACTTAGAGATACCTAGGCCTAGAGAAGAGAAGAAAGAGCTTAATTAAGTTCTGCTAGTTTAAGGAAGAAACCTTTGCCATGGTTCATTATCTTTCCATCTTGATGCCTAGTTCATCTCATAACAGAGCACAAGCTAAGTTTCCTGTCATTTTAGTTACTTTTTCATTTTATATTCCATTACTACTATTCATGATTTGTTATTATCTTGTCTGACATGGGGGTTGACATCCTCCAAGGGAGTTAAAATCCTCTGGAACCTGGCACTATCTGGGAAACCCCGCATATTATGATCTAATCTTATCTGTTTCAGTTTTGCAGATCTAGCTTCTTTATATCATACATCTATCTTATTTGCACTCTGTATCATCCATCATCATCTCCAAGGTACTAAGCCCTTGTATACTCGACGTTGTTTAGTGTTTCTTGATTACTTGTACACTCATCTGGACAGAAGCTGGAAACTCAGATCAACATTCGCACCGGTGGGACCAGATCCAGATCTGGTCATTTTTTTTTATGTTCTTTTGTTGTGCAGTGTGTCGAAGATGATGGTTATCTTATTTTTTTTAGTTGTACGCATCTTTGACATATATTTTGTGAATATTTTTTTGGAAACTCACTTGTTTGCATGGGGATTTAATTATCTTTGCATTAGTGTGGTGTCCTTGATATATAGTTGTTTTTGTCTTTATGAAGTGGTTTGGTTTTTGTCATTTTGAATAAGGTTATTATTTAATTTGTTTATAATTATTATAAAATTTTATTGTTATATGTTAAAAATAGGAAATATATAAATATCAATTAAAAAAAAAAAAATAAAATAATATATAAATAAATAAATTAAAATAAAACTTAAATCCTAATGCTAAAATAATACAACCCATCCCCTAACTATTTCCTCACCCTCCAACTCTCCAACTCTCGGCTTCTCTCCATCCTCCACTCTCACCTCCTACCCACTTCCTCAACACTCCTCTCAACTTCCCTTCTCCAACTTCCTCCTCCAACGAGCCACCTTCCTTCCACCACTTCCCTTCTCCCTCTCTCCACCCTTCTCCCATCCCTCCACTACTTCCACTCTCCACGCTCTACTCCCACCACTCCCCATCTCCATGACCTCCACATCTCCATACTCCTTCTCAAACTCCCCAACTTCCACTTCCAATCTCCATCCACACAGCTCTCCCACTCTCCTCCACCGCTACTCTCCATCCTTCCTCCATCTCCTCTTCTCTCCTTTTTTTTCCATCCTCCCTCCCTTCCTCTCCCACCCGACTCTACTTCCATGCTGTCCTCCTCCAAACATTTTCCTCCTCCTCTCCTTCCCATCAATCTACCCCCAAATCAACCCTCCTCGATCCATCCTCCCAATCAGGTCCACAATCCCTCCACCTCACAATATAACTTCTCTATCCATCCTTTCCTACCCCATCTTCCTCCTCTCGCCCATCCTTCCAACTCCCTCACGCAGCTTCCTTCATCCTCCACCACCTTCACCCACCGTCCATTTGAGCTTCCATCCCCTCTCACCATCCTCAACCTACTTTCCACTGAATCCCTCCATATATCTCCTTCTCCAATCCTCACCACCTTCTCCTTCAATCACCTCCTCCATTATTCCGCATTTTCTTTTCAAGAAATTATTTATCTCCCTCGACTCATTCTGCCTACCTGACTGATCTCTTTACCACTATAGACTAAACTCACACATTATCAACCAATCATTCCTCTTAGCAATAGATTATAACTCGAGTTTCCCCTTTCTTCTCACATGTGAACTCACTCCACCGACCCATGAATTACCACTTCTAATTACTTAAGCCAAACCGATTCATAGATTTTTTGACCATTAATCTCAACATAAGATTTTTTGATCCCTAGTTCATATCTCCATATCAAATCGATCCATAATCTTATCCACTATTGCATCCACACTTTTTTAATATTTTACTTCTCACAATAAATTAGTCTTATAGTTTTTATTTTATCATTTTATAGTCCCATACACAATTAAATTTACTTTTCGAATATATTAACACATTGTGTTTATTATTATGTTAATATTATTTACATAATTAGTTATTAATTTTTTATATTTCTAATTTCAAAATCAAAATTTTTCAGTATTATTTAATAATTTATCTCATATGTTTATTTCATAGATTAAACTTATAATTTATCATAATTTCATTTTCAATATCCATTATCATTACTCTAATTAACTTAAATATTATTATTATTAATTATTATTAATTATTTTATTTTATTTCAATCATTTATTTTTTTATTTACACCATTTGTAAAATTTATTAAGTTCATTTTTATTATTTACCTTTTAATAATATTTATTATCTCTTAGTTAGATATCTACTTATTACGACTAATGTTAATTCAAAGACCTTGATTTTAAATCAAACTTTTTCATTAATTAAAAATTACTTTTTTGTTCGACTTACAAATCTCTTTTTACAATCTATATATTTCTTCTTTTTTAACATATTACTAATTATATTTATCTTATTTTCCAGGTGAAATCAACAACAATTCCAAGTAACCATCCAACACATGCGATCAAATAAATTTTGTGCAAAAAAAACATCATTTTCCATGATCCTCTATTCCACAACATGAAAATGCCATTTTAGGTACTGATGTTTCGGGTCCGTGATTAATACCTCACTTCTAAAATACACATCATCAATCAAATAACACCGATAAGTGATTCTCAAGTATTTCTCATTTTTCTATTTTCTTTTTTGCATCAAACTTTCCTTTCCTCGAGTGTCTCAGATACAAACGTCACATTTCATTTTGGTCTAAAACAAACCTTCTGCATCCTTCCTGATCACATAGCTTAAGTAAAGGATTTAACTCTCTGCATTTCACTTATCACACACTGCCTGAGACTGCACAAACATAATTAACACATCAAAACATTCCTCTCACTTGGTTAATCGATTGGGACCTAAACACCCAACAGGAAACCATCTTAGACATCTCCCAATCCATAACTACCTAAAACCAGCCTTAGACTCCTTTAGGCACCTTCATTACCTACTTTTCTTTTCTGTTCACATCCTCTAAATTAAACATGATGATAAAAATATTCTACTTGATTTGTTTGTCAACAACATACATAAACAGATGTTTCTCTATTTCACACCTATTGTCGCTCTCTCCCAAATCGAGACAAAAAACAATCTACTCTATCCAATGATATTACTTCCTCTGACGATCTCACTCAACAAGATTCTAAACTCAAAACCATGTCGTCAGTCACCAACCTCCTAGTCTCCATGGTCTCACCTCATGAGAACCATGTCATACAAAATTCTCCCCACCTTGACACCAACCCTCATATCCCTCGTCAAGCCAGTCTTCCTAAATCAATCGCACCACCATCTCCTGCTCCTCTAGATACACTCAAATCTCCTCCTAACCCCATATATGACTTCTTACTCCAAAAATCTCCTATAATCTCTCAATCCTCCCAATCTCCAAAATTGGTGGATCGCATTCCACCCACATCCCATTTTGACAATTCCATTAATAGGCCTATCCAACCATCTCAATTCTTAACACACATATCCCCGCTATTATCATGCCCCTATTGCTCAACACCAACCTATGCAACAATCCCAACCTGTGACACATGTTAGTATTTCCAAGCAACTCCCCAAACACCTACATATCCACAAATTAATCAATTGTCTTATCAAACCATTCCGCAAACATCCTATCCACAAACTTATCAACCACCTTATCAGACGCTTCACCAAACACCCACACACCCACAAACACATCATTCGCCTTATCAAACTACTTTTCAAACCACATAACTGATCCAATCTCAACCTTACAATACCTCGACTAATTCAATTCATGCCTTAATGAATCGGTTAGCTAGTTTAGAAACCCTTACCGTACCACCCAAGAACACCTTATCCTATGAACAAATCTGTAACAAACCGATTCATCCATCGGTTCCAATCAAACCTTATCCCCTCATTGGAAACTTCCTACATTTAATAAGTTCAATAATAAAGAAGATCCCCAACAACATCTCCTCGCATTTAAACACGCATGTTGTCTTATCGCGCATGATCATGATTTACTTCTTCACACTTTCCCCATGTCTTTGTCTTAGTCCCTGGCTGGATTGGTATAACAATATCCCACGACATTCCTTATTCTCTTTCACTCAACTTGCACAATTGTTCTTAGAACACTTTTCTATCAATATCACACGCAAAACCACTATCGCTGATCTATATACCATTCGACAATATGAAAACGAGCCCATCGCCGACTTCGTCGCACATGATGGCATGATGTTATAAACCAACTATCCTTCACTATCCCACAAACCAAACTCATCGATTTATTCTCATGTTCGTGTGCCAAACATATATCATCCACTTTGCAGATCCAATCATTTCGAACCTTTGATGAAGCTTTCACAATGGCTCGCAAGCTCAAAACCCGTGCCATTGAGCAAGGTCATCTTAAACTAAGTTCAACTAAATCAAAAATTGAATCCACTAAACCATTCACACATAATGGCGAGTTCAAGGTCAGGCCAACACTGTGGTCATTGAACCCTCATCCCCATCTACACCAAGCACATGGTCTCAACAATGATCTCCTCAATCAACAACCAACTACACTCCTTTAGGAGAATCATATAGTTTTATATTTGATAAGTTGATGAGTGTAAACTCCATCCAACTTCCTCCCATACGACCCATGGACAACTCGCAAGCCAAGCCTATTTGGTATCACGAGGCCCACTTTTGTAAATATCATCGAGTCAAAGGTCATGACATTGAGAGATGTCATTCCTTCAAAGATCGTGTCCAACAACTTGTAAATCAAGGGGATATCCAAATTGATACCTCCACTACGCAAACTAATCAACCACCAACAAATCATGTCACCCCCTTTACATCTCAACTATCAAATGCTTGTATGGTTGACACTATCAATCAAGATCTTATCTTATCACCAACTCCACATGTTCCCATGGGACATTATTCCCACCTCTTATTTAGAGCCTATCACACCTACATCAACTTTTACTACTATCCCATGAACCTACACCTTCTCCTATCCTTATCACATCCACATCAAATTCAACTATATCATCCATTTCCACCACTTCAAACACACCCCAATCTACCACATTAGATTCATCCTTAGCACTTATTTGGCCCCACTCGTATCCACACATATCCCTACATCTCTCACATCTATTCATTCACCCATCTTCATCAAATACACCTGTTACTACACCTACATTACTCACAACCATCCCAACTAAACTCAGTTCTACAACATGCACCCTTACAACCCTACCTTCGACATCAACCCCATTAGCTAACATATCATTCTTACCCCTTGAAACATTTATGAAACAACCAGTCCCTTCTACTTCTACATCCGAAAATGCTCCTGCATTTGCTACATTACCCTTACCCATAAGGTCTACTCCATCGGTTATCACATCACCACATCTCCACATATTCCAAAAATGCCTACATCTTTATCTATCCCAACTACCCCTATATCTATCATATCAACAAGTCCACCTATCTCTACCTTGACAACCTTGCCCATGGCCACATCACCAGTCTATCCCAATACTCTTTACCTAATCCTTCTATCACACCAACCCAATCCTCTCGATCTGTAACCCTATCAAATATACCCTTGAATCACCTACTGTACCAACACATCCACCTAAATCAAATAAAGATGCTTTACCTTCTCCCTCTACAAAATCATCTCTTTCCATGCCAAAATCAAAACAATCCACATCTCACATAGATATCATTAATCACATCATACAAACACCTATCTCTTCATTAACATCTTTGTCTTGTTTTAGGACAATTTCTCCATTAATAACCACACCACCGCTATCAGATCCTCCGGTTGAAATTATTGTCATCCTGCTAGAGGTAAATCTTCTGGTTGAAGTCTAAGGCTCGGGGAAAACATCCCCGACACTCCCCTACGCTCCTCGGAAACATTCAAGTTTTCCTCTTCTCAACAATCCAATGCCACAACATCCATGTCAGGATCAATTTTTCCATCTATGACATCTTGCAATAATCAATCCACATCCAAACAATACCATCCTTCAACCAAATTTGATTTGTCCTCCAAAACATGAAATTCACACATCCAATCTACATCCACATTTTCTCCTAACTCCAAGTTGAGACATCCTATCAAAACCCACAAGAGTTACCTTCCCCATGACACTTCAATGGGGTCATACGCAAATATATTTCGACATTTAACTCAAACATCTGCCATCAAACTTCCTCCTATTAAAGCCTTTAATCCCTATGGTCCCAAGCCATCATGGTTCAATCCTAATTGTAGTTGCGCTTATCATCGTACCCCGGGTCATGACATCGAACATTGTAAGGCCTTTTTGGTCAATCGTCCACAATCTTATTGAGAAAGATGATTTCCTCATTCAAGGGAAAGTTTCTTCTCCATCTACCTTGAATCCAATCCATATCCCATCTATCGATTCTTCCATGATCCCTCCATCCACATCATCCCTTAACATCCATCTGCCCATGTCATGTCATTCCTCCTAAGGAATGCCCTCCATTATTCATCAATGTCGCTTATCTTACTAAGCACACTTGTGGTCTCCGATCGTTTACCCCATCCAAATCTAAAACAATCTCATCTAAGCTCTTTTGAAATCCTTTACCTCCTTCACATTTAACTTTTAGGGAATAACCTTCCCTCCCCTGAACACATCATCCGTATAAATCCCCTAACATTACTAGGGACTTTGCTCTTTGACATTGTTTTATTTACTTTCTTCACATCCATCCAATCTAAATTAATTATATCTAGATCCTCATCTCATTCTAAGCCCTCCTTTGAGGCCATGTTTGTCTCTCCATTGAGGGACCTTTTTCTCTAAGTCCACCTTTGTGGCTATATTTGTGTCTCTTAGGGCACCATCTATTTTGAAGTCCACCATTATGGCTATATGTGTGTCTCTTTTGGGACACCGTTTATTTCATCAAGCCCTCCTTTGAGGCCATGATTTTCCTTCTATGTTTATGTCTCTCTTATGGCATCATTTATTTTCATCTAAATCCACCATTGTGGTCATATGTTAGTTTTTATTTCCTACTTGGCTATCATCTCATCTTATTGCAACTTCATTGTCTTCCTCTCGTGGTGGTAAACTAGAGATGGAACCTCTTAATGCATTGCACTTGCGACCAATCTACTATTAGCATATCTACCAATGAGAACTTAGTTACATCCTTAGATTGTTCTGCCATCTTTAGCCCCTTCCATTTTTCATTATAATAATCTGAATTATGTGGTCCGCCTTCACTACTTTGATGTGATCCCATAACCATTACATCCATTACCTTCTCATTCTCCTATTGCAGCCATGCGAAGGGTCCAGGTGTCTCTTGTACATTCCTTATCCCCTCTTAAGTGGTTTACTTAGCTATTCCCTAGCTCTCCCCATGTGAAGCTCAAACTCAAGTATGTAAAAGGCAAAATCAAAGTTATAAAAAAATAGATTGATCCCTCGAAGGACAAATTGTTCATACAAAAAAAAAAAAAAAAAAAAAAAGAAAAGTATACAAATCAAAATCAAACAAAATCAAAAGAGATAGACCGATCCTCAAGGATGGATATCATATTATTCTTGCATCTATATTATGTATAAAGTAGACCATACCCTCAAGGATGGCTACTCGTTATTATAAGCATCTCGGAAGGTTTTCCGCATTGATCAACCTTCTTTATCAACATTTTCCAAAGCTTCCCGCATTGATCACTTTCTGCTATTTTTATTTCCCTTTCCCAGAGTTGGGGCATAGACTTAAGGAACACCACCTTTGGAGATCCTCTTCCCACTGTACAAGTCACATCTTCGATCCCTTTTTCAATTCAATATTAGGATTTGAGCATCTTTCATCCATATTCCCTCATGATCTTTTTTTGGTATAACTAACTATTATTGGTTATGTATTAACACCGCTATTGGCTACAAGTGCAATGCTTTGAGTGGTAACCTTTCTTGTTTATCTCAATCCATTTGAAACATAGTTTCCAGTATGCCCTTACTACAAGCTATGTTCCATTCATCTCATCCAAATCATCTTTTATGAAAATCACATCAAATTTCACACTATGAATTTTATATCTATCCATCATCTTCGTGAATGTGTTTGAAATACACTTTTTGGTTTTGAATTCTACTTGATCACCATCATAGTTTGTGAATCCTACTTGAGGGTCCTTCTCAAGAAAATTTGTTATCCTCGTAGCTCCTTATCTCTCAAGATGTTCAACATCGTCTTTGATCCATTTCTCCTCGCTCTCCATGTCCACTCATCACCATTTGTCTCCACATCATCCTTCTCACCTTTATGTCCCCTTGCACAACGCATGACATCTTACTTGTCTTTCCTCTTGAGTTTCTCTTTTATTCTCCGCTTTCAGTTTGACAATCTTGCTTAACCATCCATATAGTCGAGAACCTTAGTTAAGGTATATATTCTTCCTCTTGGATCCTCCCACTATAGAAGCTTCTCCACCATTTCTTTCAACGTGTGATGACAATCACCACCACAAACGTCTTTCCACTCCTCCTTTTCCACCTAACACTCTTTCATCATCACTACCACCACGTGGGAATCCCAATTAAGGATTTCCATTACACTCTCCATCTAAAACACATATATTCCTCCATCCATTCATGTCACACTCCTTTGTTTCCTTGTTATCACATTGTTATCACCTCCTTTCATCTCTTATTCCATTTTGGTATACATTGCTTAGTCTTTTCATCATTCTTCTTCTTCTTCGGTATGGTGATCCTACTTAACCATCTTCGTCAGTAGGCAATCCTACTTAAGAGTTTCTCTTAAGAATGGGTTGTCAGTCATCCTTCCATCTCCCATCATCTCTTCCTCATCTTCTGTCTCCTACCTCTCATCATACTCATCTATTCCAACCAACCCTTCCACACATGCATCCAATACAATGTTGTCTTTCTCCTTCCATATCAACACCGCGGTTTGGTGATCTTACTTAAATCCTCTCCGCGGCATGGCGATCTTACTTGAGAGTCCTCTTAAGCATGATTTGTCATCCCGCACTCCCCACTACCCCACATTCTCTCCATCTACATTTTCTCAAAGATTCCCCATCATCACATCCTCTCACCTCCTCTTTCATTCTCATAAACACCACTTCCTACTGGTCCCTTTTCATCTCCATCATCCCTCGTTGGGTAATCTTACTTAACCGTTGCTTCTCCATTCATTTCATGTCTTGTTTCTTCATTTCTCTCTCATTCATTCTCATCCATTGCATCCTCTCCTCATCTTCATCTTCCTACACATCGTCATCCCTCCTTTATTTACTCTTTTCACTCCATCTTCTAGAGTTCTCCCACATATCTACCCCCATACTTACATCATCATTGTCATTGATCTTCCCTTAACATTCTTTCATCTTCCTCTTCTATTTCCGCTAAGAATTATTGGTGGACTTCTCCTAAAAATCACTCATCCCCATTCTGCACAGCCTGAATCCTTTTCTTTGACCTCCTCCATTCTATCTTCATTCCTTCCTTCCTCTGTGTCCTCTGATCATTATCAGAGGACTTCTCCTAACATCCCTTCATTGGCATTCCTCCCATTCTTCGTTTACTTTCTACCTTGTCTCATCTTTTGTCCCATCTTTTCCTACTGATCATTATCGGTGGATTTCTCCTAACATCCATTGTTGGCATGCATCTCCTATCCCATCCTTTATTTTTCTCGCCGCCTCTCTATCTCGCCATTCTTCCTTGCCAATTTCTTCACTATCTTCATCATACACCTTCTCTCTATTTTCTCGTCATCGCATATCCTCATCTCATGCATCTTCGTTTCTTTTCCAATCAATGTCATTCCTTCACCGATCGGGGATCATTTTTTAAAGTTCCCTAAATATCCCTAAATGGTGTCAAGTCAGAATATCATCTCGAGAGCTTTTCCGCATTAGAGTAGATCGACTATAAGAACACAACAAATAGACATCGGGAGCTCTCTAGATATGTCTGGTCAAAGTTCCTGACATCGGGAAAGTCAATTGGTCAATTGGTCAATATTGACCTAAAAATCGCGACACGTGGTGAAAAGGCAAAAGGGGAGTTATTTGTTGGTTTTCGATCACCTTATCTTCGATGAGCGTAAAAATGGTGCATGGGAACAAGAGGCTCAATCTTGTATTACTGGAGGGGAGCCCACCGCCGTGTGGACTATGGTATTATCATCGACGGTGGGTCCACCTGTTTTGTCCCCACCATGTGGCTTGCCATCTACTCGTCGAATTCCTCTTGATTTTCTATCGGGAGACGACAAGTGGAATATATACTATTAACCGTGTTAATTATTTCCATACCACATTACATGGGTCAAAATTATATTTACTTGGTAAGTCCACTTTCCAAATGCCACGCACACGCACATTTGGTACACACACACACACACACACACACACACACACACACACACACACACACACACACACACACACACACACACACACACACACACACACACACATATTAATGTTCAAACATTAGTATAAACCGCCAACATACTATACTTCCACGTGGAGGAGGAGAGAAGCGGTGTTGGAGAAGGCTTAAACCATGCGTGGAAATCCACGTGGTGAACAAGGTGGGGCGGTTAGTCTCAAAGTGGTCCCATGACCACATAAACCTGCGTGGAAAGGCTTAATAAAGCCTAAGGTATTATCAACCCACAATATGTGGGATATACATCCACTTACTCAAGCGTGGAAAATGGTGGACTCATCCGCTAACATGGGGATGTTAATCCCATTTCATATGCAAATGCGCCAAATTGGGATTGTTCATCCCATTAAAAATGCAAAATGGCTCAAAAAACAATAAAAACTCCAACCACCTTGACCGCTTTAACATTAGAATATGGAATTAAAGCAAAATCCATGGAAAAATGATAGGAGGTGGGATTTGATCCCCCAACCTCATAGGTCTAAAGCCAATCCACTAACCAACTCGCCAAAGAAGCTCGCTTGGTTATAAAATGGGTCGTTTCAACTTATACAAAGGTGTAATCTCAGGTAAAAAAGATAAGGACCAATTTTCAGAAAATGCCATTTTTGAAGGCCTTGCACTCAGAATGAGAACTCGGAGTAAAAAGATGAAATGAAGTAAATTCTGAGACGACAATTCCAACGATGTAAGATTTGATATTTTTTTGTTGAGTTTTAACCTATTTTTGGAAGTTTTGAATTTTTTAACAGGATCTACAAGACAACTAGTTGAGAACACGAATTTCAATGCACTCGGTCGAAATGTGACTTGGTGTAAACATGAAAAGTGTTTAGAATTTAGATGATCTCAAATATATGATCTGTTTTCATAGAATTTTTTAAATCTCCATTTGTAGGTATTTTTCTAACACAAATCCCAATTGTAGGGAGATCACATTGTGAAAAACATCCGTAGAGCCACGGATCGCTCTATGGGAGTTTATGCTTTTTTTTAAGTTCTGGGACATTGATCTCCCTCATTTGTAGGTTGTGATTCATTATTGGTTGTTTGTAAGAGTTATTGTACATCATTTCAATATTATTAATGGATCGGTTCAATCCTAACCGGGGACGTAGGAATTTCCAAATATAACAATCTCTTCCTATCCGAGTGTTTTCCTTTTTGATTATATATTTGCTACTACACAAGTTTTCCGCACTTCCATGGATGCATAATAATAAGAATTTAATCAATTTTTGAGTTTAGAATACTTAAAATTGGTTAAGAAAATCACGATCTTTGGAAACTTTTAAAAGTGAAAAAAAAATACAACACATTTCATCATTCACTCAAGTTTCTCTTTACATTCCTTATGCTTCCTCACTCTTTACCAAATATTTTCATTCTTGGTTCACTTCCTTCTACATAATTTTCTTCATTGTCTTCTCCTCCTTTCTGATCTTCGTCTTATTTCACTTCATCTACATCGTCCTTCTTCCCATTTTACCTCGCCCTTCTTCCTTACTTCCCGTTGAAAACCTGACTCTTCAGCGTTATCCCATTTCCTTTATCATCTCATCATCCACATGCATTTCCATGTGGTCAATTCCATATGATTTTCCTGAGATTTCCTCACTATGATATGTTTCCTTCAATCTTATTTTGCTCTATTATCTCTTTCGTTTTCCATTACCTCTCTATTTTCCTCTGCTCCATATTCATCACGCCTTTCATCTTGAATAACTATCTCCCTTTTCCATAATTTCATCCTCTCGCTCTGTTCTTTTCTTGTCTTCTCTTTGTTTGTCCTTCTTCATTTCCCCCTTTTTCTATAATCCTTCTTTGTTATCTTCTTCCCCCCTTCATTCTTTATTTTCTCCTCCTCGTCTTCGTCCCTCTATTCCATATACCCCTCGCCTTCATATTCAATCTTTCTTGCTCTTCTCATAATCAACTAATCCTCCTATCTAACCTTTTCTCTTTCTCAACATCCCTTACATTTGGCATTCACAATCAATGCCGATGTTTCTCCATTTATGTATCGCCATCTATCCCTTTCATTACCGTTCTTGTTCTTCTCTTTGCCACATTGACCTCTTCTTTTTTTTGAGAACCCTGTCACATCTTTTATCTTCGTCAATCCTCTCACAGGGACATCATCATATCCATTTCTAAGAATCTATTCCCATCTTCTTTTGACATTTTTGTCTTGGAAGATACCATAACGGCCATCACCTATCTAATCTTGTTCTCTTCCATGAATATTTGCTCTACTTTTGTTTTGTCACAAAAGTATCTCTATCACACTTACCGAAGAAATAAGACTTTTTTGTCTTCTTCACCTTCTAATTTGCTAACACTTATACATCTTTCCTATAAAACATGATTGCCATCATATTTATTATCCTTTTAGGGCATTTTATCTCACCTTTCTATCCTATCTGCTCATCTTGTCCACATTTATGATTATTCTATATATGTCTTATGTTGGGGCACCTTTCCATCTTTGTACTTGTCAATGCATATAACTCACTTTGTGTCCTTTCTGCCCTGTGCTGGGGTATCATTATCTTCATCCACGTCCCTTTTATGGATGCATGATTTTTCGCATGATTCCTCGTAAACAAAGGATTGCACACATCTTTCACATTTAGTTGCACATATTTTGATGTTTTCCTATGACCCATTGGTCATCTTGGTTTACATCCATACTGTAGTGGTCTTCACCCACTCACTAGTCTATAGAACGTTGTCATCTGTCTCCATTGAGACCACAATTGTCCTCTACCGATGTGATATTGGAGTCACCGCCATATTTTTTTTTATTTATTATGATCCTTTTTGCCTGAGGCATCTTGCCTTTGGTCATGTCTTCATCCATCCTCGGACACATCTTTCATCTAACCCTTTTTGTTTTTTGTCTCGTGGCTTGCTATCGCAAACCACTCAACAAAAAGGGGAAAATGTAGACACCTATTTTGGTATAGCGCCCCTTCGTCATCTCACATTCATTCAATATTCCATTCTTGCATCTCTTTCTCTTAAATTAAATAAAATCCTATCTATTTGCTCACATTATTTGATTGATTATCAATGGGCTCCATATGGACCCATTTGATAATTCAATTTTTGAATCATCCCCCATCTCTAACAAATTATTTAATTCAAAATGCACCCATCCAACACTCTTTTTTAAAATGGAATCTTCTCACCCACCATGCCCCCCACTACATCTAATAATTTAAGCCGTGGTCCCCACATGATCACATCATATCCCTAACTCAGGTTACTTTACTACACCCTGGGTATCATCTAACCTCCAATTTAGCCTCACATCTAAACTATAAATATGGGGTTTTCCCCCATATTTGAGGAGGGAGAGATTTTTAATGACCCTGACCGAAAAGAAGAGAAAGGATCGAAGACCTAGAGAGATCTAGGCCTAGAGAAGAGAAGAAAGAGCTTAATTAAGTTCTATTATTTTAAGAAGAAACCTTTCCATGGTTCATTATCTTGCCATCTTGATGCTTGGTTCATCTCCATACAGAGCACAAGCTAAGCTTTTCCTCGTCATTTAGTTACTTTTTACTTTTCATTTTATATTCCATTACTATTGTTCATGATCTATTATTATCTTGTCTGACATGGGGGTTAACATCCTCCAAAGGAGTTAAAATCCTCTTGGAACCTGCACCGTCGTCACATTTTGAATGTCATGAAACACATTCAAAACCCGAGGCCTATTCACTTTGCAAAAACAAAACAAAAAGCTTAAGGAGGCAAAACACAAGCACTAAAAAACATGAATGTGTTTCATTGCATTAAGACTTTGTGGCACCTATAATTGACAAGGGAGGCGAGCTCAGAAGATCAGTTATATTTTATTTTACATTTATTTTCCTTATTAATCTTATTTTTTGAATAGTTTTTTATTTGTTATTTATTTTCATTTTCAGATGTTTCTATATCTCCTATTCAAACCCCACATTCACCCACACACCAAGATGAAGAAGAAAACATCCTTGAAACACCCCCTTCAATGGCACGACATCCTCCTAACACCCAACAACATATTTTGGGGGAGATTGAAAACAACAAAGCTCAAATTGAGGGTTTGATAGAAACGTTAAGAAACCCTAATGCCAAAAATGCACATCGTCAAAACCTAGTTGCATCTTTAGGATCATTATTATCTAATATTGATAGTTTGGTTGGACAAATAAACACATGGGAGAGTTTTAAAACCAAGCTTGCCACAATAATTTTTATCCCAAAATTTTTTTCTTATGATGCAGTGAAGAAGAAAAAAATAACAAAATATAAATTGTGTGCATTATTTACTGATCCTAAAACAAATGCACCATTATGATTAGATTGCAAAATATTTCCCATCCACTGGTGTAATCATGAGGCGATACAAAATAATTTTTGGGATAGGTGGTGGGTGGTTTTTGACCAACCACCTTGTAATAATTTTGAGGTGCCAAAATATTTCTTGAGGAAAATCTATTACGAGTTCATCCTCAATGAAATACCTAACTATTATGACATTCGATATTTTCATGGCAGAGGCAAGGGCTCTACACAGGATAGAGAGGGGGTACAATATTTGCAGAACATACCAAGCTAGACCCATTTCCCACCCACATATTCATCATGTTTCAAGTCCCTACCGCTAAGAATGAGAAGGAGACAATGGAGGTTGAGCACCTTGGTTCTATCAGGATCATCGACATTGACATCAAAGCTTGGTGCTTTAGCATGGCATCCATCTCTCCTAGGGTGATGAGGTTGGTCCTTCTAGGAAGCAAACATCATATACCATAGAGTGTCAGCATGTGAGGAGTATAGGGACGTACGTGGTTGACATGGAATCTCCATGGCCTCTCGAGAGGTAGCTCCACCTGAGTGGAGTGTCCGAGTGGAGTGTCTAATTGGAGGAGGTTCACATCGTGATTCTCGTGTTGGAGAATATCATCATCACTGATGCTCTATTGGATTCGGTGCTTGCGTATTGACTATTAAGTAATTTTACATGAAATGAGTTGTAATTTAATATATATATATATATATATATGTATGTATGTATGTATGTATGTATATATATTTGTACAAAATCGTATAATTAAGAATGTTAATCAATTGTGAATGAAAATTAATCATGTGTGTTTTTATAAAATTACAGGGTCAAACTATATGTCCAACATTCCACTACTTCATAGTTGTTTGTGGGCACTTCATCCCCTCAAGTATAAATTGGTAATAAATTACTAAATTTATTGTGTTATTTTGTTTTCCATGTATAGAGATGTTATCCTAAAATTACATTTTGATGTTGAACAGGTGAATGTCGGTATGGGAGTTCACATGTTGGTGAATTTACTAATGTGCATTTTATAATTATTTTTATTCATCATATATACATGAAGAGAATGAACTATAGTTAACATATGAATTTACTAATGTGAATTTTATTATTATTTTAGTTGATGATGTCATTGCAGTCTCTGTTGAGATTCAATGATCTTTAGATATTGGATTTGTTATGGGCATAGCTTCTGCCACACCTCTTACATATGTATGTGCTAGTAAATTAATTTTCATAATGAAGAGATTGTATTAAATAACATCATGTAGTATAACTAAATAACATTCATGCATATTCTAATTTTCATCATCATGATTGCCAGCAGGAGAGTTGACTACTCTAGTTCGTGCACCTCGTATTGATTTTGATGATCTTGAGAGGCAGAGGATGATTTCTAGTGATCATCAGATTATAGTAAGTATTTATTTTTAAGTAGTGTCATTTTATATGTCACTAATTGTATACTAATGGGTATGTTGTTTATTTTTATTAATACATATGGAGCTACAAGCACACTTTGAGTGTAGGAGATCTCGAATTGAATAAGGGATGTTCCACGATGTGTACTGATTCATCTTCCTGGTGGCCAAAGAGAACTAGATTATTTGATGATGCCCATAGCTTAGATGTATACATATTTTGTTGTTTGCCTTCGTGGCATATTGGCATAGATTTATATTTTTCGATATATATCATTGTATATGCCTACATGGCTTTGTTAAGACATTGATTTTGATCAAATTTTGTATGATATCGAGGATTTTTTAATCAATATAATATATGAAAAAAAATTGTTTTATAACTTGTATAGTGAATGAAACATGATTTATACATGTATCTAAGTCCATATTAATTTTATATCATATGTATGTTATGTTAATATGTATTATTAGTGTTAATTTTTTTATGTTTTAAACATGAGAATTAAAATATATGTGTAACTAATTTACAAATTTTCCATTGTACTATAATCATTCAATGCCATCAATTATAATAATATAATGTCAATGTCAATGTCATCCACTTCCTAGAATTTCAATAATTCAAATGAAACATATGTAACGTGAGACAACACAATATTACATTAATTGTAATAATTAAATTGTAACTAGAGAGAGAGAGAGAGAGAGGAATGAAAGAGGGATAGACATAGAAAGAGAGAGTGGGGTGTGTGTGTGTGTGAGAGAGAGAGAGAGAGAATGAGAGAGTGAGGGACAAAGAAATAGAAAGAGAGAGTGAGAGTGAGAGCTTGGAGAGCAAGAGAGAGTGAGAGAGAGAGACAAATAAAGTGCATGAGAGAGAGAGAGAGAATGATAGAAAGAAATAAAGAGAGTGTGATAACTAAAAAGGTCAGTCCACTGGTTGGTTCTTGCATTCATATTATCCAAAATCACCTTCTAATCATCCTTAAGGATGTAGGAAGGAGTCAATGTTGTTCCTTAATAGTTTCTAGGACAAAATGCTCTTTGAAATTTTAAGCTATGCAATTTACAATTTCAAATTTTCTATTAGTATTGAAGATCACCTAAGATTTGATCTCATAAATAACTTGTACGGAGGCTCAAATATATGTCCAAATTTAATTGAATAACTTATTTCCTTGGCCAATTGTGATGATCCCAAATAATTACCTCAAACGTTCTTGATATCCTTTGAATATCCTTTGACGTAGGCCAACACACCAAATACTAACAAGCATTATTTCTAGAGATTAGTAGGCATCACCATGAAATATATAATACAATCCTCTATATATCTATCGATAACACTTGTACAACTTGGATTATTTTGCAATACTCTAGTTTAAGTCGGTGTAAGGCTATCCAAGGAATTATTTTGCAAACAGGAGATCTTGGTACCAAATTGGCTACACAGAACATGTCTAGGTGTCATGTTAAATGCTCATGGAGGATTCATTTTGGTGTCGGCCATTACTTAGGGCTACTTCATCCGGGCATAGTCCCTTAAGAGCCCTGAGACCAAAAAGGCTAAAAATTTCCAGTTATTTCTTGATCTCCATGGCACCTCGAGAGGGTCTTGTATGATCCTACACCTCCACATTGGGACCCTTGACAAAATCATATTTCGGTTTTCTCCATCTCGATTTGGTTTCTCATTTTCCTATTGTTTGCAATTAAGTCCAAAATAATGCAGTTTGAGTCAATGTAAGGTTGTCCAATGCATTATTTTACAAACAAAATCTCATGGCACCGAAACGACTACGAAACACGTCTGAGCGTCCTAGTAAATGATTGTGGATGCTTCATTTTGGTTCCGACGGTGTTGTTTTGCTTAGGCGGGGTACGTCATCAGGTGAAGTCCCTTAAGAGCCATGAGACCAAAAAAGGCTAAAATTTTGTCGAGTGATTTCTCGGTCTCCATGGCACCTTGAGAGGTATTCTCGATCCTACACCTCTAAGTTGTGACCCTCTATAAAAATAATTCTCAATTTTCTCCATCTCGATTTGGTTCTCTCTTTGTCCTATTTTTTGCAACAATGCAAATTAATGCAGTTTAGTAAAGTGTAAGGTTGTCCAAAGCATTATTTTACAAACGGAAGTTGATGGCACCAAACCGAATGCACCAACATCTGGGTCATCCTGGTAAATGTTTGTGGATGATTTTTTGGTGCTCGATAGTGTTGTTGCTTCTTGGCTACTTTGTTTGGGCGTAGTCCATTAAGAGCCATGAGACCAAAAAAGGATAAAGTTTACCGAGTGATTTCTCGGTCTTCGTGGCACCTTGATAGGTCTTGCATGATCCGATACCTCCACGTTGGGACCCTGTAAAAATCATGTCTCATTTTTTGCCATCTTAATTCAATTCTCTCGTTGTCCTATTGTTTACAACAGTGTAAAATATTACAGTTTGAGTTAGTGTAAGGTTGTCCAAGGAATTATTTTGCAAACGGAAGCTCGTGGCACTTGAACCGACTACAACAACACATCTAGGTGTCCTAGTAAACTCTTATGGAGGATTTTTTTAGGTTTTGTTTCTTCCAAGCTATGTCTGTTCTGCAGGCGTAGTCCCTTAACAGCCCTGAGACCAAAAAAGGCTAAAAGTTTATCGGGTGATTTCTCGGTTTCCATGGAACCTTGAGAGGTATCATCTGATCCTACGCCTCCTCGTTGGGACTCTATAAAAAATCCTACCTCGGTTTTATCCACCTTGATTTGGTTCTATCATTTTCCTATTGTTTGCAACAGTGCAAAATATTGTAGTTTGAGTCAGTGTAAGGTTTTCCAAAGCATTATTTTGCAAACAGAATCTCATGCGGCACCAAACTGACTAAACGAACACATCTGGGGTTTCGATAAAAATTTTGGAGGCTTTGTTTTGGTGTTGGACTGAGTCGTTGCTTCAGCTATGTTTTCTAAGCGTAGTCCCTTAAGAGCCCGAGAACAAAAAAGTGAAAAGTGTGCCGAGTGATTTCTCGGCCTCGTGGCATCTTGAGAGGTCTTATCTCGATCCTAAACCTCTAAATCGGGACCCTCTACAAAATCTTGTATTAGTTTTCTCAATCTCGATTTGGTTCTCTCGTTGTCCTATTATTTGAAACAAAGCGTGTAAAATACTACAGTTTGAGTCGTATAGTGTTGGCATTATTTTTCAAACAAAATCTTAAAGCACCGAATTTACTACACCAACATATTCGGGTGGCTTGGTAAACACTTATGGAGGCTTCATTTAGGTGTCGGGTGGTCTTGTTTTTTGGCTACATCATCATGGGCATAGTCCCTTAAGAGCCCTGAGACCAAAAAAAGGATAAAAGTCCTCCGGTGATTTCTTGATCTCCGTGGCACCCGAGGTCTCATATGATCCTACACCTCCGCATTGGGACCCTCTATAAAATATTGTCTCTCTGTTTTTCCATCTCAATTTGGTTCTCTCGTTGTCCTATTGTTTGTAACAATGCACATTATTGTAGTTTGAGTTGGTGTAAGGTTGTCCAAAGCATTATTTTGTAAATCAAAGTTCATGGCACAAAATGAATGCACCAACACATTCGAGTGGCTTGGTAAATAATTTTAGAGGCTTTGTTTTGGTGCTCGATAGTGCCATTTCTTTTGGGCTACATCGTCTGAGCATAGTCCCTTAAGAACCTTGAGACCAAAAAAGGATATAAGTTTTTCGGGTGATTTCTCAGTCTCCATGGCACCTTGAGAGGTATCATCTAATACAACACCTCCGCATTAAGACCCTCTACAAAATATTGCCTCATTTTTCTCCATCTCAATTTGGTTCTCTCATTGTCCTATTGTTTGCAACATTGTAAAGTACTACATTTTGACTTAGTGTAAGGTTGTCCAAGGCATTATTTTGCAAACAAAATTTTATGGCACCAAACCAACTACACTAACACATTTGGGTGGCTTGGTAAATGCTTGTGGAGGATTTATTTTGGTGTCAAATGGTTTAGTTGCTTCTAGGCTACTGACGTTCGGGTGTAGTCCCTTAAGAGCCTTGAGAAAAAAAAAGGATATAAGTTCGTTGGGGTTTTTCTTGGTCTTCGCAGCACCTTGAGAGGTCTTTTCTAATCCTACACCTCCACATTGGTACCCTCTACAAAATCCTATCTCAGTTTTCTCCATATTGATTCGGTTCTCTCATTGTCTTATTGTTTGTAATTGTGTCGAATACTACAATGTGAGTCCTATTTTCCAACGCAATATTTCACAAACACATGCTCCTAAGCACCGAACCTCCAATGCCCACGCATTGGGGTGGCATGGTCAATGCTAGGTGAGGATTCATTTCAGTGTAAAAAATCCTTCAATTCGAAACAAGTACTAGGAAACATGTTAAGAAGAGATTGTTCATACAATATAGGTTGTGAAATGAGAATTTGAAGAAGAGATTTTTCATACAATATAGGTGGTGAAATGATAATTTCTTCTTGTTGTTTGTTTCCAATATTTAATTTTCCTTAGCTTTGAGAATAATAAATTCTCTACTAACAGTGTCAACCACGTGAAGGTGGAATCTTTTTTGGCACCACTAACCTACATAAACATGTTAGTAAACAATTAAATAGAATTTTAAAACCTACACAATTTAAAAAAATCATTAAAGTAAATATTCAAATTAAATTCATGTAGATGTATATCTAATCTTAAGTGAACATACCTTTGACTTGAGAAAGTAAGCCACTTGGCAGGCTTAAGGGCAGTTTTGTGTATCTTCATTTGTACAAATTCAATCCAGTGAACCATCTGGGTCCGATCTAATTTTTAGGGTGTCAAGTATTGCTTCATGGTCAGACTCAAGAACTTTCCACAAGATCTTATTGCACGGTCTACCTCCATATTTAATCAATTGAACATTAGATGCAAATAACTAGGTGAGAATAATGAATAATATTTCTATGAGTGTCAAAGTCCTCAAACAACCACACATTGGATTTCTTCATTGGGTATCTTCTTAGCCATGTTCAGTAATAACCACAGACCCCGTAGGATATTCTAGGCCTTCTCCATCTATGATTGGGGCTATCAATTTCTTTTTTCCTCAACACAATGACACAAATAATAAGATGTTCCTTATTTATTATTTTCTTCTACAACAACCGCATAAACATGACCTACATCACATTGTACACAAAATAGTTAATTTCAATAAATGATTCATTAATAAGTTACATAACATGAGAAAAACTATAATTTTTACAAAATAATGCAAATATATAATACCGGTTGCACTAGATCTGATATATGGTCAAATTCAATTGATGATTCACTCACTATGAGTTGTAGAGCTCGTGGAGGTTGATAGGTGTTGAGTGGATATAATTGTCTACAACACCATTCATCAACCCACTCTTTTGACTCACATTCATCCCAAAATGAATACATACATGAAGAGAAAAATCATGTCATTTTCCTTGTATAAATAGTCCATGAACTTGCATTTGAACTTCTAAAAGAGTGCAACTCACTAGATCCCGTTAGTGTACAACAATCTTCATATTTTGCAAAATTATCTTCTTCTACCAACCAAAAAAAACTATGAACTGTATACTTACCCTCATTACCTGGACCCATTGTTGAGTTACACCATTCGCGATGGCTTTCCCATCGATCAAGTTGGCACCATCTTTGTACTTCAATTCTTCTCTTGTTAGGGATCTTTTAACACATGCTCCTACACCATCATGTTCTCATTTTCCATGTCCAACCTTAGTGAAATTTCAAAAATGTTGAACATCACTTATCATATGCATCCTTTCACCAATAGAACATTCACGCATTCTTGAATTGTGATGTATAATTATCTAACCATATGATGTGTTTATCAAATATGATGTTTCTATTATTCAAATTTCCATAGAAGATCTTAAAAAAACCTTGCACGAACTCTAATGAATGTCCACAATCATCACTAATATAGAAATGGTACTCCCTCAAAATCTTTCTCTCTTCCTCTGTATTGTTGAGAGCATGCGTGAATAATATATGTAAAAATATGAAAACTTGAATAAAGTTGTAGTATTGTGATTGCACTTCATTTTGTGGTTGTAGAGTATAGTTCTCTACAAAATCAACAACTGACACAATGGTACTAAGAGGAAATGTGTCCTTGCATAACATGAATTTCTCATCTAACCATCGAGCTCTATGTGTATTTCAGTGTATACTCATACACTAGCTTCTCTCGAAATATAGTCATAAAATTTGATACACTTATTTCTTTACTCACTAATTCACACCTCTTGGCTTCTTTACCATCTTTTGAAGTGTATGCCACTGACTTGTATTTTCCAAAACTAACTAGTTCATTTCCAATTACATGTGTATTCTTTGTGTGTATACATCTTTGCAAATGTTGCAAACCACCACAACTATCACAAGTTCCTTCTAAACATGATTTCTTATAAAAAAATGTCCTTATTCTCTTGTACAAAAACACTTGAGATGAAATATCTTGTTGATTTAGGTGGAACATTTATCATACACTCCTACAAAATATTCTCGTATGCAAATTAACACATATATGCCAGAAAATATCATAATGCATAACAAATTCAATATGGATCCTACAACAAGTAGTCCATGAGTGATTTATTTTAACATAAAAAGGTTTTGACATTTCAAAATACCTTTGACTAATTTGTATTTCGGGATGAGTCTCTTTAAACTTATTTTAAAAATGTGTTTGTGTCATATCCAAAAAATGTTTAGGATGTGATTCATGGTTTCTAGAACCAATTCTTATTTTAAAACATATTTTTCATTAGGTGAAACCCTTGTATTATTTTTCCAAAATTCTTAAAAATTTGATTTTAACTCATCAACTATGTTTTTCTTTTCGTGGAAGTCTACCAAAGAATGCCCATAATTCATTGTTATTTGTATCTTCAATTCTTTCACGACGCTCAAGAGATTTATATAGTGTTTTCCTATTTATTTTTAGTGCACTACTTGTTTTTCTAATTAAACAAGATTTTTTTGTTTCTTTACTTACTATAGTTGATGTAATAACACGTCGAGTAGTATTACTATCTTTGGTACATGTGAGGTTGGACCTATTGATTGGTATGCATTCATTAGATTTTTACAATAGATTTTTCATTGTTGGTCTTAGATGTTCTTAGACCAAGGGTCTTCATTGTAGGTCTATAATTAATATTTTTCATCATTTCAACAAATAATTGACATCTACATGTTTCATTTAAGTCATTAAAATATGTTTTCCATATTTGATTAGCTTTTCTTCTACAAGTGTGTTGACAAATCTTATTAGTCATTGGATTTAAAATATTTTCATCAATCTCAAGTAAAAGTTTGGGTGTTTTTACTGCAAAATTTTAATCGATGATTTCAATGGAAATGATTGTTGAATATCATATAAACATTGTTCATTTTCTATTTGTCGTTCATCTTCATAATTTGGTAAAGAGTGTGTGTTTTCAATAGGTTGGTCATTTGGTGTAACATCTATGTTTAAATGTGGCATTGCATCGTCATTCATTGAATATTCATTATTTATTGATTCAATTGGTGTTTCAAGATATCTTGCACCATCAATTTCATTTGGAAGAGATGACATACCTTCATCTCCATATGTTGATTTTTTTTCATGCCCTTTTTTCATCCATTCCCTTTGTTTTTCCAATTTCTCAAGTGTTTTCTTTCATGGTCTCCTCCCCATAATTCTCAAATATCTTTATCACCACAAGACAATTGGAAAAAATGTTATTAAGTGTTAGGAATATAAAAAACAATACAAACACACTCAAATCTCAAAAATGATTAAATAATTCACAACAATCTCTATATAAGACAAAATAAACAAAACTATTAATAAGAATAAAAAAGTGCAGGAATATGCAAAGAAGTTTCAAACAACCCATGACCAGTGGGACCAAATTTGCAGATTCCTTTTATTTTTTGCACATTTGGATTATAGTTAAGGACATAACACACTCGCATTTCACCTTCTATGGGTTTGGGAATCCCAATCCATAGGCTTGGATTTTCCTTGGATATCTTACCCTAAGGCTTGGATCATTTGTGTAATATGTGATTTACAAAAACATCAAAATTTCACGTATACGCCTCGATATTGTATGTGTTATAGCATAATATTCTAAATATATATATACTACGACGTCAAGCTCAGATTTTACCTTGGTGACGATATGCTTCTTTCTAAAATCTGATTAGTTTAAGGATTTCATCCTTAATTTCTTTTACTAGTGCCTTCTTTTCTTGTCAAAACATATGCATACGTTTTTGTACACAATTTATGATTTTTCATCAATTTTTTTAAAAAAACTCCTCTTCTAAACTCCATTCTACATGCATTAAAAAATACTATTTTTCTCAAAGTTACGGGGGTGTACACACAAATATTTCATTTTTCAGGATGTGTGCACTTTGAAAATTAATTTTAAAAATTATATATTCATCCCAAAATTATGAAAAATTAATGGAACCTTGTACATGGAATTAACTAGATTCCTACTAAAGATTTGAAAAATGATTTATAAAACTCAAAAAATGGGGGACGGGGGGGACACACAATAGGTTATTATCTTTTTGACACAAAAGTAGACATACTTTATGTGCGCACCACATTTGACCCTCTTAATCTCCACCATTTTCAAAAAAACTAGTAGATTAGAAACTAGATTCGAGATCCACGGTACTTATTCTTATCACTTTGTCAAATTTTGAGCTTATGCATGTTGAATTATTAGATGAATTTCAAGTTTCACTAATTTCAGGAAAAATGTGTCCCTTTTTTACCCCCTTTGGCCCCCATTTCCATGCACTTACCCATCTAATAGATTTCATCTTTGCAACTTGTGCAAAGGTCTTAGTGTATTCGATGTCAGGACACTTGTGAAAAAACTTTTGCAACCAATCGTGCTTTGAACATACCAAAAGACTCATCATCGTGCATATTTAGTTCAATATATCCATCTCCATAAAACTATTTGTCTTCCCTTATGAAGGTGTGTCAAAACCCAAGTGTCATTCCTTATCAAGGAACTGAACTCCTCATGCATATTAGCGTCCCACTTAGGAATAGAAAATGCCTCTCAAAAGTTAATGGGTCAAAATTAGAGGTATAGAAAGCATGTGGCCCACTCTAAAACTTTGAACGTGTTTATTTGAAATCAAGGATTCCCAACCCATGTACCTACACTTTGTAATGTTTTCCTAGCCCAAAGGGATTGGAAGTAGGTGAGTCGGTATAAAATCCTCATCCTATGAAGTATGGATATATGTGAATGGAGATGGACATCCATCACTTTGTTCTCATTATTTGAACTAGAGGAAGAGTCCTCGATCTCTAAAATGTGCCCGAGGATTATCTAAATCATTGAAATCGTCATCGAATCTAAGTAATTCCAATGAATTGGGAGAAGTGTCAAGTGTCAAGTCTGAAGGACTCTCTTGAAAGTGAACACTTCTCTCAATGGAAAACTCATGTGTGGTTGAATCAAGAATCTGATATCAATTAATACCATCTAGGTATCCTACGAATATGCAAGGCTTACTCTAAAGTTCCATATCCATATGTTTCTTCTTTGGTATGTGTGTCTTAGGTGGGGATCCAAAGACCTTGAAATGCTTAATTGTGGTTTTTTTATTGTTCCAAGATTAAAAAGGAGTGATTCCTTTCAAATCTTTATGAGGAAACCAATTATAAATATAGCAAGAATAGTTGATTGCATCTACCTAATATTGAGGTGTCAAATATTTGGAGTGAAACATGTGGCTATCCATCTCTTTCAAAGACATGTTCTTGCATTCTACAACACCATTCTACTTAGGAATGTATAGAACTATACGTTACAAATTAATCCCCTCTAATGTGAAAAACTTCTCAAACTAGTTATTGACATACTCACCACCATTATCTGTCCTCAAAACTTTGCTGAATTTTCTAGATTGTTTTTGCACAAGAGCCTGAAGTCTCAATTTTTTTAAAAATTTGTCTAAGAATCATCAATGAAGATGAAAACATACTTATCCTAAGTGAAATATGGTTTGGGAATGCCCTAGATATATCATTATGTATTAATTACAATTCCTATGTATCCCTCCATGATTTTCCCTTATCATATTTCTCTTTACGATGTTTGCCAAGGGTGCAACCTTCACAAAGACCCGTAGAGAAACAAACAAGATGCAAACATGGGACCACCTCATATTTATTGAGTTGTTCCAAATAGTGATATTTAAGGTGGCCAAATCATTCATGCCAAATTTTTCTTGCCCATAAGAAATAACATATGTAAAGTGTGAGGTGTATAATTGAGCCTAGTGATCTGTCCTTCCCATTGTCATTGTAGATTCATTATGTAACTCTCTGATGACTACATGATTTGGAGATAATTCAACCCTCATGCCCTTACCGATGTGAGTGATATGGTACACAAATAGGAGATATGTTGAAAGTGAGGGAGCACTTAGAACATTTTTTAATGTTCCTTCATTCATTTCAATGGGCCCTCTCCCTACAACCGTCTTCAAAGTTTCATCACCCAATGTGATGGAATACATGCTACATGGTTCTAAGGAAGTGAACTAAAGCTATGAATAAGCCATGTGATGTGAATCACCTGAGTCAATAACCCATAAAGAAGTTGAAGCTGCAATCTGCTACTAGATTCTTTCCTTTGCTTTCTCTATATGATTTTCCATTACCTTAGAAGAATATGGTTTTGTTGAATTTTTTGATGGGATCTTGAAAACCTATGTTATTCTTTTCCAAAATATGAGTTAGGTGGTCAATATTATTCCTCATACACTTGTATTCATCATGCCCATTTTTGCAATAGGCGCACTTAACTTTCTCTTCTTAGGTTTAGCTTCGAAAAGGGAAGACTCGGAAGTTGTTTTTGGACGGGGGTCGGTTTATGATCCTTGTTTTTATCTTGATCCTTTTTATATTGTTTCTTATCCTTATTATTTGAATCCTTTTGTTTCCCATTCCCAAAAATTAGAGCATGTGATTTTGATTACTTAAATTTACCCATTTGTATCGACTTTTCTTGTTCCAAATTCAAGTTAGAAACAAAATAATCTAAAGATGACATTTTCTATGGGGATCCAAGAGCACTCTTAGTAGCATGGAAAGTAGAGACGAACACAAAATAATTTGGACCCAATTTGGATAGTATAGAAATAATCGATTGATCATCCTTCTTATATAATCCACATTTTTAACTACAATCTTAAATATTTAAACTTAGTGAAGAAATCAAGTAGGGTGTCAAAACCTGCAAGGAATACAACTGATGAGCTAGTTCTCCAGTTCATGACCTCTCATCACATCTTACTTCCCAAAGCACTTTTCCGAATAGGTCCATACTTCATTAGGTGAATCAATAGACTCAACATGAAAGAAGAAATTAAATAGACATAACAACCCAAATGTTGCATTTCACAATTGTTGTACCATTTTACTTTTCACATCATTTCTTTGGCTAAGTATTAATATCAATAGTTATCTTATGTAGTCATTTGATTCTCAATATGATTTGTATTTTAGACTTCCATTCATGACGGGTAAAGGGTGTGAGCAAAGTGACATTTGATTCACATCCATTTTAATGCAAAAATAATATTGTTGTAGAAATAGAAAGAGAGTGTGAACAAAAAGAAATGACACACAACACCCCGAAATTAATTTGAGTCACCCCCATTTTGACACTTTATAATTTTAGTGTGATTACAAAATGGATGTTTGCACGATGGAATGAGCATGAAAAAACAATCACTTTTGTAAATAAACGACACTCAAATCTGGTGATCTATCAAAGGTTACTACATATTCCATTTTCCTTTATGAATGGCCCATTTTAAATGTTTGCACAAACATTAAAATGAACTATGTTTGAATAAAATATATTTTTTAGAAAAAACAGAGGTGGGAATCAAACTAGAGACATCTCCAAGGCAATACTAAGTTTTAACCAGACAACTTACATACTATCGTGCACGCATCTCAATGGAGAAGTATTCTTCAGAGGGCAATAATAGAAAACCAAATATTAAAAAAATTAAAACATTCTTTGGTTTTAATCATAAAAGTATGGAAAATTATAGTTTTAAACATAGCTTTTGAAGGAAAAATATTATCAGGATTTTGAAGTTATAGGAGTCTTTATGTTGCACCTTGATTTCCAAGTTAGTTGTTTGATGTAAGGTGTGGCCAAAGGCCAAATTACCAAGTGGTCGTAGGGGGTTAGCACAGACCCTTTGTCATAGTTAAAGGATGTTTTAGTGAGGCCATTCTCTTCTTTTCAACTCCGGTAGCCAAATTTGCACAATTTTCTCGATGACCCAATCTTCATACACATTCCCAAAATGGTTGAATGGCCTAATCCCAAAGACCAAATCCTAGAAAACTACCATTTCAAGGGGATCCCTATGAATCTAAAGGTCAAGAAATAATCTTTCGAATAGATATTGGAATTTCTAGAAATCATACGATTGCCCTATATATCTATCTAGGTGTGAGATCCCCTCTATATATATATATATGGATAACCGGATCATTCTAATACTAATACAAAAGATACATCATTTGAACCTAATATGATAGGGGCTTGGCCATTATTATCAATAGGGTGGTTGGACTAAACCAACTACTCTATTGATCTTAGGATCTATTTTGCATTTTGTATATAGGTCGTGACCACATTGGAGAAATATGCACAGTAGAGATGAGCCTAAGTACCACACACCAAGGAGGAATCCCACACTTGCATAATATCCAATGCAAAGGCTTAAAAATATCCCATGCCTTTCGATATAAAATATCACATGAAAGTAGCTCAGTGATGGAGAGAAACACATAACCTTGAGGTGAATCTAGGGTATGCACATGTCCGAGTGGAGAGCCAATGCTACAAGAAAAGGAAAAGAAGTATTCCACCACACGAAATTGTTGAAAAACCAATTGGAAAAGACAACAAGCTTGCAAGACAAAGTTTCTACAATGGAATGGGATCTCCCAAATGAGAAAAATGAAGAAAGCAAGTAAAGAACAAGCTTTTGCACATAAAACACCAAGATTTCAAATAAATTAACATAACCCAAATAACATTATTATTACCAAACCATGATTTGATACCATATCGGGGATGTCTCCAAGATTGAGCAACCAAAAATGAATAATTCACAAAAGATTAATAAAGCAAAGAGAAAATGAACAAGAGGTTGTGCAAGAGAAATCTCGAAAATAATGCAATATGCTTGTATTTTGAATCAACAAAGAAACTCACAAAATGAGGTGTATAAATAGGAGAGAGCAAATGTAGCTCCCATCTAGAAAAATGGTCAAGGTTTCGAGAATAGGAATGTAGCTCCCATACCTGAATAGCAGGTCAAAGAAGTAACTCCCACAAGTCTACTCATGATAGTCAAATGGTCAAATCTAACTCCCATTTGACTATGAATTCTAATCAAACTAACTCCACAAGTGTAGGAATAATCCATTTGTAGAAAAATACCCAAGTAAATAAAAGGATATGAATAATATCCTACACTAATAGAGACTGGTGTGCCAACCTATAGGCATGAATGTATCTTCGTGGAAAATATAATGTGAAAAGTGGCTCAAACGAGACATAACAGGTTTCTCAAAATTTGGGAAAATAAAAAACATGATTTGTTTTTAAATGTGTCATTTTCATATTCATTAATTACAATTTTTTTATGTATTCAAGTTAATATAGGTTCCAAAGCACGCCAAACCGTAATGAGTAAGGGGAAGTTGATGAATCATCATTTGGGACAAATGAACATATATGAGGTTGCTTAAATTTGTAAGTTTATTTAAATAATGTAGTATACAATGTTTATTAATTCATACCTCAATTATATTTATAACTTTAAATTATTTTTGTAGGAGAAGACGTGACGAGTTCAAAGCCACTAAATAATTTAATATAAATGGAATAAAATCTAATTTCTTAGAATAACTATTGTAATGAATGATATATAAATTCTAATATACAAGAAGACGTAAGCAAACAAGCATGTACAAATGTGAAACCCTAAGTAAGAGACAGAGATATAGAGACTTAGCTAATTTTTAGCAAAATCTAGAAGTGATCTAGGTAGGTGAATCGATAAAAACAATTAGTTGAGTATCTTCAATTTGATGCTCTGTTGGAGGTTTTAAGACTCAAGTAATGTGCTAGATAGGAGCGCCCATGAGAGGACAGAGCACCTTAGTGCTAGTGTCCTTTCCGGGCACTAGTTTCTATGTAAATGATCCAGATCTAGCCTCTTCTATGTAGGAGGAACTTCATTACTTGGTCTTGTAACATTCCCATTTTAAGACATAGACACGAGGGAATTTTTTTTTTTTTTTGAAGCCATGTTCCCTGTTCTAAATAATACATCATTGAGAACACACATTCTATGCCAATCAATCTCATAACAGATAACCATATGCAACTGTAATGACTCGGTATCTTCCAATCTCTCATTTCATGACTCGGATTCAATCTGATCTCTCATGTTAATCTGAACATAGAGTGTATACTATGTATACTTGGTTACTTACCCTAATCTAGGTTCGAGTGATCTGTTTAAAGAACCTATCTGAATATTTGTTGTCAATATTCATCCGACATCACGTTCTGCTAAACTAAGTGATACAGGACAACGCAACCACACGTGGCTTGCAATACTTTGGCCAAAGATTTTCAACACATTGACAATGTGATTATTCCTAGACGGCATACACGTCAATGGAATACATCCTTCACCTCACTCTTCTGTTATCTAGAATGGTCTTTACTAACTTCTGTCAGTCCACTTGTCCAATATTTTATCCTAACCAAGATTAGTGACATGATATAGTTTATTAGATCACTCACATTAACTATGGGTATTTATACATATTCAATCGACCTAAGCCAAGTGAATGTGCCTACTTACCCATAGTTAGAGAGAGTCATCCCCTAAACTAGATCCTGTTTCTAATTTGGTCTAGAAGGAAACCAAGTACAAGTCCCCAACATATGTAGGTCCTGGATGGTCAAATGCGTTAGTGTGTTGCCACATGTCAACTATGAGTACTATATCTTCAAGAATACCATAGTCTTCTCGAAGGTATAGTTATGCAGACAGTGTGTGCCAACATATGCTTGAACTAACTCATCGAGATGTACATACTTCAAGGAGAATGTTAACATTGAGTTAATTAGCGGATTAAAGGTTCATTTTACAAATCCTTGCTAGACGTAAAAATCCGCACTCCTTAAGTTCCTTTCCAAAATCAGATTCAAGTGACAATTTAAGAACTTACCTAAGATTGCTTTTTAAGTTCATTCAATTGGCTTAATAAATAGTTAACCAAAAGCAGGACAGCAACGTCACAAGTTCAATTAGAGGCATCTTAACCATTCAAGAAGGTGTAGTAACCACATAGGATTACCTAAGTCAACTTCATTGAAATGAGGTCTAATGATTTAACGATCATTGCACCTTCCTTTTATTTACATTCATTTTGAAAGAGGTAGAGTCTTCCTCTTTATGGTCAATTTTTTTTTTTTATTTATTTATTTTTGGCGGGGGGTTGGGGGAGGACACACAATAGGTTCTTATCTTTTTGACACAAAAATAGACATACTTTATGTGCGCACCAAATTTGACCCTCTTAATCTCTCGCCATTTTAAAACAAAAAGTAGATTAGAAACTAGATTCTAAGATCCACGGTACTTATTCTTATCACTTTGTCAAATTTTGAGCTTAGGCATGCTGATTTATTCGATGAATTTCAAGTTTCACTAATTTCAGGAAAAATGTGTCCCTTTTTACCCCTTTGGCCCCCATTTCTATGCACTTACCCATCTAATAGATTTCATCTTTGCAACTTGTGCAAAGGTCTTAGTGTATTCGATGTCGACACTTGTGAAAAACTTTTGCAACCAATCGTGCTTTGAACATACCAAAAGACTCATCTACTGCATATTTAGTTCAATATATCCATCTCCATAAAACTATTTGTCTTCCCTTATGAAGGTGTGTCAAAACCCAAGTGTCATTCCTTATCAAGGAACCGAACTCCTCATGCATATTAGCGTCCCACTTAGGAATGAAAATGCCTCTCAAAAAGTTAATGGGTCAAAATTAGAGGTATAGAAAGCATGTGGCCCACTCTAAAACTTTGAACGTGTTTATTTGAAATCAAGGATTCCCAACCCATGTACCTACACTTTGTAATGTTTTCCTAGCCCAAAGGGGATTGGAAGTAGGTGAGTCGGTATAAAATCCTCATCCTATGAAGTATGGATATATGTGAATGGAGATGGACATCCATCACTTTGTTCTTATTTGAACTAGAGGAAGAGTCCTCGATCTCTAAAATGTGCCTGTGATTATCTAAATCATTGAAATCGTCATCGAATCTAAGTAATTCCAATGAATTGGGAGAAGTGTCAAGTGTCAAGTCTAAAGGACTCTCTTGAAAGTGAACACTTCTCTCAATGGAAAACTCATGTGTGGTTGAATCAAGAATCTGATATCAATTAATACCATCTAGGTATCCTACGAAGATGCAAGGCTTACTCTAAAGTTCCATATCCATATGTTTCTTCTTTGGTATGTGTGTCATAGGTGGGGATCCAAAGACCTGAAATGCTTAATTGTGGTTTTTTTATTGTTCCAAGATTAAAAAGGAGTGATTCCTTTCAAATCTTTATGAGGAAACCAATTATAAATATAGCAAGAATAGTTGATCGCATCTACCTAATATTGAGGTGTCAAATATTTGGAGTGAAACATGTGGCTATCCATCTCTTTCAAAGACATGTTCTTGCATTCTACAACACCATTCTACTTAGGAATGTATAGAACTATACGTTACAAATTAATCCCTCTAATGTGAAAAACTTCTCAAACTAGTTATTGACATACTCACCATCATTATCTGTCCTCAAAACTTTGCTGAATTTTCTAGATTGTTTTTGCACAAGAGCCTTCAAGTCTCAATTTTTTTAAAAATTTGTCTAAGAATCATCAATGAAGATGAAAACATACTTATCCTAAGTGAAATATGGTTTGGGGAATGCCCTAGATATATCATTATGTATTAATTACAATACCTATGTATCCCTCCATGCTTTTCCCTTATCATATTTCTCTTTACGATGTTTGCCAAGGGTGCAACCTTCACAAAGACCCGTAGAGAAACAAACAAGATGCAAACATGGGACCACCTCATATTTATTGAGTTGTTCCAAATAGTGATATTTAAGGTGGCCAAATCATTCATGCCAAATTTTTCTTGCCCCATAAGAAATAACATATGTAAAGTGTGAGGTGTATAATTGAGCCTAGTGATCTGTCCTTCCCATTGTCATTGTCAGAGATTCATTATGTAACTCTCATGATGACTACATGATTTGGAGATAATTCAACCCTCATGCCCTTACCGATGTGAGTGATATGGTACACAAATAGGAGATATGTTGAAAGTGAGGGAGCACTTAGAACATTTTTAATGTTCCTTCATTCATTTCAATGGGCCCTCTCCCTACAACCGTCTTCAAAGTTTCATCACCCAATGTGATGGAATACATGCTACATGGTTCTAAGGAAGTGAACTAAAGCCATGAATAAGCCATGTGATGTGAATCACCCGAGTCAATAACCCATAAAGAAGTCAAGCCTGCAATCGCTACTAGATTCTTTCCCTTTGCTTTCTCTATATGATTTTCGATTACCTTAGAAGAATATGGTTTTGTTGAATTTTTGATGGGATCTTGAAAACCTATGTTATTCTTTTCCAAAATATGAGTTAGGTGGTCAATATTATTCCTCATACACTTGTATTCATCATGCCCATTTTTTTGCAATAGGCGCACTTAACTTTCTCCTTCTTAGGTTTAGCTTCGAAAGGGGAAGACTCGGAAGTTGTTTTGGACGGGGTCGGTTTATGATCCTTGTTTTTCTCTTGATCCATTTTATATTGTTTATTATCCTTATTATTTGAATCCTTTTGTTTCCCATTCCCAAAAAATTAGAGCATGTGATTTTGATTACTTAAATTTACCCATTTGTATCGACTTTTCTTGTTCCAAATTCAAGTTAGAAACAAAATAATCTAAAGATGACATTTTCTATGGGGATCCAAGAGCACTCTTAGTAGCATGGAAAGTAGAGACGAACACAAAATAATTTGGACCCAATTTGGATAGTATAGAAATAATCGATTGATCATCCTTCTTATATAATCCACATTTTTTAACTACAATCTTAAATATTTAAACTTAGTGAAGAAATCAAGTAGGGTGTCAAAACTTCAAGGAATACAACTGATGAGCTAGTTCTCCAGTTCATGACCTCTCATCACATCTTACTTCCCAAAGCACTTTTCCGAATAGGTCCATACTTCATTAGGTGAATCAGTAGACTCAACATGAAAGAAGAAATTAAATAGACATAACAACCCAAATGTTGCATTTCACAATTGTTGTACCATTTTACTTTTCACATCATTTCTTTGGCTCAAGATTAATATCAATAGTTATCTTATGTAGTCATTTGATTCTCAATATGATTTGTATTTTAGACTTCCATTCATGACAGGTAAAGGGTGTGAGCAGTGACCTTTGATTCACATCCATTTTAATGCAAAAATAATATTGTTGTAGAAATAGAAAGAGAGTGTGAACAAAAAGAAATGACACACAACACCCCCTGAAATTAATTTGAGTCAACCCCCATTTTGACACTTTATAATTTTAGCGTGATTACAAATTGGATGTTTCGTAATGGAATGAGCATGAAAAAACAATCACTTTTGTAAATAAATGACACTCAAATCTGACTGATCTATCAAAGGTTACTACATATTCCATTTTCCGCTATGAATGGCCCATTTTAAATGTTTGCACAAACATTAAAATGAACTATGTTTGAATAAAATATATTTTTAGAAAAAACAGAGGTGGGAATCAAACTAGAGACATCTCCAAGGCAATACTAAGTTTTAACCAAACAACCTACATACTATCGTGCATGCATCTCAATGGAGAAGTATTCTTCAGAGGGCAATAATAGAAAACCAAATATTAAAAAAATTAAAACATTCTTTGGTTTTAATCATAAAAGTATGGAAAATTATAGTTTTAAACATATCTTTTGAAGGAAAAATATTATCGGGATTGTTGAAGTCAGTAGGAGTCTTTATGTTGCACCTTGATTTCCAATTAGTTGTTTGCATGATAAGGTGTGGCTGCAGAGGCCAAATTACCAAGTGGTCGTAGGGGGTTAGCATGCACCCTTGTCGGAGTTAAAGGATGTTTTTGTGAGGCCATTCTCTTCTTTTCAACTCCAGTAGCCAAATTTGAACAATTTTCTAATGACCCAATCTTAATACCCATTCCCAAAATGGTTGAATGGCCTAATCCCAAAGACCAAATCCTAGAAAACTACCATTTCAAGGGTATCCCTATGAATCTAAAGGTCAAGAAATAATCTTTCAAATAGATATTGGAATTTCTAGAAATCATACGACTGCCCTATATATCTATCTAGGCTGTGAGATCCCCTCTCTATATATATGGATAACCGGATCATTCTAATACTAATACAAAAGATACATCATTTGAACCTAATATGATAGGGGGCTTGGTCGTTATTATCAATAGGGTGGTTGGACTAAACCAACTACCCTATTGATCTTAGGATCTATTTTGCATTTGTATATAGGTCGTGACCACATTAGAGAAATATGCAATAGAGAGATGAGCCTAAGTACCACACGCCAAGGATGAATCCCACACTTGCATAATATCCAATGCAAAGGCTTAAAAATATTCCATGCCTTTCCATATAAAATATCACATGAAAGAAGATCAGCGATGGAGAGAAACACATAACCTAGAGGTGAATCGGTATGCACCTATCTCGAGTGGAGAGCCAATGCTACAAGAAAAGGAAAAGAAGTATTCCACCATCACCAAATTGTTGAAAAACCAATTGGAAAAGACAACAAGCTTGCAAGACAAAGTTTCTACAATGGAATGGGATCTCCCAAATGAGAAAAATGAAGAAAGCAAGTAAAGAACAAGCTTTTTGCACATAAAACACCAAGATTTCAAATAAATTAACATAACCCAAATAACATTATTATTACCAAACCATGATTTAATACCATATCGGGATGTCTCCAAGATCAAGCCACCAAAAATGAATAATTCACAAAAGCTTAATAAAGCAAAGAGAAAATGAACAAGAGGTTGTAAGAGAAATCTCGAAAATAATGCAATATGCTTATATTTTGAATCAACAAAGAAACTCACAAAATGAGGTGTATAAATAGGAGAGAGCAAATGTAGCTCCCATCTAGAACAATGGTCAAGGTTTCGAGAATAGGAATGTAGCTCCCATACCTGCAATAGCAGTCAAAGAAGTAACTCCCACAAGTCTACTCATGATAGTCAAATGGTCAAATCTAACTCCCATTTGACTATGAATTCTAATCAAACTAACTCCACAAGTGTAGGAATAATCCATTTGTAGAAAAATACTCCAAGTAAATAAAAGGATATGAATAATATCCTACACTAATAGAGACCGGTGTGCCAACCTATAGGCATGAATGTATCTTCGTGGAGAATAAAATGTGAAAAGTGGCTCAAACGAGACATAAAACAGGTTTCTCAAAATTTGGGAAAATAAAAACATGATTTGCTTTTAAGTGTGTCATTTTCATATTCATTAATTACATTTTTTTAATGTATTCAAGTTAATATAGGTTCCAAAGCACGCCAAACCGTAATGAGTAAGGGGATGTTGATGAATCATTATTTGGGACAAATGAACATATATGAGGTTGTTTGCAACTTTGTAAGTTTATTTAAATAATGTAATATACAATGCTTGTTAATTCAAACCTCAATTATATTTATAACTTTAAATTATTTTTGTAGGAGAAGACGTATTGAGTTCAAAGCCACTAAATAATTTAATATAAATGGAATTAAATCTAATTATAGAATAACTATTGTAATGAATGATATATAAAGTCTAATACACAGTAAGACGTAAGCAAACAAGCATGTACAAATGTGAAACCCTAAGTAAGAGACGGAGATATAGAGACTTAGCTAATTTTTAGCAGTCTAGAAGTGATCTGGGTAGGTGAATAGATAAAAAAAATAGGAGAGTATCTTCAATTTGATGCTCGCTAGAGGTTTTAAGACTCAAGTAATGTGCTAGATAGGAGCGCCCATGAGAGGACAAGAAGCACCTCAATGCTAGTGTCCTTTCTCGGCACTAGTTTCTATGTAAATGATCCCGGATCTAACCTCTTCGTGTAGGAGGAACTTCATTGCTGGTCTTGTAACATTCCCATTTTAAGACATAGACACGAGGGAATTTTTTTTTTCTCATTTCATGACTCGGATTCAATCCGATCTCTCATGTTAATCTGAACATAGAGTGTATACTACGTATACTTGGTTACTTACCCTAATCCAGGTTCTGAGTGATCTATTTAAAGAACCTATCTAAATATTTGTTGTCAATATTCATCCGACATCACGTTCTGCTAAACTAAGTGATACAGGACAACGCAACCAACAACTTGCGATACTTTGGCCAAAGATTTTCAACACATTGTCAATGTGATTATTCCTAGACGACATACACGTCAATGGAATACATCCTTCACCTCACTCTTCTTGTTATCTAGAATGGTCTTTACTGACTTCTGTCAGTCCACTTGTCCAATATTTTATCCTAACCTAGATTAGTGACATGATATAGTTTATTGGATCACTCACGTTAACTAAGGGTATTTATACATATTCAATCGACCTAAGTCGATTGAATGTGCCTACTTACCCATAGTTAGAGAGAGTCATCCCCTAAACTAGATCATGTTTCTAATTTGGCCCAGAAAGGAAACCAAGTACAAGTCCCCAGCATATGTAGGTTTGGATGGTCAAATGCAGAAGGGTGTTGCCACATGTCAACTACAGTACTATATCTTCGAGAAGACCATAGTCTTCTCGAAGGTACAGTTCTATAGATGGCATGTGCCAACATCCATCTAAACTACCTCATCGAGATGTACATACTTCAAGGAGAATGTTAACATTCAGTTAATTAGTGGATTATAGGTTCATTTTACAAATCCTTGCGAGACGTAAAAATCCACACTCCTTAAGTTCCTTTCCAAAATTAGATTCAAGTAACCATTTAAGAACTTACTTAAGATTGCTTTTTAAGTTCATTTAATTGGCTTAATAAATAGTTAACCAAAAATAGGACAACAACGTCATAAGTTCCATTAGATGCATCTTAACCATTCAAGAAGGTGTAGTAACCACATAGGATTACCTAAGTAGACTTCATTGAAATGAGGTCTAATGATTTAACGATCATTGCACCTTCCTTTTGTTTACATTCATTTTGAAAGAGGAAGAGTCTTCCTCTTTATGGTTAAATTTTAGGATTTAACAACCCTCTTTATCTTTTACAATTTCTTTGGTTTTACTGCATGTTTTATTACATCATATTACCATACAAAATTGTTTAGTTAAAAACATCATACTCTACAACTTATCAAGTTGTATCTTAATTAGGGAGATTGAACTTAACTCCCTTTATCCAACATAACAAAGGATAATCAATTAAGTATATAAATAATATGAATAATATCAACAAGACAGAATTCCATTCATTCATAGTAACACCGAAAGTTTATAAATCCAATTCAAGTAAGTTTTCAACTTTACATTAACTTTGTAAACTTATATAATTACAATACTATGCATTTTAGGCAAACTGCCAATACAATAGTCTTCTTTCAACAAGAATACAATTTCTCTTTTAAATTTACAACCCAAGAAAGAAATAAGGATTCTTCACAAGGAATCAAACTTAAACCAGCCAATGTATCATAAAAGTTTTGCCTTCTTTTACCACTTACGGAATCCATCTACAAAAATTGCTAGCACGGGTCAGTTCAAAGAACTGAGCATGATAAGTACCAAACATTAAAACTTCATGCTTTCAACTAATTGTCCCATTAAAACAACTCTGCTTTAATGAAACAATTAATATAACAAACATAAAAGCATAAGTAATAACAATGAGAAAATAAATACGTTAATAAATCTAAATTCCCTTAGAAAGAAAAGAACAGAATATATTTCACAATATCTTCCTTATCATTTTGAAGTTTAAAAAATCAAATAACAATAGTTCATCATATATTATTTAACAATAGAATACAACATTATCATAAGGACAAAGTAAGTATTTAAATTGAATGTTCCAAATCGGGACATCTAACCTCTTCCCGCATGGTTTCTTCAAAAATAAACAACATAGTTCATCCTATCATAATTTCCCATCCTAACTTCTTAGAATACAACATTAATCTTCACTAAGGACAAATAGTATTTACATTTCCTATTCCAACAACTGGGACATCTAACCTCTTCCTACATGGTTTCATCAAATGAAATAATCAAGGAAGACCAACAATTTCATTAAAAAAAAAAAGAAGAGACTATCTCCAAATTACATACCATTGCCAAATTCAAAGAATGAACAGATAGAAAAGAAGAACAAACCATTCATCTACAAATTCATTAAAGTTACAATCTCAAATAACTTTTATAAAACACAACCACTCTTCCTAAAGCTCTTAGAGTAAATAGTTCAAACTAAAAGAAATAGAGTTCAGAACTTAAACAGTTAACAGGATACAAGAAAACCCAACAATAAGCAAATCCATATCGAACATATCGATAAAAGAAAAGTCAGCTCATAACACAGAGTCCAAATTCCAAGTTGCCTTAACAAACATAGCAAACTTCACTTACAGCTCAAGACAACTCAATGATTAATCATGGTTTTAGGGTAACGTTCAGTTCCCATTCAAATTTTATATTCAAAATGAAGGAGACTCAAACCAGACTTAAAATGAAACCCGAGAATCAATCAAGAATTTAAAGTTAAGCAAGTATCAAAAATACAAGTGCAGTACTAAATATGAGCTCCCAATGATAGCCAATCAATCCTAAGGATAAATCACGAGCACATAAACCACAAACAGGCTTCCAAAATAGTTCCACATTACCCACTATCCCATTTATTCATAGTAATAAGAACTGAAATGCTAGGTTTAACAAAATGAAACTCGTATACCATTTTAACTCAAACACGAGCCCAAAACAAGCTCCATGAAACACAAGTTCCAGTACAGGTTAAGGTGAAACACAAGCTTTGCATAAGCACTGGCTCAACCGAACACGAGTTGGTTATAACTTAATGAACAAGAGCCCATAACAACAAACTGAAAACACGGGTCTCATATACAATAAAAGTGAAACACAGGTTCAGTAAGGGTCAAAGCTCAAACGCAAACACGAGCTTACAATAGCTTCACACCCAAACTAAACATTGTTTCACACATGGTCAACAAGAACTCTATTTTCCAATGGAGTTAAGATCACCAAGAGGCTATAAATACAGCTCTAACACAAAATGAAACCGAGCACAACTTAATGAAACATGAGCTTCCAAACAAGCTCAAGTCCAACATGGCCGAAGATGAACTAAGTGAAAATAGTCTCCTTAGAAGCTAAAACTCAACACGAGTTTCATATTCAGTCCGAGTTCAACACAACTGTTAGAATACAGGTTAGATGAAACATGAATAAAAACAAGTTCAATCCCAACACGGACCGATTAAAAGCTAAAATGAGACATAGTTTTTTGCACAAGCTAAAGCTCTACGCGAGCATCAAATTCAACTATATTACCACATATTTCACAAATTCAAACTTCAAACAAAAATAGACAAGACCCAAGATTTCATCGAGTTCTAATCATGGCATAAAACACAACAACGAATGTCTGTACCACATCACACTTCATACACCAGTTCCAAAAGTCATGTAGAGTTACAGAATCAAGATTTACATGCATGATTTGCTAACAAAACTCAAATGGAGTTCCCAAACTAAACATTATTTTTGCAGTGGGTTTCATACCCCAAATCCACAAATATTTACATAAACCCAAAAAGACAAATTACCAATTAAATCATGCAAGCCAAGAATATCATAAAAGTAGAGTTCATTTAAAGGAACATTTCAAAGAAAGCAAGAAATCTTAATGGTAAGAGCCTATCATGCCTGATAGCGCTTCTACCAAATCGAAGGAGCTTCCAAGACGAGTTTCCAACTTCCTTTCTCTTCCATGCAAGATCAAACAACAAACAACTTTCCTCCGAATGCCTTTTATATTTTCCCATGATTGAAAATAGATCAGAAGGACCAAAAATAGCACAAACTACAAGTCAAACTGCTGGTTCGAAGAAACAGTTTTTCTCATGCAGAGCAAAATCGGAGAGAGTGAGAGAACAAACAACTTTCCCAAAACCCACCTTCCAAGTTTCCAAGGCTGTTTGAGCACCTTGACCGAGGCCAATTAACTCCATTAAATGAAATTTTCCCACTTATCCTTATGTGCCACCGCCTTCCAAATCAATGAGCTTTAAGACCAAATTCAACATGCATTTCTAAGTTTAGTGGAGCTTCCACTTAACATTCCGCTAAGTCCACTAACTCCTGCCATAACTAGTTCTCTTCAAGTATTTAAAACCTTATCCCAACATTCAATGCCCATTGGAACCATCGCCCTTGTATATGCGACCATAGGCCCCCTCGTAATTAGTTTTAGGTTAGATCTTTTAAAACTTAGGCTAGTTTAGGATTAGTCACCATAGGTCCCAAATCAATGCCTTAGGTAGTTTCCACATAGTTTTTAGGAAATAGGTTTAGTTTAATTTCAAAAACCATATAACATTAGACATCAGGTTAGACTAACCTACTAATATATAGTTTTAGGAATTAACTTAGATTAGTTCTCATTTATATAGTTTTAAGAATTAAATAAAATTAATTCACAACTATACATAGCTTAGGAGATAGGTTAAATTAATTTAAATAGGTTATCAACCTTTACAACTTCTCCTCAATTTTATTTAGCACTAAGGCTTAGGATAAAATAGGATCCAATTACACAATATAGCTGAGAAACAGATAATCTTACCCAACTCAGGATTCCAAACCCTTCTTAAACCATGAAATGACTGCATTATATTTACGCCTGAATGTCCTGCCAAGATCGACCTCAAGACCAAAGCATAACCAGTCAACTAGATTGAAACACGTTCACATAAGGTCAAAGAACTTGTAACCACAAAGTTCAGTCCATTTTGTCCTTTAATTTATTGATGTCAATATCCATTTGTTCAATAAGAAGATTAAAAACACTCCTTGGATCAATGGAATTGATCCAAGGATGTGTCAGATTAAGAGTTAAGTTTGCAACTCAAAATCTGATTGCATCTTACCATCAAAAAGTGAAAATGGATTCAAGGAAACCATTTTTATTTCAATCCAAAGGATCTTAAGAACAGGAATGATTCATTCATTTCAAGTATGATTTCCTATAATCAAAAGAACACATCTTTATAAGGAAAAATCACATGTCAACACTTGAAATGCAAAGGAGGAATATAACAACTGACAAGGGTGTTACATGCTTCCCTCCTATAAAGAATCATCATCCCGATGATTACCTTTCTTTAACAATTAATATCAAGATAATCAATTCATTCACTTTATCACCATATGTCAAAACATATCAGAATCTTATAATTCTAAAAATCAGTGTTCATACAGTTGCTTATTCAAAGACTTAAATTGTCATCTTCCCAAAACTGGTAGATTTATTGTCATAATGAATAAAATTTCAAATTTCATCAGTTTGCAAAATTTAACTCTATTCAAACAAAAATGGAAAAGTAGTTTTCATATCTTCCAAGTTTTCCTAGGTTGCACTTTCCTCATTAAACTGGTCCCACTAGACCTTACATTGCCTCAGTTCATGATTTCTTAAATGCAACTGATGAGTTTCTAGCACTCATAATGGTTTAACCATGATTATTCCTGGGTCTTGGACCTGCAAGGAATTCCAATTTAACACATGTGATAAATCTGAGACGTATTTCTTAAGCAAAGAAATATGGAAAACATCATGCATTCATGATAAAGTAGGAGGTAATGCTAAACGATAAGCTACTGGGTTGATAACTTCCACAATTTCAAAAGGTCCCACAAATGAGGTGATAACTTGGCAGCCTTGCCAAAAGTTATAGAACTCTTTTTCGGTTTTACTCGAAGAAAGACCTTCTCACCAAGCTCAAACTTCCTATCAACCCGCTTCAAGTCAAGCATAACTCTTTTGTCTATCTCATTGCTTCCTTCAAGCGTTCACGTATCATTTTAACTTGTTGTTCCATTTCCGTAAGGATTTCAGGTCCAATTACTTCTCTATCCTCAATGTTGTCCCAACTGATGGGAGTTCTGCATTTCCTTCCGTATAGTGCCTCGAAAGGTGCCATCTTAAGGGAGGCGTGATATGTATTATTGTAAGAAAATTCAACTAGTGGAAGATACTCTTCCCACTTATACTGTTGATCCATACAATACATGTGTAACATATCTTCTAAAACCTGATTCACTCTTTCAGTCTATCCATCCATTTCTGGATGATATAGAACTAAAATTCAGCTTAGTTCCTAGAGCTGCATTAAGTGTTTTCCAAAACCTTGATGTCATTCTAGGATCTCTATCAGATATGATTAACTCAGGTACTCCATGTAATCTGAAAATGTCATGAACAAACCTTTTTGCCAAAACAGGAGAATCATCTTTCAGATTTCAGCAATAAAATGTGCTACTTTTGTTAGTTTATCAACAACTACTAAAATAACATCATGTTTGTTTCTTGTCATAGGCAAACCTTGTACAAAATCCATGCTTATTACTTGCCATTTGTACTACGGAATGCTATGCGGATATAATAAACCGGCTGGGTGCATGTGTTCAGCTTTAACACGTTGACAATCTAAGCAATGCTTAACAAACTCAATAACATCCTTTTTCATTCCTTTCTAGAAATATTGTTGTTTTATATCAGCAAGCATTTTTGTAATGCCAGGATGCCCAGAAAAAGGTGAGCTGTGAAATTCAACTAGTAATTTTTTCTCAATTCATTAAGTGAAGGTATGTATACTCTGTTTTCAAACCGTAATATTCCTTCATTATCAAAGTGAAAGCCTTTATACCTTACGTCCTTTGGATCTGCAGCAAGTGTTATTTTCACTTGCTGAAAATAAGAATCAGATTCCATAACATCTTTTACTTCATCCTTAAACTGTGTTCTTAATGTTATAAGAGCATAAATGTGCTTCCTATGACTTAGAGCATCAACAACTCTATTTTCCTTTCCTTTTATGTAACTTATGTCAAAATCATATTGTGACAAAAACTCTAACCATCTACGTTGTCTTGCATTCAGATTTGGTTGAGTGAAAATATACTTCAACCCTAGATGATCAGTTTTCAATTCAAAAGGTTTACCAAGTAGATAATGTCTCCATACTTGTAGTGCATGAACAATGGCAAGCAAGCTCTAAATCATGTGGAGCATAATTCAACTCATGTAACTTAAGTTTTCTACTTTCATAAGCTATGACATGATCATTTTGTAATAATATTCCTCCAAGACCTTCACCAGAAGCATCCGTCACAACTGTAAAATCCCCATTAGGATCAGGTACAACCAGAATAGGTGCAGAAGTTAACTGATTTTTCAAAGTTTCAAAAGTAGATTCACACTTCTCACTCCATACAAATTTCTTATCTTTCTTCTGTAATGAAGTTATTGGTGCAACTACCTTAGAAAAATCCTTAACAAATTTTCTATAATAACCAGCAAGTCCCATGAAGCTTCTGACCTCATGTACGTTCTTAGGTGCAGGCCATTTTGTTATCGCTATAATTTTAGAAGGATCTACAACAATCCCTTCTTTACTTATAACGTGGCAAATAGTGTACTTTGTATCATAGAAAGAACATTTAGACAGCTTACCAAATAACTTCCTCTTTCTCAGGATTTCCAAAACGATCCTCAAGTGCTCATGGTGTTCCTCAACACTCTTAGAATATATGAGAATGTCATCCAAGAATACAAGCACAAATTTGTCCAAATATTCTTGAAAGATATTGTTCATTAGATTCATAAAAGTGGTAGGTGCATTTGTCAACCCAAAGGGTAAAACAGTAAATTCATAATGCCCATACCTTGTCCTAAAAGTAGTTTTATGAATGTCTTCATCTTTAATTCACAATTGATGATAACCCGACCTAAGATCTATCTTAGAATACACTGATGCACCACGCATCTGATCAAATAAATCATCAATTCTAGGAAGTGGGTACCTATTCTTGATTTTCACTTTGTTCAACATTCTATGTAATCAATGCACAACCTAAGTGTCCCATCTTTCTTTTTCACAAAAATTACTGGTGCTCCCCAAGGAGAAACACTTGGTCTAATCAACCCTTTTGACAAAAGTTCTTGCAATTGTGCTTTAAGCTCTACTAATTCTATAGTAGTCATTCTATATGGTGCCTTAGAAATAGGTTCCATTCCAGGTTTGATCTCAATTGTAAAATCAAATTCTCTTTTAGGGGAAGACCTGGTAATTTCTCCTAAGGAAACACATCACTGTAATTTCAGTAATAGTGGATAATGATTCATGAGATGTTGTTTTCTTCTGCAGATTCAGAAATTTTTACTGCATACAAGGTACAACCTTTATTTTTGGCCTTTTTAAGTTGCATGGAAGACAATTTCCTAACTGAAATCTCACGTTTCACACCTTGAATCTCTGTTGTTTTCTGCAGATCATCTAAACAACTAATATATTTCTCAAAATAGTCAACTTTTTGCTTTGTGATCTGCTAGCCAGTTAACCCCTATGATTACATCATAAGATCCCAAAGGTGCTACATACAGATCAACCTCAGTGGAAAAAGTGGGTAATTCAAGGACTGCTCCAAAAAGACACATACTAACTGTATGAACAACATTATTCCCATAATGTACAGTCCATGTTTTATCCATTTTTCCAGCTTTTCATTTTAGTTTTGATGCAAGATTATTAGAAATAAAACATTCAGTAGCTCTGTATCAAAAAGAATAGTTATAGGTATACCAAATAACTTACCAGGAACTTCTATAGGTGTGACTTGCTTTTCAACCTATTTGTCTACTACGGCAACATGTATCTTGTGCTTTATGGATCACGATCATTCTTCTTCAAAGGACAATTATTTGCATAGTGATCCTTGCCATAGTTATAACAGCCTCCTATAGGTCCCTTTCTAGGCTCAGAGTTATTTCCAGCCTTAAAATTATTATTTTGACCCCCATAAGACTTCTGTCCATTGTTGTTGTTTCTTACAAAATTGCTCATGTATTTCCAGCAGGCTTATTCATGTTGCTTTCTTGTTGTTATCAATTGTAAACTTAGTTTTATTACAACTTCTTCCATGGTCCCTTCTTTGGTGCAAGAGAGGTTGAAGAGGAGTTTGGAAATTTCTTCCTTACTTCCTCTTTGTGAGCAGAAATTGCTTTCAATTTCTGTTCCTGCCTTATGGATTTTTCCACAACTCCTTCCATCGTGGTTGGACTGTGTACATCCACCTCTCCCCTATTATGGGACTCAATCCCATGATAAATTTCCTTATTCTAAATTTTCATCAGTTTGGTACTATGTGGAACATACTTAAGGAGTTTAGTAAACTTCTCCTAGTATTCCATTACATTGTATCTTCTTCCCTTGAGCTAAGTTCTAAAATTTAGTCATTTTCTGGTCATAGTAAAGTTGTGGCAGCCAACGTTGTCTAAAATAGCTTTTGAACTGGTCCCAGGTAATATTAGACTCATCAATATTTAACTCAGCTTTTCGGCTGTCCCACCATGAGGATGCCTCATGAGAAAGCTGATATGCTCCCCATATCACTTTCATTTCCTCGGAGAAGTTTGTATAGAAAAATACTTCTCCATTTCACTGAGCCAATTTTCAGCTCCATCTCCCAAAGTGGTGCCATCAAATTTAGGTGGACTTATCCTTTTTATGTCATTGGTGAGTTCAGCTGCTAACCTTGCCTTTTTGTTCTCTGGTGGAACAAGCACGTTAACATTGTTATCATCAACACCCAAATTGGCGTTGTCCTCAGGAGGTGGCTGATTGTTATTACCAACATCATTTTCCTCCTCGTTACCCATCACTTGTTGTTCCAGTATAGCCAAATGATCCCTTGTGTCCAACAGGGAAGCAAGGATCTCATCAAGTTTTTGGGTTGTTGTTACTCCATCAATAGGTGGAGGGTTATTCAACATGTTTCCTCTTGTTCTAACCATTTTCTGTTAACAAGAAAATTTAAGTTTTTATCAGATTATGGACACAATAGGTCCAAGAGCTGCAACCTTCAGCTCTGATACCAAGATGTAACATTCCCATTTTAAGACATAGACACAAGAGGAATTTTTTTTTTTTTTGAAGCCATGTTCTCTATTCTAAATAATACATCATTTAGAACACACATTCTATGCCAATCAATCTTCATAACAGATAACCATATGCAACTGTAATGACTCGGTATCTTCCGATCTCTCACTCGGATTTCCGATCTCTCATTTCATGACTTGGATTCAATCCGATCTCTCATGTTAATCTGAACACATAGTGTATACTATGTATACTTGGTTACTTACCCTAATCGGGTTCCGAGTGATCTATTTAAAGAACCTATCTGAATATTTGTTACCAATATTCATCCGACATCACGTTCTGCTAAACTAGGTGATACAAGACAACGCAACCAATAGCTTGCGATACTTTGGCCAAAGATTTTCAACATATTGTCTATGTGATTATTCCTAGATGGCATACACATCAATGGAATACATCCTTCACCTCACTCTTCTATTATCTAGAATGGTCTTTACTGACTTCTGTCAGTCCACTTGTCCAAGATTTTATCCTAACCCAAATTAGTGACATGATATAGTTTATTGGATCACTCACGTTAACTAAGGGTATTTATACATATTCAATCGACCTAAGTCGATTGAATGTGCCTACTTACCCATAGTTAGAGAGAGTCATCCCCTAAACTAGATCATGTTTCTAATTCGGTCCAGAAAGAAACCAAGTACAAGTCCCAACATATGTAGGTTTGGATGGTCAAATGCAGAAGGGTGTTGCCACATGTCAACTGCAATATTGTATCTTCGAGAAGACCATAGTCTTCTCAAAGGTATAGTTTCTGCAGATGGCATGTGCCAACATCTCCTGAACTACCTCATCGAGATGTACATATTTCAAGGAGAACGTTAACATTCAGTTAATTAGTGGATTAAAGGTTCATTTTACAAATCCTTGCGAGACGTAAAAATCCACACTCCTTAAGTTCCTTTCCAAAATCAGATTCAAGTAACCATTTAAGAACTTACCTAAGATTGCTTTTTAAGTTCATCTAATTGGCTTAATAAAAGTTAACCAAAAATAGGACAACAACGTCATAAGTTCCATTAGATGCAATCTTAACCATTCAAGAAGGTGTAGTAACCACATAGGATTACCTAAGTAGACTTCATTGAAATGAGGTCTAATGATTTAACGATTATTGCACCTTCCCTTTTGTTTACATTCATCTTGAAAGAGGTAGAGTCTTCCTCTTTATGGTTAAATTTTAGGATTTAACAACCCTCTTCATCTTTTACAATTTCTTTGGTTTTACTACTGTTTTATTACATCATATTTCCATACAAAATTATTTAGTTAAAAAAAACATCATACTCTACAACTTATCAAGTTGTATCTTATTTAGGGATATAGAACTTAACCCCCTTTATCCAACATAACAAAGGATAATCAATTACGTATATATAAAAATATGAATAATATCAACAAGATAGAATTCCATTCATTCATAGTAACACCTGAAAGTCTATAAATCCAATTCAGGTAAGTTTTCAACTTTACATTAACTTTTGCAAACTTATATAATTACAATACTATGCATTTAAGGAAAACTGCCAATATATTAGTCTTCTTTCAACAAGAATACAATTTCCCTTATAAATTTACAACCCAAGAAAAGGAATAAGGTTTCTTCACAATGAATCAAACTTAAACCAGCCAATGTATCATAAAACTTTTGCCTTCTTTTACCACTTACGGAATCCATCTGCAAAAAATTGCTAGGACGGGTCAGTTCAAAGAACTGAGCATGATAAGTACCAAACATTAAAACTTCATGCTTTCTACTAATTGTCCCATTAAAACAACTCTTCTTTAATGAAACAATTAATATAACAACATAAAAGCATAAGTAATAACAATGAGAAAAATAAATACGTTAAGAAATCTGAATTCCCTTAGAAAGAAAAAAAGAACCGAATATATTTCACAATATCTGCCTTATCATTTTAAGTTTAAATTGAATCTATAATTATAACAATAGTTCATCACTAACAATTTATCATCTTAGAATTCAACATTATCATAATTTCAAATAAGTTCATCCTATCACCGGGACATTTCCTCATCCTATCTTCTTAGAATACAACATTAATCTTCACTAAGGACAAATAGTATTTACATTTCCCAACAAACAAATTTCTTTCACGAAAACTTAGGACGGGACTAATTTCTAACCTCTTCATACATGGTTTTATCAAATGAAATAATCAAGGAAGACCAAAAATTTCATTCAAAACTGAAAAAGAGAGACTATCTCCAAATTACATACCATTGCCAAATTCAAAGAACGAACAGATAGAAAAGAAGAACAAACCATTCATCTACAAATTCATTTAAAGTTACGGTCTCAAAGAACTTTATAACAGTAGACAACCACTCTTCCTAAATCTCTTAGAGTAAATAGTTGAACTAAAAAAATAGAGTTCAGAACTTAAACAGTTAACAGGATATAAGAAAACCCAACAATAGAAAATCCATATCGAACATATCGATAAAAGAAAAGTCAGCTCATAATCATAGAGTCCAAATTCCAAGTTGCCTTAATGAATGCAAACTTCACTTACAACTCAAGACAACTCAATGATTAATCATGGTTTCAGGGTAATGTTCAGTTCCCATTCAAATTTTATATTCAAAATGAAGGAGACTCAAACCAGACTTAAAACAAAACCCGAGAATCAATCAAGAATTTAAAGTTAAGCAAGTATCAAAAATACAAGTGCAGTACTAAATATGAGCTCCCAATGATAGCCAATCAATCCAAAGGGTAAATCACGAGCATGGAAACCACTAACAGGCTTCCAAAATAGTTCCACATTATCCACTATCCCATTTATTCATAGTAATAAGAACTGAAATGCTAGGTTTATCAAAATGAAACTCGTATACCATTTTAACTCAAACACGAGCCCAAAACAAGCTCCATGAAACACAAGTTCTAGTACAGGTTAAGGTAAAACGCAGGCTTTACATAAGCACTGGCTCAACCGAACACAAGTTGGTTACAACTTAATGAACAAGAGCCCATAACAACAAACTGAAAACATGGGTCTCATATACAATAAAAGTGAAACGTAGGTTATAAAGGTCAAAGCTCAAATGAACATGAAGCTTACAATAGCTTCACACCCAAACTAAACACATGTTTCACACATGGTCAACAGAACCCTATTTTCCAATGGAGTTTAGATCACCAAGAGGCTATAGTACAACTCTAAACAAAATGAAACCGAACACAACTTAACGAAACACGAGCTTCCAAACAAGCTCAAGTCCAACATGGCCGAAGATGAACTAAGTGAAAATAGTCTCCTTAGAAGCTAAAACTCAACACGAGTTTCATATTCAGTCTGAGTTCAACACAATTGTTAGAATATAGGTTAGATGAAACATGAATAAAAACAAGTTCAAGCCCAACACAAACCGATTAAAAGCTAAAATGAGACACAGTTTTTGCACAAGCTAAAGCTCTACGTGAGCATCAAATTCAACTATATTACCACATATTTCACAAATTGAACTTCAACAAAAATAGACAAAGCCCAGATTTCATCGAAGTTCTAATCATGGCATAAAACACAACAACGAATGTCTGTACCACTTCACACTTCATACACCAGTTCCAAAAGTCAAGCAGAGTTATAGAATCAAGATTTACATGCATGATTTGTTAACAAAACTCAAATGGAGTTCCCAAACTAAACATTATTTTTGCTAGTGGGTTTCATACCCCAAATCCACAAATATTTACATAAACCCAAAAAGAAAATTACCAGTTAAATCATGCAAGCCAAGAATATCATAAAAGTAGAGTTCATTTAAAGGAACATTTCAAAGAAAGCAAGAAATCTTAATGGTAAGAGCCTATCATGCCTGATAGCACTTCTGCCAAATCGAAGGAGCTTCCAAGATGAGTTTCAACTTCCTTTCTCTTCCACGCAAGATCAAACAACAAACAACTTTCCTCCGAATGCCTTTTATATTTTCCCATGATTGAAAATAGATCAAAAGGACCAAAAATAGCTACAAACTGCAAGTCAAACTGCTGGTTGAAGAAACAATTTTTCTCATGCAGAAAAATCTAGAGAGAGTGAGAGAACAAACAACTTTCCCAAAACCCACCTTCCAAGTTTCCAAGGTTGTTTGAGTGCCTTGACCGAGGCCAATTAACTCCATTAAATGAAATTTTCCCGCTTATCCTTATGTGCCACCACCTTCCAAATCCGGCGAGCTTTAAAACAAATTCAACATGCATTTCTAAGTTTAGTGGGGTTTCCACTTAACATTCCACTAAGTCCACTAACTCCTACCATAACTGGCTGTCCTGAGTATTTAAAACCTTATCTTAACATTCAATGCCCATTGGAACCGTCACCCATGTATATGCGACCATAGGCCCCCTTGCAATTAGTTTTAGGTTAAATCTTTTAAAACTTAGGCTAGTTTAGGATTAGTCACCATAGGTCCCAAATCAATGCCTTAGGTAGTTTCCACATAGTTTTTAGGAAATAGGTTTAGTTTAAATTCAAAAACCATATAACATTAGACATCAAGTTAGACTAACCTACTAATATATAGTTTTAGGAATTAACTTAGATTAGTTCTCATTTATATAGTTTTAAGAATTAAATAAAATTAATTCACAACTATACATAGCTTAGGAGATAGGTTAAATTAATTTAAATAGGTTATCAACCTTTACAACTTCTCCTCAATTTTATTTAGCACTAAGGCTTAGGATAAAATAGGATCCAATTACACAATATAGCTGAGAAATAGATAATCTTACCCAACTCAGATTCGAACCCTTCTTAAACCGTGAAACGACTGCATTATATTTACACCTGAATGTCCTGCCAAGATCGACCTCCAAGACCAAAGCATAACCAATCAACTAGATTGAAACACGTTCACATAAGGTCAAAGAACTTGTAACCACAAAGTTCAGTCCATTTTTTCCTTAAATTTATTGATGTCAATATCTTGTTCATTCAATAAGAAGATTAAAAACACTCCTTGGATCAATGAACACATCTTTATAATGAAAATCACATGTCGACACTTACTGCAAAGAGAATTGATCCAAGGATGTGTCAGATTAAGAGTTAAGTTTGCAACTCAAAATCTGATTGCATCTTGCCATCAAAAAGTGAAAATGGATTCAAGGAAACCATTTTTATTTCAATCAAAAGATCTTAAGAACAGTGAATGATTCATTCATTTCAAGTATGATTTCCTATAATCAAAAGAACACCAATAAAAGTGTAGAAGACAAATTAAAAGGCTAAAGGAGTTGTCAATCTCTATTTTTTCTTGCTTAAGAATCATGTAAATGCTAACATGCTTTTAAGACCTAGAAATGCACCCAAGTGCATAATTTTTGTGTCTACATTTTTCCCCACTTTATGTTGTTGAGTGAACACTCTATAGCATAAAATAGATAGAATATGTGTACCTTGTAACCTTGTCGAGAAGTGTGTAATGAGTGGACAAGTGAAGCGTGGAGTGATCGCGTGATGTGAAGCATGAAGACTGTGAAAGGGAAGTGGACCCTAGGGGTGAAGCATGTGTGTAGTAGTGTGTCATGTTTATTGATGTGAGTTGATATTGTTATGTATTAAGGACGACACCTGTAACAAAATATAAAAGAGTATTCAAATGTCCTTAAATGATAAATAAAATTAACATGTGTATAAGTAAGTAAAGGTATGAAAGTATGTAAAAGGAAAGTGTGCACCTGATGTATAAAAGAGTATGAGATAGAAATTTGTTCTAATTTTCTTGGAGATTCTATTGAATTTATTTCTGATTGGTGAGATTTTTGGGCGATATCACGCCAAGAATGAGTTTTTGGGTGATCTCACGTCGAGAGCAAGTTTTTGGGTGATCTCACTCCAAGTGCGAGTTTTTGAGCAATCTAATACCAAGTATGAATTTTTAGGTGATCTCACACTAAGAGAAGAGTATTTGGGAGAGATTTTTAATTTTTCTCTCCTTCCATGATGCTTCCGAATAATCACCATTGCACATGGTACATCTCGATTTGTTTTGGTTGTTCCAATTAGTCCCGATTGTTAGATTGTAGAATCGAAATGTATTGATAAAATGAATTTTATAACTTGAGGAAAGTTCCTTCTATTGTAGAGCTAATTTGAAAATTTGTTGGAGATTGTATTGATCTAAAAAAATGACTACTTTTTCCCCCATGACATAAGCGCTAGGGGGACACAAGCACTACGTGCTTCTTTGTCTACTACTCGGGCGTTGTTGTTTGTTACTGTGTGTGAGGTCCAAGTCTTATTCTAGACCTTTCTATTAATTTATTAATGTGTTGATTATATATTGTGTTGATCTATATTGTAGCTCTGAGTTGTTGTATGGGTGATTTTTTCACCCAATAGATGCCCCCCTCGTTTGGGGTGCATGCGATGATTGTAGGAGAATGTGGTCCAAAGGAGAGGACCCTGATCTGATATGCATATCTAAAATGGAGATACCTGCAGGGGTAGGGGATGTGCATGGTAGAAACCAAGGCACATGAAAACAAGAGAGGCTAGTACAAGTGTTAGTTAAATTTGTAGACAAAAAGAGATGTTAGAGAAAAATGCAAACTAGAAATCAAAGTAGATCAATTCCTAATCTAACACTCTCTATCACTACCTCAAATTGAGCTAGATGGAAAGGGAATAGAATGCAATACCTTTTACTTACCAAAGTAGAGCTCCCTTTGATTTTTTGATGTGCTCTTGATGGTGGATTGATATTCTTGCTTCATATTTGTGGATTCATTTGGACAACATCTCCCCTTTGATTGTGCTTGGATTTACTTGATGAAGAGTGATGATTGATAGATTGGATGATAGAGTGATGATAAAAATGGATTGATTGGATGAATAAAAGAACAAAGCTTTGTTATGGATTCTTGAGATCTATGGATTGGCTTCCATGGAGGGTGGCATGCCAATTTATAGTTTTTGGAAGAGGAATTGGAGGGCTAGGATCTTGCCAAGTAGATGGAAGATCAATGGTTAGTATTGAATGAGAAGATAGATATTTCAAGAATTAGAAGATTATAGTGTTATGGACACATATTCATTTAATTTAAAATTAAATGAATATTCATTTAATTTAAGATTATAGTGTTTTGATGTTCTTTACGAGGATATAAAGAAGTGAAGCCTTGTCAAAATTGACCCAAAATCCCAAAGATTGGACCTTTTTTCAAGAAATCTACTCAAAACCCTGGATTTTTACCATCTATAGGAAAAAGGCACATGTGCATGATCGTGAGCGCTTATGCATGGTGGAAGTTCCTTGGATACACTTTGAATTTTTAGTTCGAGTGAAAATTCCATGTGCATGCGAAGAGCACTTGAACCTCACCTGAAGCGCCCATCGATCATTGACTGTGTGAAAAATGATAGAGGGGCACCTATGCATGAGTGTGAGCACTGTGCATTACTATGAGTGCATGTGCATGATTGTGAGTGCATGTGCACTAAGAGGGGCGCCCATGCATCAAGGTAAAATTTTCTCAAATTCTATAATTTCAATTTTATGATTCCTGTCAGTTTTTAAGGGTTTTTAGATGTTGTTTTTGTCAATTTATTGATTTTAGAGCAATATTCCTAACAAAATTGTCCTAGGGTTTGATAAAGGATTTTTGAGTAAATTGGGTTAGGGTTTGAGGAGTGATTATGTTTTCATACTTTGATTGAGTTTGGAATAGAGTTGTGTATGCTCTTCTCTTACACCTAGTGTGATCTTGAGAACCAAAAGCACCTCTAAACCAATTTTTGCTTCTTAGGAGTAAGTACGAACATCATTCATTTTGTGTTTCAGATAATAGACCTTCATTTTTGGCATGTGCTTGATATTTTAGTTTAAGATATTTTTCACTTGATAAATAATCAAGGCTAAAATTTGTGTATGTTCTTCCCTTGCACCTAGTGTGATCTTGGGAATCAAAATCAATTTTAGTCTTTCATTAAGAAGCACTTGGATTAATTGGGAATAAACCTTAGTTTGAAAATTTTTACGGTAGTTAGTTGATTTACAAGCTTTGCATTTCTATTTAGTTGGATTATTTGTTGTGTATGCGCTTCTCTTACACCCAGTGTGATCTTGAAAAAAAAACAACACGTAATCCTCTTTCTATGATATTGTGAACCATTTTAAACTACTAATCATTTGTTTGAAATACCTAACGTTAGTCAAAGAAAGGAGGACCCAAACCAAATTCTAACATTCACGTGTGTTGTAGGTTGCCAAAGGTGTTCTAAACCAAATTTCTTAATCCAAAAGATTAAAAACACACCAACACACAAATTCAAAACACCATATTGCAGGTTTCGGTTAAGAGCTACGGCTTGTCTGCTTAAAACTAGGACATAACCCCTTTGGCATAAGCCTTAAGCTACAACAATGGGGGTGGTCCTAGGAACCCTAAAGTAGTTCACGCAAGAGGGAACCTTGTGAATGAAATAGGAAAGTGCTCCACACTACCGACTTGTCTAGTATGCCTTGGTGATATTATAATCAAAGTTACTTCCATTATGACCCCAATGATAATACAAATGAATGCACTAGTTTATCATTATATTAGAAGGGGGTAAAGTAAAGCCGAGATACTCCTTGGGAAACCAAGGTAAATTGAGCTCACAGAAGTAAACTTGTGACACATAGAGAGAGAACCACCTAGGAAGTTTTTCGGCTTGGAGCCATTATTTTTTTCTTAGTTGTTATACTTGAGAGCTCTCACAAAGTGACAAATTTGTTAGATTAAAAATCTTGTTTTTCGAACTAGGGAAAGAATCTCTTAAATTTGAAATTGTGTGATATTTCATCACGAAATCTATTTAGTGTCATTTTTTCCTAGTTTTTCACTTGTCTTAAGACAAGGTGAAGCTCTACCAAAATAACACCAAGTTTATTTCAACACCACTTTGTCTACACCCTTTTTTTCTTGTTGCCCATTTTTGGACAAAAGGAAACAACATATACCAAATATCACGTGTCCACCACTTTTGTATTCTACTTGCATGACTAGGTTGTAATGCCGGAGCGCAAGTGTTGAAAGTGTGCATGGTACGTACTCACGATCTAGTAGGCTCCCTTGTCTCAAAGACCCATATTTGAGACTTATTATCATCCTAGTTAGGTGATTTCATCCTTGTCTTCTTTTGAGTTGTTACGCTACATTAGCACATACATAGATAATTTATTGATATCTCTATATTGTAGAGTTACTTACACACGCCTAGCTTTGTTATACTTAAGTTTTTACAGTGTTGAGGTTAGTTTTTTTTGAGGGAAACATTTCTATAATGCCATTTTGATACTAAAATATTTTTTTCTCACAAATTTTGATTACGTGTCCAAATAGCAATGTTACGTTGCTCACACTAGTATCATCCATTTTACAAAGCTTAGACTTTGGTAGTGTTTAGAAATTGGTTTTTAGTATACCTTGTTAGAAGATCGCATCAACATTCTCTTATCATTTAGGTCTTGTTTGTTGCAAACTTGACCTAACGGGTGATATTGTGTTGTCATTATTTGGTGTCAAAACCCATCTAGATAAGTGTTAAGGAGTAGACTATTTGTTGTGACTAAAGTTGAGCATTTTACATCATTGTATTGTTATGGAAAAACTTGTGTCAGATATTACCTTACTAGGGTAGCTTATTCTTTATTCTTTGGTTCTTAGGATCGCATTGACCTAGTGATTTGTGGCTATTTTATAGTCACCATTTTTTGTGACGACTTAGCATCATTGTGCTGCCAAAATTTCCTAAGTCCATTTTTGGTAAACCTTAGTGGAATTCTTTCACATTGTACCTCCTATCTCGAGTATGCCTATTATAAGAATGGGATCCCAGAAGATTAGAATCTGATATATTCGGAGGTGAAACCCTCTTTTAGAGGATAATCTCATGGTTGACCATAGTGGTGGAGAAGAGGATTCTCCTCATTTGAATCTAGAGCATCATCCTACCAACTTTGACAATTACATTTTCCAAAACAAACATGAGGTTCTTATGCATGTTATGGAATTAGGAGCTAAGTTACCTCCCACAGTGGACCCTTCTCTCATTTCCAGAATGATTCGTGGAGAAGAGGAAGTAGACTGACCTCATCATATTATCAATGAAATTTTAAATCCAAGTCATGCCTCTACTTCTACATGACAAAATAATGAGGAGATACCATTGAAAATGATGGAGATTATGAATACATGTTGTTAAAATACATTGTGAAGACAATGAGGAACATGTTCATCATGCACAACCTCCCCTAATGAAAATCGTCATGAAATACCTATTCAAGAGGTGACATTAGAACAACAGGTCCAAGCCCTTACTCGCCAATTGGCAAGTTTGGCTTCACATATACAAAAGGAACAACCCAAAGTGTTGAAACAAGTTATACCAAAAGACAAACCTAAAGCTTCATTTCACGAGTTCCCAATAAACACTCCTCAATGTGAGGCACAAAGAGATCCTTATGAAGAGATTCTCGCAAAAAATAGGGGTGGGAATACACCTAGATTTAATCCTATGTATATACCTACACCACCCACGCAAGACCAGCTCTTCCATCAAGAATGGTCTACTATGAAGAACGCCCTTCAAGCATTACAAGAGGGCCAAACCGGTAAAAATAACAAGAAATACCGGTTTGATGAGTTATGTCCCTACCCATTTGACAAAGCCATGCTACAGGTACCTTTCCCAAGACACTTTGATTTTCCAAAATTTGACAAGTATAAGGGAAAAGGTGACCCTCATGACCATATTAAATATTTTTATATGGCATGTCAAGAGGTGGCATTCAACGACAATTATCTTATGCACCTCTTTCCATGAAGTTTAGGAGAAACAACACTAGAATGGTTTGTACACATCCCTAAGGGATCCATATCAACATGGCAGAACTAGTAGAAAGTTTTGTATGACACTTTTCTTTTAATATAGAAAATGATGTCACCATGTTAGATCTCTGCAATGCAAACAACGAAATAACAAAAACTTCATTGTGCATTTTTACAATGATGGAGAGGATTAGCTAGCCACTTTCCTTGCTCCATACCCAAAAGTAGTTAATAAGTATATTTGTTCCCAACCTCCATCCAGACATTATGTTCCACTTGCAAATGCATTGTGGCAACACATTTGAAGAGGTCATCAAAAAAGGGAGTCAAATTGAAAAATCATTGTTAGCTAGGGGACTCTAAAACCTTTCTCTCACGATCATAATGATTCTAAATCTAATGATAAAACAAAGTTTGTCCCTAATAGGAAAAAAAATGTTGTTAGTGATGGGATAGTAGACTCTAAACGAGTACAATCCATTCAAAACAACACTCCTTTAAAGCTTGCAAAGGGAGCTCCGCCTATGGAGTATAAGTGTCATACTTTCACTCCTCTATCTGACTCAATGTCATCAATACTAAAACAACTAGAGGTGGTTAATATGGTTAGATATCCTGAAACTACGCCTTATGAGGATGATGCGCCTAAACCATCATGGTTTAGAGATAATGAATATTGCCAATTCCACCGCATTAAAGGTCACAAAATAGATAAGTGTTTGAAGTTGCAACACTACATCCAAGACTTAATCGAAAGTGGTGATGTGGAGATGGATTCATCCACTCCTAACAAATCCCCAATATGAAGAATTTTCCTAAACATAATCAGGACAAGAATGCTAATTATGTGTCTAATGAGGAGAATCATTTTGATGCTCTCATTGGTTGTGTAGATACACCTTGAACATGTCAACACAATAACCCCTGTGATATCCCCTGGACTATCTATGTCTAGGCAACGAAAAGACTGATTATCACACAGTTCCACATACTTATGACAAGTAAGGAACCTAGGTTTCAACATTCCCATCAAAGGATGCCTATCACAACTAGACCTCATTTGATTCTTTCTAAAGAACCCATTCACTTACCTCTTCCCCATCTTCAAACTCATGGTAAGTGGTATGATTTTGATTCTTGATTCTTCAAAGATTCCAATCCCAATGATTCTAATTCTTCATGATTCTTCTGAAGATTCCAATCCGAATTATTCCTCTAATACGACTCCTAAGTCACGGTCCTCCTTGTCTTCATGCAGGACCCCATTTCTTAGTCACCTCAACGACCCCTTCTTCCATCGAAGAGCTCTCTAACTCAAAGTCCTTCTAATCAATCATCCAAGTCGACTCCCATGTCGCATTCATCCAATCAACCTCTTGTGGTAGAAAAACTACCCACCGATCGATTGATTCATTTAAAATGAAGAATGATTACAAGAATTTATGAGGGTCACACAAGACATTCCCTAGAATTTTGTGAGCAGGATTACAATCAAGAATTTAATTTTGACTTTGATATGCTTTGTATTAGGAAGAAGAAATTGATTCCTTTTTCATAATACTAAGGAAGATCCTAAGACAAGATCACATTGGGAGGAAGAGAGATGCCTTTTAAGAAAAATGAGGAAGACCCTAAGATCATCAAACATGATCCTCCTCTTATTCTTCCATCTTCACATTCTTCATTAGGTGATGAAATGTCCTGGGTCTAGCATTGATCCATGACTTATCTTCTCATTACCTAATCATTCTTTATCTATCATGATTCCTCCATCACAATCTTACCTTGGGTCACCACCTAGTAGCCCATCATCTTCTTCTATATGTGGGCCACCTCCAAGTAGCCCCACATCATCTATATGTGGCTCACCTCTCTGGTAGCCCATCTTCATCTATTCTTGGGCCACATCCTAGTAGCTCATCATCTTCTATATATGGGACACTCCTAGTATCCCATCTTCATCTATACTCTTGGGGCACGTCCTAAAATCCCTCATCTTCGATTCTTGGGCCATGTCCTAGTAGCCCATCTTCTTCTATATATGGGACACCTCTAAGTAGTCCTTCATCTTCTATCTATGGGATGCCACTAGGAAGTCCTTCATCTTCAATCTTAGGGCCACATCCTTGTAGTCCTTTATCTTCATTCTATGGGACACCTCCTAGTAGCCCATCCTCTTCAATTCTTGGACCGTATCCTTCACATCCATCATATTGTTCTTCTATCAATGATTGTGGCAAACCCACCATCATTTCTCACATCAATTCTATTTGTCCACTTTCTTCTCCCACTTCTCGAGATCAGACAAGTCACGTAATAGCTTATAAGAAACCCAAATAGTTTCTTCATCAAGACTAAGATCAAAACTTCCAAGAGCTCCAAAGCTCACAACAATTTAAACAATCTTAAAGTTCAGAATCAAACACAATTCAAAAATGCACATCAACGCACCCATCAAGTATATGGCGTAAAGTGTAAACCTCTGGATAGGGACCTCAAGCTCCACACACAAAATCCACATTTCATGATAAAACATAGTCATCTATTGAGTATGAGCTCACCACGATCATTGAGATCGGGATAATATGACTCTTGATAAGAAAACATGCCTAGTCTATTCCTTATCAAGGAAATTGCTAACATTGTTGTTGGATCTTATCATGCCAAGTGACCTTGTTGGTCCCACCTTTCAAAAAAAATTCAAAAATACAAAAAATGAGAAAACATTTCAAAAAAAATCAAAGGTAAAAGATCAAACATTGCAATCAGGTATTGACATACACATGGATGTTCTTTCTTCCTTTCTTTTCTTCTTTTGCAAGTCTTCCTACCATTTTCATCCCTTTCGGTGATATTTTGGTTAGCCTATTCACATGCATTTTGTGAACATTTATCTCTATGGTATCCATTTGGCTTGGTCTTTTATCACCTTGGTAAATTAAAGAACGATTGACCTCTTAGAGATCCTATCACAATCAACATCTAAAAACTTGTTGTGAAGAAATTTTGGATATATTTGTTGACACTAGCCAATGTCATCATCACAATCACTTCCACCTCCTTCCATCAAGCCATCAATGGTTCTTAACCCCTTGTCAAACAAGAGAGCTGAAATAAGTTTTTAGAAAGCAAAAGAATCAATCAAATCAAAAAGCACAAAGCTGAAAGCAAATGCTAAAAGCAAAAAGCAAATTGATATATAACTCTCTCTTGGGTATTTCCAATATCTCTATCAAGGCTATGGATGCCTGATGGAAGTAGAGAAATGTTGTGATTAGAATCAAATGCATCTCCATCGGGGCTATGGATGCCTGGCTGGCAAGTGGAGCAATGTACGACTCTCCTTCCACAATCCATTCATAAAAATCAACTTTGAAAAATAAATCATTCCTACACATTGGCTAGGGTGTCTTCACTTGTTGTCTATCAAATCTTCCCTCCAAGAGGTAATAAATTTCCATGTGCACACACTAGATCTCTATGAGAAAACATGATTAGTATGTTACCAAGTGTCTTTTTTTGGACCTTGTTCAGACTCTTACTCTAGTTTGTATCTTGTCTCACGATTCATGCCTTTGGCTAATCACTTCTTCATCATCGTGAGGCTTCTAAGATACATTCACAACATTCACATTGTTCTTCTACTTCATTCAGTAACATCCATGTGTATAAGATTTCTTTTTTCCATGTTTGTGGGCACCTTTGTCCCCTTCACAAAAACAATCTTCCACTTCTTTCTATCATGTGCTTCTTGGCCATCTTACACTGGGGGCATCCTTGCTCCTTCCTAGCACATCATTAGGTTACATTCATCATCATGATTGAGCCTATCCATATTGGCCCTGATCCAACTTCTACGCGTGAATATTTTTCCTTTGAATATTCCCATCTAACGTTGGGGGAAATTTCACATCTTCACTTTCTTGCGCATACATGCATGGCATTCTACCCTTGTACATCCCATCTATGACTTGGGGCATCCACATTTCTTTTTTTACATAGCTTCGTATACATAGCTTAAAAATTCTAAAAAAATAAAAAACATTCAAATATGTTTCAAAAATCAAAACATTCAAATATGTTAGTCGAGAAAAGTCAAAACATCCAAATAAACATAAAAACCCAAAAAATTGGTAAAAAATTAAAAACCAAAACAAAAAAATAGTAAACAAATTCAAAAACCCAAATTTATCTTACCATTGCGTAGTTTTCTTTGATACCTTTCCAACGCAAAAAAATGGAGTCATTTCGAGGTCGGGAGAAAAAGTTATGGCCTCCGGAAGATAGGTAGTGCACTCAGTGTTACACAGGAGCCCTTGCAGTTGTACACAGGCATCCAGGCTCCCTTGTAAGTTGCACACAGGTGCCCTGGCGCCCTTGCATCATGCACAGGTGCCCAACCGCCCTTTTATTTCTTCTACTAGTTACGCGTGAGGTCCATTTCTCCTGCATAAGCATCTTTTCTCCACATGAGCTCCTTATCACACATATTGATATTGATTGGTCCCAATTTCACAAAATATACAAGTTTTTCAAATTTATATTACCATTGCATAGTTCACTTTGATACCTTTCCAACGCAAAAAAAAGGATTCATTTCGAGGTCGGGAGCAAAAGTTATGGCCTCCGGAAGATAGGTAGTGCATTCAATGTTGCACATGCACCATGCCCACTGCCATGCCCATGCCAACACAGCACCCAAGCACTCATGTGTAGTCAAAAATTCAAAAAATGCAAAATGCATGCCAACATAGGTGCCCAAGCACCCATGCTACAATCAAAAATTCAAAAAATGCAAAATTCATGCCAACACAGGCCCAAGCGCCCATGCATGCAAAATCAAAAATCAAAAATGCAAAAAATCATCAAAACACAGGTGCCACACTACACCAACATGTGCACCCCCCAGTTTTGCCCTAATTTAGCCTAAAATACATGTTTTTAGCTAAAAATTCAAAATTTTGAATTACTAGGGTAAAAAGAGTAGTTGTGTACTGTAGTCCACCCACTAGAAGCCTCAAATAGTCCCTCACATGGTCTACACAATGCCTCCGATTCACTATCCTCTCCATTTTCTCCATGTGAGCTCCTTTTCCTTCCGTGTGTTTCTCGCCCCCGAAGTGCCCTAAAACCGCCGTATTTCTTCTAAAAATCTTCTAACACTTGTCGCGATGATTATTTTTAATAAATAATTATTTTTTGCACTTGTTTTGGTACATTGGGGCATGTTTTTGCTTCCCGATGACCTTTTCTACTACCTGGGGCATATTTTTTTGCCTTATGGTCACTTTTAGCATTGTCTCACGACTTCGTTATCTCTTCTATAATATTTTCTTCCGTAAAAATAAAAAAAAATAAAACAACCAATTTTTTAAAAAAAAAATCATTAAAAATAAAAAATCCAAAAAAAAAAATTTTTTTCAAAAATGGTAAACATCATATATATGTTAAAGCCTGTGTCAATTGCATTATCCTCAAACATCAAAATATGTCTTACAAAAGCATCTTTTCTATGGTTCTTGCTTGTTCTAGTCTCAAATGACTTGTGGATCATCGTGATCTACCTCCATTAACAAAAGCTTAGCTTACACATATATGTCGGTCTCTCCCATGCAACAAATGAGTTTGTCAGATCGTGTCATAGTGCATGAAAGCTTTTCCATGGGACTACTTGTGTCCTCCATTATTCCCCTCGCATGTATCCTTGCTTGGGGCACCATTTTTAACCCTTTTCGTTACAACACGAACATTTGGGAACTATGCAACTTGATAACAAAAACATTGGTGCAACTGTCTTAAACGTTGTTTGTTTGAGTGTATGTGATTGTATTGGTTTCTCTATTAGGTTAGTTGGTTTACTTTCTCGTATTGCATTGCATTGTATGTATGTTGCATTGAGTTAGATATCATTTTACTTTTCGTATTGCATTGCATTGTATTGCATTATGTATGTTGCAAATGCATCATTACATTATGGAGTTTACGTAGTAACAATGGACAAATGTTAGTAATTTAGCTTTTCATGTTATCTTACATTTTTGTTCATTTCAATAAAGGCCGATGATGTAGACCTAGGGGAAAAATGATATAAACAAGTTGCTTATTGAAAGGTTGGATGCAAAGATTGGGCTTGTCCTATATTCTCCATTAATCATTTCTTATCCATTATCATTTATTACCATTACTAATTTTTCTTCTAAAACTCACCGGGCAATAAACAACCATGTTTATCCCTATCCTTATTCCTTCTCAATACCTAAGGGTTTCACGCCATGTTCTAACCTATTTTCTTCTATCCATTTCAATCATATTTTCGATCGTCGATTGACTTCTTCTATCACCCCATCGACACTCGAGGGGGCATCCTTCATTCCACTAATTTTTCTTCAAAAATTTACTTGTTTATGCTTGTCTACTATATTTGAAGTGAAGTCACTAACTTCACCTCAAACAGGGGCAAATGTAGACACCTAAATTCCACTTTTGCAATCTTATTGCCAAAACGCACACAAATCACTCTTATTCTTCCCAATTCCATTATAATTAGTGATTTTACTAATTAACTAATGTTTCTTACCACTTTGGCCAATTAACAAGCACTTCATTGATCACCAAACCTCTTTCGCATTCAGATGCCACTTTACGATGAATCGTAAGTCAAAATCCTCTTCAAAATAGATAATTAGTGATTATAGCTAATTAAGCCTATTTTCCCTTGATTTGGTCAATATGCCCTAATATTGACTCAAACCCCTCTTCCAACCACTCAAAATCACCCCATTCACCTCCACAACGTCTCAACAAGCTTCAAAAGCTTATCCTAGCCTCCTAGTTGACCCTAAGTGGTCGATTAAGGCTCCATACCTCTTAATCACTTGGTAATTCACTAATTGTGATTAGAAAGGCCTAATCATGATTAGAAATTCTAATCTAATTTGGGGATTTTAGTCCCACATGCACCAAAATACAAGTTTCTCCCAAAAGGAAAACTATAAAAAGAGTGCACCTCATTCCTTTATACTTTACACCATGCTTTGATTTGCATCTCATATAATACATATGATTTAAGCCAAGTTCAATCCTTGCTTAAAACCTTCAACAAGGTTAGTAGATGAATATCTAAAGTGACTTAACAAGTCATTTGGAGAGGTCATTTCACCATTGTTTGAGAGTAGCAACCATAACCATTTGATTGCCCTCTTAGGTCTATTTAGGCCCATGTTAGGTAATTAATCATATTAGTAGGCATGTTTAGTTAGATTTTGCATTGTTTTCATACTAGTTAAGCATTCTTTTAAGCTTCTATCTTAATGTTACATTCCTAGACTTAGAGCCCTTTTAGTTTCTTTAAACTATATTCTTATAGATCATCAAAGTTGTCAACATTTTTACGAAACATCTAAGGGGAAGTATGAGATGTTTCAGGAGAGATTGAGAGTGTCAAAAATTCTTCATTAAGAGGGAGCATTAGATTATGGTGATTCAAAAAGTGTCCTCTTGCAAGGCACACGTGTGGAACTTTAGCACACTTCAAAAGAGTGTACATTCATACAGAGAACAATAATCATAATCTTGGTTGTCATGTTTAGTAGTATTTATCTTGTTTTTCCCTGCATTTAGAAAATTAATTCTTTATTTATTATTTTTCTTTTATCAATTTTGAATTTGTTTATTTAAGGGTGTAAATCCCTAGGATAAAATTAGATCAAGGATTGATTTAATTTTGGGATTGATTCGGTTTGAGGATTTGGGCTATCTTAGGTCTCTTTTCTTCATGCGATATAAAAGAAGGCATATAAAAGGTATTTTCTTCATTCAGTTTCACATTCGGTGAATGTTTTTCTAGAGTGTGTTCCAAAACATTGTAGCTTATGTTTTTGGTTTAAAAATAGTGATGTGATTTGAAACATATCTAAGTATTTTTCAATTAGTTATCCATATTGTATGAGACCATATATTCTAGAATTTAAAGTTATGTGGTTTTGATTGACTTTCAATTTTGAGCTATATTGTTGAGGGCGCTTTAAGATCTAGTCTTCTCATCATGGTGGAATTTTCACGGAAGCTTCATTTGAGATTTATACCCCAATACATGTATCAAAAGATAGGATTTGATTCTTTGGTGAAGGGAAAAGACGGGAGAGCGGGGAAACCAAAGAGAGGTATGCTTAGGTAGCAAAGTGGTCATGAATATAGGGAACTTGCCAAACTCTTTTATATTAAAATCTTAAATAAGAAGATAAAAGTTTATTATTGATATTAAATAAATGTCATTTGTAAAGAGTTCGTAGAGACAAGCACATGTTAGTACCATAAGATCATCCTCATATTTATTCATACGGTTGGAAGAGAAGAAGTAGAAATGGAAGTTATGTAAAAATATGAAATTATGGAATAAATAAATGTTGGATTGACAAGGTTATTCATTGGATATTATGCTCTTTTGATTTTGGAAGCAAATTTTGATCCAAACAAACTCTACTAACAAAACAAAAATTATGATGAGCTCCATGACAAATAATTTAAAGAATTTTTATAAGATAGTTGGTAGGAGTTTACTACAAACACAAAGCACCATGGCAACAAACAAGACATCCAAATTTGAACTTAAAATAGCATCTTCTAAGATTTTGATGTTTTCACAAAGACATGAATGAAATTGAAATTGATTGTTAGGTTCAATTGTGTACAACCATTTTTATTCAACGTGTTTCAAATCACTATCTATGATTCATCATCAACAAAAACATGTTGATGTGATGAACACGGACCATTTGAATCTTAAAATAATTTTAGAAATCTTCTAATATTCAATGTAAATTAATGTCCAAAAGTAACCAAAAAGGTTAAAAAGGGACTACAAGAGGAGCAAAGAGAACAAGACAATGCAACTACTTGTTGGATGCCTTTAAGGAAAAAAAAAAATACAAACTTTCTTTAAAAATAGTAAAAGAAGCTATAAAAAACTACTAAAATAAAAGACATTAGATGCATGACAATTTAATTTAATTTGTGCCATGCTTAAGAGGTTCTACAATGCGAAGGAAAAAAACTGGTAGATCGTGAAGCAACAAGAAATTGTGTGAAGTCATGTGCTCGTTTATGCCTCCGATGTTGTGTAGAAGGCTGAAGGAATGCACCAATAGTTTGAGACCCAAGGCTGCCATGATGATGTTTGAGGAGGCCATATCTATGTTGGGTCATCTCCCTGATAAATAAAGCTACACACCTCTGGTCTTCATAATGAATAAGGGCACGTAATGAGCCTTGAGTTTCTCGAAAGAGACAATAGTACTGCCATGGATCTCATAGTACACATGACAATGAAATATAAAGTGCTCCTCTGATTCAAGTTCATTGTTGCAAAGTGTGAAAGTGCGTTGGTCTCTAGGAATGTAGTGCTTTGTCTCCATGCAAAGCTGATGAGAGCAAACTCGTAGTTGACCCAAGGGGAATCTCAAACCAAGTGGGAACTTGATGTATTTGGGGGGAATGACACGTTCATCTTCAATTTGGAGATAATGCTCCAAATAGTGGTGCATTTTTGTTGGCAATGGTTCTAATGGTTCAATCCACGTTGATTTTATGTAAGCTTTGTAGATCTCCTCTCTAATTCCTCTATGAATTTCCCTTCTAGGCATGTGGGGAGAATTAATAGAGAATGTGAGAGGAGGAAGACGATTAATATCCAATCCGATGCTTTGGAGGAAAGTTGTACAATGTGCATACCAAGTGGTTTGGATCCCCAATTCACATAGCCTCATGGATGATTGGAGAGCCTTGAAGGGGTATCTATTCTGCCCAATTGGTGTATCTGCCATACATCTTAGTCTATGGAGTAGCATCACAAGATGGAATATAGTTGAGATACGGAGAGGGTGCGTGCCAAACTCAGCCAAGATGATTGCATGTGGAACTGAGCATTTTTCCCGAGAGAGTCCTGGATAGCATGGAGACGAGTACTCTATCAACACGAGCCCAACTACTATGTCGAAGATCAGGGCCCCAAATCTCACAACCATACAACACTGTTGGTGTCACTAGAGTTTGGAAAATACGCAATTTTGTGTTGGCATCTTGAAATTGAAGCTGGAAACATTGTCTCTCAAGTGTATTGAGGGTTGCATAACCTTTACATAATCTCTCTTCTATTGCATGAAGCATGTTCAAAGGAGGCCCGTGAAAGTCACTCCAAGATAAGTGTAAGAGGAGACCACTTCCACCAAGTTTCCTTTGTACATGAGGTTAGTTGCATGGGCAACCCTCTTGGTTGTATTAAATACCATGACCTTAGTTTTCTTTAAGTTCACTTGTAAACCATGAGTATCACAAAAAGAGCTTAAGATGTCAAGGTGTCGTTGTAGGCCTGCAACAATATGTGACATGAGAATGATATCATCTGCAAATAATAAAATAGAAATGATGATATCATATAAAAACAACCATCATCTCTAAGACCGGAATTTGCAATGATGTGCTCTAGTTCATCAATGTAGAGACCAAATAGAGTAGGAGAAAGTGGGAAGCCTTGTTTAACACCGATGGTGCTATTGATATCACTGTATAACTAGTAGGAGTTCGGACTTGGCCAACCACCTTTTCATAGAGTGTCATCACAAGAAGAACCAAATGCTCTGGAATTTGGAGGTCATGAAGCCATTGGATTAGAAGGTGTCTAGGTACAGTATCAAATGCCTTTTGAAAGTCAACAAAACAACAATAAACCTTACGCTTGTTGGCCCTTGCTTCTTCAATTATGGCTCTAAGAGTTAAGACATGGTCTATTGTTCGGTGATCCCGTCTGAACCCTGCTTGTCCTTTCACACGGAGTTTCTTGGATTCAACAAATCTGGAAATCAAATCATCATCTAACCATTGTAGCAAATAACTTGCTCAAAGTATGCCCAATCATGATGGTTCTATAATTATTTGGCTCTGTTGATTCCCTGATTTAAATATGGGGCAGATGATGTGAGACATCCATGTTGGTGGGAATCCATAGGAAGCCACTAGATTAAAGAGATCAGCAATGTGCATTGCTAAGAGTTTTGGATTGTGGTGAAGAAATTCAGCTCTCAAGTTCTCTATATCTGTTGATTTCCCTGCTTGAAGTTTGAAGATAGCCCGTAACACCATACGGTCTGTGAAGAGAATTTTACCCTGCCACCTATTCTCTATTGAAATTGGAACTTGATTGGGGATGTTGTAGAGAGAGGATGCGTAGTTGAACCATGTATCTATGTCTGTATAACACATGAGGATTTCCTTGGGAGGAAGGTTTTCCAAAAAGACTTCGCTTTAAACCTCAACATGTTGAGTGTGTCCCTTTCTTTCTTGTGAATATATAACCTCTTCTTTTTCCGTAGGAGCTAGTGGTACATTTTTTGGACTGACTTCTTCCTATAAGGGTGTTGGAAAATGATGTGAGTCACAAGCTTGTGGAGGGATCTGCAACTACTATCAAACCAAGCATTCCAGTGCAATGGCCAAGTGGGACACTAGTGGGATGATTACGAGTGGAATGGGGAAAGGATTGGAGAATTGTATTCCAAATTGTTCTGGAAAGATATTCAGCTCTTGCCATTGGGAAATGGATAGAATTTATATCTTGGAGGTTGGTTGTCAAGTTTTCAGTATAAATATCATCAAACTCATGGTCGAAGGAGATATGGGTGGAAGACTGGAAAGTATAAGAGGTGATATGTGCAGCCCCAAGAGTGGGGAGTAGGACCTTAAAAGAGATAGGTGCATGGTCAGCGAGGGGTGGGAGAGGTTCCACACAAAGATTGGAGATGGATGACTAAAAAGTAATGTTGCTCATGACATAATCCACCACACTGGCTCCACCAACATGAGGATAGCAAGTGAAATCCCAGACCCAGGAAAACAAGAAAGCCCATTCAACACTATCAAGTCATGAGATTCCCCAAATCTAATTAAATGTCTTCCATAAGGTGAAATGGAATGATCAGCTGACTGCCTATAATTGTCCATCTCTTCTCCGAGCTCATGCAGTCTTAAAGGATCTGAGATATGGTCATATTGGGAGCATTGTTTTTTACTGTATGGGCATTGAAGTCTCCCAAGAGGATCACATCCCCCATTTCCAAGAACTTGGAGGTCACAGGATATAGATCAGTGAATGGGGATTCATCATCCCCTATCATAGTATATGGTGAGTATCTTGGAGGGAAGTAGCATACTGCGATGAACAATCTGGATTGTGAAGCTCCTCTATCAAGTGATACCCACAAATATCTGGCATGTGTATCATATTCTTCAATTTGAAGTTTAGAGGCTAGATTGTCATGTGCAAGGCAAGTGATACCACCCGAGCCTCTAGAACCAAGATGAAGTTGTGTCTTGTACTTGGAGAACCAAGTGAACCCAAGGAAAATAGGTAAGGGGCTTGGCTCTTGATTCATGGGTTTTTGTAAAGAAAATAATATCTTTTCCCTGGATAACATCATTTGAGGACCCTGGAGAGAAGAAAAGAGATCCGCCACAATTCCATAATGAGAGTGAGATGGATGTATGAGAGCAGAGCTCCACCCTATGGCATCAAGATGTTTTGGTAGGCCATGGCTTGTCCCACCAAGGAGGTGGATTATCCTGTATCACAGCCTTACCACTCCTCATAACAACCCACTTGCCACATTTCCTAGCTTCAATCATTTTGGCCCTTTCATTCTTGAATTCCTCATATTGTAGCCTGGTCATGTCTTCATCAAGGTATACCTTTTGGTCAAGGTTGAAGAGGAAACTTTTCAATTTCAAGGTAGTGAGCTTATCCTGTATGTTGTGGAATCTGATGGTTAGAGAATTATCTGGTAGATACCATGCCTTTTCAATTGGTATGTTATATGTTTTGAGTTTATGTTGGAGAAAGTTCTTAGTTGTTGTTAAAGGGACGTCTTCTTTGGTGAGGCCTCTAACTCTAAGGTTTAAGACCTTAAAATCTCTTTGTTTCTACTTTGAAAATCTGGCTTGGATTGTTGCTTCAATAATTGGTGGGGTTTTACATTTACTAAAGACTACTTGTGTCCATGGTTGATTTGTGGTTACGCTCTCAAGTCTGGCAAAGAAACCCCTTATAGTCTTCCTTAGTTGCTTGGACTTCTTCTCGAAGGTTTAATGACCTCTGATGTTGCTTGAGCTAGATGGGCAAGAACCATTGAGTTGAGTTTAGCCAAAGCTATTTCCAATTCGAGATGTGATCTCCTATATGGTAATTTGATCTGTTTGTTTCTCAAGTTTTGATGCTTGTTCCTTAATGATTTGGTTATGTTCTATCACTATTTTGGTGAGTTCCTACATGCTTTGTTCAAGTTTATGAATGAGCATTTCCATTTGGGCATCAGAGATCTCTTTCGAGCTTGTTGGTAAATATGTGGGCATCAGATCTCTTTCATCATCTCGACCCATAGAGCAAACATTAGAATGTGCACAAGCCGAGCTCAGACATTTTGGCAAACAATTTGTATGCACTCCTAATGAGAACGCCAAGGAGCCACGAATCTGCCTCGCATTGCACTCAATAGTATAACAACACATAAGAAAATAATAGTTTTATTATATAAGTTAGTTTTCATCGTAATTGCTCGAAATAAAAAGATCTATCACTTTCGCACCCTAACCATGACATGTAAGTTTTTTTGTTGAATTAATCCAACCTCCTTTAACTTAAATGTGAGGTCTGTGGGGTATCCATTCTGCCAAAGTCATATGGGGCACAATCTCAACCTCATCCTTTATTTAGATGAGGACCTTTACACTCGACAAAAACTGATCACTGATGGACTCATTAATAGCCTAACAACTTCACTAATAGACCAACAACTCGATAAACTATATGACAAAATTTAAATAATACAAAAACCAATAACTTTTAACCAAAACATAAGCATCAACTACAACTGATCATAACTAAAAATTCATTAAGACATTGCTTAAAGCCAAGAAGAATGCTTTTATTAAATAGGAACACATCCCTTGAATGTGTAACACATTGACCAACTAGTTCTAGAATTTCTAACAAGTAGCCACTAAATTTATTGTAACATGCACTTCTACTCTTATTTTTAATGTATATTAATCTTTTTCCAAAAAACGAGATGGCATAAGATCCAATTGCTACTAGATTGCTCTCTTCCCAACATAGGCCTTCATATGTACTCTTTTCGAGAAAAATGAGGTTAAAAATAACTCTAAAAGTATTGGTAGATCAAAGAGTTATTTGTCCTCATCTCCATGTAGATTCCTTGTTGTCATTGTGTCAAATATAGGTGTTATATAAAAGATGTGTTTTGATTATAGGAACTTTCAGCAACCCCAAAAATAAGTGTCTTTTTCCAGTGAGTGATGACTTGTTGGATCAGCTCCAACATGGCAAGCACTATGCCAAATTACACTTAAAATTTTGGCATTATCAATTACTAATAAACGAGCACTTTTGGAAAACAATTTTGAATACAAGACCAGGTTTGTATGAGCCCTCCTATAGATATATAGGGATGGCCCTCCTTCATTTTGTTTTTTTGTAATGCGCTTATTATTTGTATGAAGTTGATGAATGATGTATTTAAAGTATGAGTAGATTTTAACTGTTGTGTATACGGATAGTATATTAGTTTTTAACAAAATTTGTGATGAGTATTTAATATATTTGAGATAAATTTTGTAAGTGTCAAGTATAATTAGTTGTTATTTGATGAGAGAAGTATGAATTTGTAAAACAATCATTAATTTAATTGGTACATATAATTGGAAGAGAAGAGTTTGGGACTATGCTGAAATTGAGGTTAATGACAACTACGCAAGCCTTTCATTGTGATTGAGACAATGAGCTTTATTTGTCTATTATTAAAGATAGTTTGTAACATTATTCTCCACACTTGTGGAACCTTGACATTCCATAATTGTAAGTGGTAAGTTCTTTACTTGGGGTAAATATCAACATCATTCTTTAGAAACATTCAAACATATAAAAAAATAGCAATGAATTGGATTTGGTATTGTGTAACTTGGAGCTACCATTTGAGGTGGGAAGAGACACAAGTGAATGTGTTATAGAGTTGGTTCTATTGCAAAGAGTTAAGTTTTGGAATATCCTACATATGATAAGAATTGTATGCATTTTTTCTAGTGGGTTAAAAATGGAAGCACTATTTGATTGGTAAATAACCTATTGTTCACATGGATCACCAACATCTTTAATAGTTACAACCACAATAAAAATTGTAGCAAAGCAAGACATAAATTGATAGGTTTATTGTAACAATTCATTTGAATTTAATTCCAAAAAATCAAGCTATATATAGCTATATATTAACCTTTGTCGAAAGGAAGCTATATATAGGTCCCTAGGGTTGGCTTGCTCGGCCGACCACAATTTTAGGTGGCCCTGTGATCGGAAGGTCAATTCCAGCTCTAGGTCGTTGGACAACCCTCGATTTCCTCTATTCACCAAAAAAAGTGAAGCTATATACATTTTTTTGTTAAATAATCTCATATAGGGAAAGATTATCAATCTATATAAGTAAAGCTCCAAAGTGAAAGTAGTGTTAAATGTGTGGTCCTTTGATCATGAGATTTTTATCATAGAATGTGATAAGCACTCTAAAAACTCACATGAGGGTGTAGAAACCAAGGCTATTTTACATATGGCAAAACACTTGGTGTTAAGGAAATATGTGATGTGTCTATCTTTAGAAAATGTAAAGTACATGAAACACACGATCTTCTTTTTGTGTTAATAAATGGGATGAGTTTCATGGACCCTAATGCAACAACACACCAATATCAACTCTATTAAATGGGAGAGTCCTTTTGCATTGTTGCAATATCATAGGAAAACAAGGAAGCCCTACTTCTTTTTCTTCTTTGTATCTTTTTCAAATTTGGGTCTCCTAAATCATCAATAAGAGCATAATTTATGGATTATGAGGAAATGTGCAACATAATTGTGACTACCCTCTTTCATCCTATGGGTCTTGAAATGAAATGGGATATGACTGTAGATGGCCACACCGTGATTGCATCCCTTCTATTACCCTCTTATGTCTTTTATCAAATATAGATTGTATGAATAATCAATTTCTTTCAGCTCTCACATAGAAACTTCAACACTCAAATCTATATGCTTATGAAGATTTGAAAGCAAAAGCTTTGGGTTTACCCCCAATCAATTAAAAATGATAATTTTGATAATTATCATGATTGTCGTTTTATCAAAAATATCAACAATACTAGTAAGATGGATATGTACAAGAAAAACACAAAAAAAAAAAAACATTAATCGTTGTTTTATGGACATGAAGAGGATGACCACATGCCAATAGTTCAAAAATGATTGCCATTTGCAAACGAGTGATTTGTCAAAAGGAAGAAAAAGTAAAGGCCATGATGCAAACTAATACCAAAGTAATGGCCCAAGTAGAATGTTTGAGAGTTGGAATTCCAGCAGTTAAGAATAATTTGGAATTTTGCGCAAAATGGGATGGGAAGCCAATGTTGATGAAGTCAAGGCAATGCAAATTGATGCCTTCTGCTTTTACATAAATCAAATGCTTTGCTTAATAAAAAAGAAAGAAGACTCAAATCAAGCAATACCGTCCAAGTTATATGATGGGATCCAGTATTTGAAGGAAAACAATGAGCTGGGGATGAAATAAGCAACCTAGGAGAATCCATCACTTGACACAATTACAGTCATTTTAGGGATGAAGGTTCGTGTGACCAATCTAATCAAATAAACCATACATAGGACAAGTGTTGACACAAGAATCCATGAAAGCTTTGTGAGAGAATTATTTTACACATTGTTACTTTTGTATACGTACAAATGTGTAAACTGTTGACTGCAAATCATGGCACAAAGCTCAAAGGAGCTCCAACAATTCAGCAAACACAGGCATGAGCATCCCCAAGAAGACAATCTAAATAATTATAACTCATTTGACTCTTGAACTACACCAGGTCGTCACAACTTTTTTATAACTATTAACAGAATGGTGTCAAATAATTTGGAAAGAGTCTTTAAAGAGATAGGAAAATTGTGAAGATACGAAAATTAACGAAGTCGTAATAGCTATTCAATTTAATCCAATGGTGTATTCCGGAATCAATAAGCTATTACAACGTAGAATGCATGATATGATTTATAAGTGAGCCAGGACTCTTGTCATTTAAGTGTACTTCAACATAAGGTTTAAATGTAATCAAAAGTCGCCTCTATCTAGTCTAATACATATATTTTAAATATATTTATCTGAAATACATCAAATTTTCACATACCACATAAATTGATAACTCCAGTAACTTCTCTCCAAATCTCATAGATTGGTCACAAATTGCATCCATCTAGCTTAACTACTAGGTTGGGCTCTAAAACTCTTTCAATGTTAAAAAAGGGCTCCAAGCTTCCATGTATTGCCAAGATATTATAATTTGTCAATTAGATTCTTCAAGATTAAAAAAAAACGTCGACGTCAATTTTAACATTGAAAATTTCATGTGCTAGTCTAAGTAATAGTCAAATAGACATCATTTTTAAGGTCAAAATTTTCATGTGACAATCGATGCAAAAAAAAAATTAAGTCATACATGACAGTCAAATGGACATCAATTTTAATGTTAAAATTTTCTATTGATAGTCCAAGCGAAGGAAAAAAACTTCTAAATGACAATCAAATGGACGTCAATTTTATGATACAACATAAAATTGAGCACCTCTCTACATTACACTCCATGTCTCACAACCATTATAAACTACCTCTTAGAAAAATTATTGGTTTTTTTTTAATGATATTTTTATTTAGACGATTATTACCTTCACTCTCTTGGTTAATGAAATTATAGTCATAATTATTTGTATCATTTTATTTGTTGATATAATATAAGATCGTATTCATCAAAAAAATTATCATCATAATTATCCATCTCGTCAATTATTGCTACCATTTTTTTCTCAAGAGGTGATATGTTAACGCAGATTAAGAAATAATACAAATGTTTTTAAATCATTATAGCAAGCGAGAAGGTCAATGGTAACTTGTAGGTTCGCCACGCCCATGCAAGAATCTATTGCGCCCAACAATTAATGTTGAAACTGCCTATTCTTATGGCTAGTACAAGAACATGTTAGCCAATCATAAAGAAAATGGGTTCAACCCTATTAAGATAATCCACAAGAAAAGAAAAGCATAGTTACCTAACTCTTGTAAGAATATAAGGCATATTTATAAGGTGTCTCATTACAAGTTGGTTGTAACCGGTTGTAACTACATCAACCGTTTTGTAACTATTTCTTTTATAATAAATAGACGGACACACAGTCTCAAATGTGTGCAATCCACCTTTTCTCTATTCTTTCTCTCTCTGCATATTCTAACAAGGACGGGGTTTTCGGGACAGCAGAAAAAATCCCAAAGTTTTGGGACGGCAAGGGAATGGCTTTTAAAATAATACATAAAAAATAACATTTCAATATTTTAACTTTTTCAATGACATTTAAGGATTTAAACTATATTTAATTTATTTTAGCACTTTAAAGATTACAATTTGATGTTCTTGGTAAAAATAACATCTTTTAAAAGTAAACACATCAGTATACTTTTGAAAGGTTTTCAAAAAATAGGAAGTCCTCCTCCAAGTCCCCAAGACCCCGAAACATTCAAGAAATCTAGGCCGTCACCAAAATCTAAGGGACATGTCCCCGCATAACACTGAAGAAAACGGCAAGGGCTTTGCCTTAATTATGTTTCTATTTCTTATTTTTGTAAAAATGCTGCTTTCAAAAGGTAGAGTGATAGGTTTAATACTCTACATCCGGTTTTAAAAAGTCAAGGAATCGATTTTCTATTTCATAGCTAGGATTTTCATTTTCTAAAAATTATATGCTTTATTGCTAGCTGTATAACTAATAGCCACACAATTTTTTTGAACCAATCATATGCAATCACAAATCCCACAAAAAAATAGACAAGACAGCAGACTCAAGAAAACTATCTAGACAAGACAGCAGTCTCAAGAAAACTATCCGATGCCTGTGAGCCATAAGTTAGAATCTTACAACTTAAGTAATGCAAAAAATGATAAAAACAAAACAATTTAGAATTAGTTCTACAAGACCGCAAAAGTTGCTTGTAGGACACTGTTACATTAAGTTCCATCTATCATGAATTTACCCATTCTTGCAGTTTCTAATTTGATTGTTGAACTGTATATGGTATCTCTCATTTTAATTCATATACAATATGCATGTCCAGAGCTTCTGGAATACCCTAACTAGGGGTAATGACAGTCATTTACTCCTAAAATCAATGTTGGATTTGGTTGACTAACATCAATCATCTAACAGTATCCAAAACATTATTCTACACATTACAACCAAACCCTAGAAAAGCATCAGACATAACAGTAAACATCTTGACAACAACCAATCATTTTCTACTCATCTCATAGCTCATCATATCTAGACTTAAGAAAATTGTTAACCCTTGTCTTGAAATGATCAATAAAAAGAAAGACATTTTGTAGTCTTGAATATTACAGCTAGGCTTTTACTATTTCGCAATCTTAGAATTCAATAGTGCTGAAAAGAAAACAGTCTGGAGGTTAAAGACCATGTCAGATAGCATATACACAAAGATGCAAGACCATCCCATGACTTCAAAAGTCCAAAGAGGAACCAAAACTAACAAGGAAACTTACTAGCCTTTGAATCATGCTTTATAAAACACATCCGCACTACATGAGAAATGGCATTATGGCACATCTTAACAATACAAGAATTTCTCAAAAATAAAAAAAAATATCAGAAATGTGTTTTATTTGATGTCAGATAGAGTCCATCAGAGTTTCAAGTCTTTAGATGATTACAAATTCAACAGTGCACCTGCCATTTTTCTGGTAGGGTCAAGTAACACGAAGAATTGGTAGCACAAAACTAATTGAAACAAATTTTGACAGTACAGAATCAATATCTATCCTCTCCTACAAGCACTCTTGGAGATTTTGATTACAACTACATCAGTAGAAAATCGCAAGCATTGCTAAATCCCTAAACATAGAGACTCGCCACGAGAAAAAGAATGAGAATGGAGGTACAATTATCTTGATTTGCTACAATGCTTTGGAGTTGCCATTGCTCTTTACTGTTTTCATATATAGTGCACATCCACATATATACTGTGCAAAGAAATCATCTCAATAGATCCAAGAATACAAATCCATTCCACAAACTATGCAATAGCACTGGTGCAAGAAGATTACATGAACGTACAAAAACAATGCCCAATATAAGACCCAAGAATGTGAGAGGAAGTAAACGCTGCACACTATAGTGTGCTAATGCAAATGCAATGGCACTAACAAGTATAGAGCCCCAGATGGGCAAGTAACGAGTCAGAGAAGGCAAAAGGAAACCTCGAAATATGACCTCTTCCCATGTAGGTGCACAGATTGAAACAACTGTGGCATAAAGAAGCAGAGCAACAGGATCTCGAGCCATAATTGATTGTTCTACATTAGATTCTCTTAAAGGGGAAGGAACTGGCAACAAGTCTAGATTAATTTGTGATAACATGTGCACCAAGGGGAACATCAAGCACCCTAAACAAGTATTAATGTGCCAATTTCCTTTCCAGCTAATATGAAACCATTTATATGGAAGAGGATGAAACGAACTAGGCATCGATACAATATAGCCAATCCAACTGTCCCCTCTGCAATATCTGTTACAAGACTATACAGAGCTTGACCTCTGTATGTCAAAGACTCTTTGCTACAACCAGCAGCATGAGCCACAAATGGAATTACCCAGGATCCAACAAGCCAGAAAGCAAAGTACCAGAGAAACATGACCTGCACATCGGATAAAATAAGATTATGAACATGTTTCTCAGAAGCATACAAGTATATGTGGCTTCATCCAAAACACACAAGCCAAATACCGATGCATAAACATAAAATAGGCCACCACATGTGGGAAGAAAATGATGCATCAAGGTTTGCATTCATTGTCCCTTAAATCTGTGCTAGTGGTAATTTTGATGAAGAACAAGAATAGAAAGTAAAAGTAATTTAGTTCTTTCCTATTCTTTAACAATCATTTTGTTCCGTTATATTCCCCATGTAATCTTCTGCTGTGCATGAGCCACACTAGTGAATAATTTTCAACTCCTTTTGACAATAACTGATATCTCTGAATTATGCTCATACATACAGAAAGCACAAAGTTTAGAATGTCAAGCCACTACCTGGAAAATGGTTTCTGCAGTCCACGGTACTGACCAAGTTTCATCTCTCTTTGAGAATCCAAGAATTACCTGTGACAAATCTACCTGCATACAGACAAGCTTAAGCCAACCAACATGTAAAAGAAGTTCTGGAGTCAGCATCTTCTCAATTATTTATGGATCTGCTCATTTCAAACACAAAAAAATAATAGTTTGCAAAAATCATGGCTTCACCTAACAGACAGCCCAGAGAAACAAATAGTTTGATGGTTGAACTACAAATTCTAACAAATAAATTTTTTAACACTTGAAAACCAGAAAAAACAAACAAACAAGTATATATATATATAAACGGAATTCCTGTTTCCTTTGTTTTAAACCTAAGATAAGCATACAAGATTTTGGTGTCAAAGGCTGATAATGACAATGCATACTGTATGTAATTCAGTACTTTTAAACAACATATTATCTGATTTAGCCATTTGAAGATAAGTAAAATCCTTGTGAACAATGACTGTCTTTAGAATATCCCTGAATGAGAGATCTGTACTATCCATATTGTTTTTGCTTTGTGAAACAACTTGAAACCCTGAACAAGGCCATATGCCATATTCATGGCAGTAATCTGTATAATGAGGTTAATTGCTTGGCAGTTTGGTTTAAAGGAAATGTACAATTTGTTTTTTAAAAGGAAAAGCACATTTTGTATGCACAATCTTGCTTAAAAACAGTTTCGGCAATGGTGAGCTACCATAGAAGCTTACAAGCCAAACCCATAAAACAAGCTTGCACAACAAAATATTGACCTATTAAGTTCAGAGTTCAGAATGTGGAAAGGAAACTCGGCATACGGTAACGGCTATCCTGTGAATAGAGACACATTTTCTCCAATGAGAAATGCAGTAAGATGTTAGCATTTTTGCTTGAACACAAACACATTTTTATTAACATAAACCGGGATTACACATAATTTAGATATATATGTTTTAAGCAGGAGCCAGTTACAAAAAATGTTGGGTCTGTAATCCCTGATGGCAAAACAACAGCAAGCATGACGAATGTTACATGATTGATGTCAGAGAGATACATATTAAAATCTGACTGGAAAACATAGAAAGATAACATTTCTAATATTATCAGACATATAATACATCAATTGTTAACCAGTAATGTTAATATAAGTTTATAATCAATAGAAACCATAGAACAGACAAATAGTAAGAACTCCGTAAGCCAGTCCATGGTAAAGAGCAGACTGAGCATGAGAATTTTGCTCTGTATGCTCCCCATATGGTTTTCCATTCTCTCCAACCTTTATTCACCATTAACATTTTTGTTCTAAAATCCTGCACCATATAAACGTAAAGCGTGAAATTCTTCAACAAGGACTGTATAGGGATTTTCTGCTTTCAGGACTGTGAAGTGTGAACGTTGAGATGAGTCCCTTGCTTCCATTTTCCCCAATACACTCATCAGACCATTCAGACCTTGAACTTCTTTTATAACATATACACCAGCAGTCAATAGATAATTTCCCATCTAGCGCCTAGGTAGTCTAGATGTCTTTCCACTCCATCAAGTTTCCAGTTAAAATACTCTTCAAGGACACAGCTCACTCTATAGTTGCTGTTTTGACAAGCTTCAATCATAACCTACACATTGAAATGTCAGAAGTGAAAATTTGGCTCAGCATACAAAAATTGGGTCTGTGAAGGTCAGTGCAGTGCTGGAGAGACACAGTAACAGTCAGTGTAGAACAGATGCCTCACAAGACACTCTCTGATAAGCATTGAGAACAACATGGAGGAGATGATGGACCATTATCTCCCTTAAATCAGCTGCAGTGAGGCAGTTACTAACACTATTTATGAGAGGAATACAGCAGCCTTCCATGTTGGTAGGCAGTATATTGATGGATGGTACCTGGGTACTCTACTAGATATGCTATAGGAGCCACTTTAAAGAGCTTGGTTATTTTCTATACCTACCATTTAATGATGGTCTGGATTATCATTGGAACCTGGTATGATGTATGTGGATATTGTATTTCCCATCTTCATTGCTGCAAGTCATTCAAATCTAAGTCTGACTAACAATGTTAATAATGTGCCTCCATTAACTTCAGACACTCTGCATTGTATTTCTTTCACAAATCTTCTAGCTGGTTGGAGGGTTCAAAATGTGTTTACATTCTATAATAAATTCACCTCATATCAAGATTGGTCCCATAGTTAGACAATATAGCCGCTGCACAGTCAATGCTCCTTGGCATGTATACAGAGTCGTATGAGAAATATTAGCTGTTACATGGTTTATGAGTCCACTATATGTTCCTAAGGAATTTAAGCCCACGAATGGATGCTAGCAACCCCATTTAGTGGGATCTCCAACATTTTAAGCATATATGTACATGGCAAGGCTGTCCTGTGATCAGATGAAATCCCCACTATTGTCCAACCTGTACCGTATTTGACTTATACATAAGAGTCACAAGCCCAACTAAACCGATTCACAACATGTTGAGTCTGCCTGTCTATCAGGACTTCTAAGTTTCAGCAGAATCACGTGTCCTGACTGGCAAACTCGCCAAGTCTCCCAAAAAAACCAGACAAAATATTGATACATAGGAAAATAATTATTTCTATATTATATATTTTTAAGTTGTTGAAATTTTTTTCCGAAATTCAAGACTGCGTCCAAGTCCCATTACTACGGTTTGAGTACCACAACAAGTCATGTTCAAAATATCCATGTGTGGGGTTGCCCACCGGATTTTGTTTTGATGTTTAGCTGTATGGGTCTTAAATAGAATGGGATTTGCCAAGCTGCTAGGGCTTCAATTCCTTTCGAACCAGATATTTAGAACTGTTTAGTATGGAATCATTGCACATAGCAATGACAGTAGGTGGATGGAACCTCATGGCTCTCGGCTGATGGACTAGCAATTTAAGTCTTATGGTTTCCCTAAATAACATCAAGCAGATGTGTATGCATTGCCAAATGCCAATAGCATACTCAATGAAACAGTCGATGTGATATAAATTCAGTATTTTGGTTGCACATTATACATTTCTGTTGGGAAGATTGAGTTAGAATGTCCTAGTCAGATAGTTTTATTCTACGATTATATTTATGAGAGATTGAATTGTACAGGTTGTTGCAGCAACTCACCTAGAGTAGTGAGTGGTTTAGGAGATAGATGAAGTAGGAGTATATGATTGTATAAGAAGATCTCCTGATTTAAATATATTAATGAAACTTTTCGTGTGTAATCTCTGACTAAAAAAATAATTTAGTATAAGGGTAGTCGTCTTGTCCTGTGATGGAAGAATAAGTAGTTTGCAGAGGCAACCTTGTTATTTTTGTTGTCTATGAAGTTCATTTGAGATAAAATCTTTGTAGTCTTACGTTATAGTTTGTAGTTATTGAAATAATTTGCATTTGCTTCACATCAGTTGCAAGCTATATTCTGTTTGCCCAGTCTTTCCTGTGGATCCCTGTATTATATGGATAAATCTTTTCTCAATTATTAAAAATTCTGCCTTAAGGATTAAAATAACATTTTGTGCTTCTGTTCTTATGGCCTGAATTGTCTCATCATGCCCCTTTGACAGTATACAGGATTCATTGTTTACTCATGGCATGCAGCATCTTCCTTACATGCAGCCCGTCTATCAACAATTTCCCTGCCATTGCTTTATCTTTGACTCCATTCAGTCCAGACTGCTATTCACAGTGCAGTTTGCCTTCACATCCGTGTGTGATCCATTAAGCATCCGCAGTAAACTTTTGTCGGCGACTTCTCTTTGTGCAAGTGCCGTGACAACTCGCCTAGGTAAAGCACCCCATACGGAGGTCTGTTCTTTGCTAGATCTGTGTTCGCCACCAACTGCTCCAGCTAAACAACCATCCACATGTGCTCGCCAAGTGTTTTCCCATCTGAGCATGCATTTTCTCATTCAAACACCCACCTGACATGTCTTGCATTCGATCCCAATGAATTCCTGGCTTTGTAGATCAGAGCTTGAAACTCGTTCATTCATTCGCAATCATTTTTTCATGGTCCATGTTCTACCTAAGACACTAGTGGTACAGCCACTTCCTTATTGCCAACCAGCCTTATACCAAAGGCAGATTCATTATTTTTGTCGTCGTAGTTTTTTTGTTATTTAAGATTGTGGGATATAAGTTGTTTAAATGATTTTATTATTTGGTATCATCAGTTGTTAGGTCAATTAGTGTCATTTTCTTTTTGTCTTCCTCATTATAGTTTATAGAGTCATGTAAAGTGTGGTACTTCAGTGATTAATTCATTATGTGAGTGTTGTTATTTTGGGCATGTAGCCTAATTTATTAGAGTGTCATTCTACTATTAAAAGTTTGAATAAAGTTCATATACTAGTTTACTGAGAATAGGTGCCATTTGTCATCTAGTTAGTCAAGATAAACTCGGTGTCAATAAAGCATTGTCAAAGTCAAAATTTATAGTACAGACGCATTGTTGGGCGAATCCAACATCCTGGTGGGGCATTTCTTCCATAAAAATGAAATGCTATGTGACCTAGCTGCTTGAGCTAAGTCAGCAGGAGGTCAGAGGAAATGGAGGAAGGAGGCCTATCAACAACCTCAAGTTCGCCGCTGACTCAAAGGCTGCGTAGCGCACTAGTGGCTAACCAGAATGACCCCAAACAACTGCAAAACTGAAGAGTTGTTAATCATTAGTGGCAATGATGATGAAATCCCCCCTCTATATACCAAAGGCCCCCTCCCCCTCTATATAGATTCATATTCAGATTCAGATTCAGATTCAGATTTGATTCTATCCTTATCTAAACAGAGGGGGCATCAGCCCTTTGTAGAGAATCTAACTGGTACTCAGCCGCCCTATAGATATAGAGAGAAGGCCCTCTCTATGGGGCACTAGACTGCCTATAGATCTATCTGGAGGGACCCGAAGGAGTACAGTCTCCTACAGTGCTACCGATCCAGTCTCTCCTCGGGATCTGATCTATAATGGGAGGGGCACTCAAGGCGGATAGATAATAGGCGTATAGTGGTTGCAAACAAGGATTCAGCGAAAAGCCTAGCAAATGATAGTTTTTTCTCTCACTGAAAATCAAGTTGATTTGTACCTGCTCAGTGAGGCCCAGCCAACCGAAGGAGCAGAATTTAAGTAGAGAAGTGGAGGCCCGTGCCATACTTGCAGTGAAGGGTTGTATGTGTGTTGTAAAGATCAATAAGGCTCAATCAGACAGATCTCAGAGTTTATTGTTCTGGAGAGCATGTATTTCTTATCAGAGGTGTAGTGAGGCCATTCCCACTACCCTTGTTGGATTAGTTGATGTGTTTCCATCCTTCAAAATGTGTTGGTATTTACTTGTTGGATTGGTTGATGTGTTCCCATACATCAATGCATGTTCATTCCAGTTTGTGAGTGGTGTTCCCTCTTCTCATGTCCATACCAAGGGGAGAAATGTTGGCCCAAATGGCTATAGGCTTTATCAGCATTCTTCACACCAGTTTTCCAGCTAATTCTAGATTCACTATTTCAAGCTGCCTAATGAACCTCCTTTATCAAATGGCACAGATATATTGTTCCATGAAAAGAATGGTAGTTGATGCCATTATTCCTTACCTTGCCAGAGAAATATGCTAGGATGCTAGTGCTGTAAATGATTTTAATGACCATCTTGTGTATTTTCAGGAAGCCATATATAATGGAATAGCTTGAAGCACTGTTTTAAATCAGTTGTATTCGCCCTTCATGAGTAGCATATATGTAGCATTGATGTATCTTAGCCTTGATGTTATTGATCTTAATACTGAATGTGCTCTTTGTGCTTCCATTCCACTAGAGGAATGCCCAGGGACTGGAGGATACTATCATGCTTTACTCATAATTGGTTTCTTATCCCAAGGGTTCTTCATACATTTTTAGTATATTGTGGAGAAGCTTTGTTTCCTGTTTCAGTATGAAGGCAAACATTAATATCATCAGCAAATTGGAAATGGATTAGGAGCAGATGGGAGGAAGTGGGACATAAACCATGAAGACGTCTATCATTCTCTATGTGCATACATAGATATACAGGCTCTAATTCATTTGATGAAGGATGATGAGAAGCCAAAACAGCTGAACATTTTCAATATGAAATCACAATTGCATCTGTCAAATTATTCATATCAAGATTGACTGTTGTACCGAGAATTTACATTTCAATGAATGTTGATCATTTTTTAGATGTCACAACACTGTCTATAGTGTGTCTCTCCTGCACAGATTGGAGTCCGCCATACTAGTCTTGTCATTGTTATCAGCATATAATAAAACAAACATTGGTAGCCAACTTAGTTATATTGTTAATTCTTGTATTGTCGGATTTGGTAGTGTATGTATTAGTCATATCTCATTGTGAAACATAGAGCTAAAAGCATAAATGGTTGTGTCACACCCAACCACCATTAGTTATCATCTTCTGAATAGCAAATGTCCAGGTTAGGGCACTAATGTGACAGGTCCTCCCCATGCAAAGCATTATATTGTACACTACGTTACGCAATAAAGTTGTTATTCTCTCATGTTCTCATGTGCTATGTTCACGGTATGTATTTATAATTCTTCCATTGGTATTTCTTGGCAGTGTAGCTCTTTATAAAAACATTTCTGATGCCGTTGCGTTTGTGAAGTCAGATCAAGCTGAAGTCAGGTAGAGCAAAATTCAGTTAACAGTAACGATTGACAACAAGTCGTTACATTATCTTACAAGATCTTCATGCCAAACATAAACATGAAACACAACAAAAACATTTTACAAATGGTACAAAGAGAGGTGTCATCAAGAAGAAAAAAGATCTGAAAATCTACACCGTACAAGAAAGAATTAATGCCATGGAACTCAAACAAAGGCAGTCGAAGAAGACAACATGGTCAAAGAGTGGACCAGGAATTCAGACAGTCTACCTGATTGGCGGCACAACAAGCAAGAAGACAAAGGTTGTGAGAGGCAGCCACTTCAAAAATCCATCAACAGAAGTACGGAATAGAAGCCAAAGCGTAAGTAGAAGTCAAAGTTGAATTCAGACGGAACTGAAGGATCCTACACCGCTCTCAAGTATGGAATGGATAGAGGTTGTTAGACAATTGCCCCTTCCGAAGAAGACAATACATACCTTGTCGATCACATTGGGTTTCACACTATTGCAAAAGAATCTAGAGAAGAGTCTGCATAGCCCCTCATTCTGTAGGAAATCCTTATCCTGAAATGGAGTTTGATTACTTCTTACTGGGAAAAGAGAGAGAAGCCTATGAAACAAATATTCATTGCGTAGGGGATTTATTGATTGATGAGGTTGAACCAAGAATACCTGGGCAGCCAGTAAGACAAATTAAAGTGAGCAACAGAAGAGAGGCACTTGATGGTAAGCAAAGCAGTGTACAGATCCCCAGGTCAAAGGAAAGATTGAGGATCATGACATGTTCAATGATATTGAGGAGCTACCAAGACAGACCTTACCGAGGAGGTGGCTTGTACTAGAAGGGCCCCATCAAAGCTACAATCAAATTCACACAAGGTCAACACTCATTGGTCATGGCCACTCCACTAAGTCCAAATTTAGAGAGGCAACAGCTGCCAAAAATTATTGGCGATGGGTTTCATGTCCCAATGCAACATTTTAAAACTTGTATCAACATCTAGACTGTTAATGGCCAAACAAATGAATGTCACTAGATGTGATATTTCCCAACCATGCTCAAAGGAGTCACATTTGATTGGTACATGGACACACCAACAACTAACGAGTCCTCAGGGGACAAATTGCAAAAGGCACTTGGAAAAGAATTCAAGCTCCTTAAAGAAAATGAAATTGTCATAAAATCTACAACACCCAACAAGGGAAACATGAGAATGTATGAGCCTACGACAAAAGACTCAAAGAATTGTTAGCTGAAGTCGAGAACAAACCAGGGATGATGTAAAGAAGTGGTGGTTCATTGAATCACTTGTACCTACACCTTACAACGATGCATATAATAGAGCCGAACTGTGAAGGGATCTTGGAGTTACATTTGTACTCTAAAGATTGGAAAACCTCACTCAATAGTCAATTCCATTGGCATTTGGAAGACTATGAAGTATTTCAGACAAACTGCAATAGCATTGAAATTATGGAGATAAAAGAAGAAAGTTCCAAAAAAAAGACCAAAAACAAGAGTCGTTAATTCCAAGTCCTTCCAAATTCTCAACATCATAGTCAGCTTACACACCAAAGCTCACAAAGTCAAGGATGCAAAGTATGATGATAAAACTCACAAGTTTGAAAGTGTAGTCTGCATGAAGTTCACATAACCAACTAAGGTGAGGGTGAATACAAGGTCCAAGGATTAATTACAACAGAAGATGAAGTACGACCTCTTGAAGCATGAACTAGTTCTAAAGGATGGTTGGGTGCAAATATTGCTAGAAATATTCTTGTTATTACTCACAAGGGTGAGTTAATTGTTAGCTTGTCAATACGTTTGATTATTGTTAGAGTGTTGTTATGTGAGTTATAACAGCTCACATAAATATTGTGCTATGTTGCACGTTTGTAGGGCTTGAATCCTATTAAGGAGATGTACAAGCCTATTTATTTGTATCTTGTTTGCATAAAAGTAATCACAAAGGTTTTGTTCTGTGCAACTCTGACCAAATCATCATTTGGTATCAGAGCATGATTAATATCTTAGAGCAAGGTTATTAGAAGTCTATGATTAAAGGGTATTTGATTTACTAAGGGGCGGTCATGTTACTATTCATTGCCCCATACTATGTTTAGAGTAAATTGCACTTAGTAATTTCTCTCGGCCTCTCTGTGTCTGTGTATTTGTCATAACCATTTTAGTATCAACCTTCACCCATGTATCTTTTCTTGGGTCATCCTCATCTTCTTCAGATTCGATCCTCTCATGGACGGTGGACACCTCCTGCAATTTTGAAATTTGTCATGAGAAGGGACAAACATACAAATATGCGCGTCTGAGAATTATTGTTAATAATCTAAGTGCCTTGGCTCCTCTTCTAGCTGCTTGTGGTTCTATCAATCTTGTGTCTTTGAAACAATTACCACATATGAGCAAGATGTGGTATCTAAATTGAGACATGGAAGAATCGACACTGACGTGAATATTTGTGCCTCACAATAAGTCAACCATCATTTTATGAGTTCATGCAATTCACTTTTCTACATGCAAAGCATATTAATCATTGTCTCCGAGATTCCCACACATTAAGAGTGTCAATGAATTTTTGTCGTCTCTACCACAAATTCTAGGCTTCCTAAATGCAAATCCTATCATCCTTACATGAAATGCATGTTAGTTATGTGTAGTATCATTGCTACCATTACACTAAGCAGGAGTTTTGAATCGCTTCTACATCTTAATATGTGGCTTTGGCACATCTGTATCTCTTCAGGGCACACTGACACCACATTTGCTTCATAATCACAATGTATTCCCATAGATCAGGCTTGTCACCGACATGTTCTTACCTGTCTACAGATTAATGCAAGTGCATTGACTACAAACCATATCAATGTCAGGCTTCATTTCATATGCCTACCACAAAGTAGCTTGAAATCACATTAAAGTTGTCTTTCTCCTAGATATTGGCACCATAGTAATAATTCTTGAACGTTGGCAGACCTGCACGTGCTTCTAGAGGATCTGCAATGATCATGCGAGTCTTTATTTTTATGTCTATTAGCTCTTTGTTATTTAAAACATAATTTCAAGTTATTACTTTTTGAATAGGTTAATCTCAGTTATAAACAATTATTTCTTGTAAAAATCAATCATAGTCTTGCTAATAGATATGTATATCAGCAATGTGTAAGTTGTGTTTAGGTGAATATTAGGTTTTTTGTCAAAATATCTTTGTAAAAGATGCATTAGCGGTTGAAATCGACGTCTCAGGTGTCATTTCAAATTGTGGAAAAAAGGGATAAATATAGTCTTGTGGAAATTTTTTAGGGCAACGACGTCCATGGCAAGTTCAAACTCAACTACAATTGATTGACAAAGACGTGTGGGAATTTGTTGATGGAAAAATGAAAAAGTCGAGGATGCAAATGAAGTAGTGAAATGGGATAGCAAGGATCGAAAAGTGATAGCAATTATCAGCCTAGGTCTATCTTATGCATATTTGCATCATAGAGATCTAACTAAGCCATCTAATGACATCTAGGTGAGATTAAACAAGCTATTTGGATCCCAAGCTGGTAGTGTAGCAATAATGTTGAAACAAAAGTTGTTCGGGCTAAAAATGGGAGAAAACGACAATATGGTACAGCATATCAATAAGTTTCGCTCCATATTGAATCAGTTAGCAGGAATAAAAGTTGATGTTAATAAAGAAGATGCTAAAGTTGTTCTACTAAATAGCATGCCGAATAGTTACTCAAACATTGTTTTTACTCTTAGCAAAATCAATCCTAGTTTGGAAGACCTAATCTCCTCCTTGCTTGACGAAAAAAACAGAATCAAAAGATTTGGAAACTATAATGGTTGCAAAAAATAAATCATTTTTCCAAAAAGGCAAACATAAATTCACATCTTCAAGGAAACATCTTTTATGTCATTATTGCAAGCAATCAACACATCGAGTTATGTCTTGTAAGAGAAAAGATCAAAAGGCTGTTTGCTGAAAACAATTGGGAAGATTGCTCTCCCCATACAAGTGATAATGAACCTATCAACTATCATAGTGATGAAGATTATGTGTACTAACTACAACATTCATTGCAGGATGGAGGCAACAAAGTGAGGAGGGAAATCACTCTCCTCGAGTTCGTCACTACCTCAGAGATCGCATATGTTACAGTGGCAGAACATTTTCAGTTTGTTGTGTGTGTGACTCAAAATAGGAACAAAAGAGCATCCATGTTCATGTGTGCAAATTGATTTCAGTATTTGCCTTGATGTGATGTTCATGAAGAGATCCATACCACAGATACAAAGTAGGAAATGTTCTTGATAGCTTGACTGGTTTGGTTGATGTGTTTGCATGAGTTGGTTGATGGGTCCTAATTCATGAAACATGTATTCACATAAATAGGTTGATGGGTCCCTATTTATAGTAGATGTAGTTCCCACAATCAATGTGAGTGTCAAGACCATGTGCAAGCTACGAAGCAGCATGTTGCTCAGTTGAAGGTGATACTTTCTCCCATGTTCATACTAGGGGGAATGTTAGAAATATTCTTGTTATTACTCACATTGGTGAGTTAATTGTTAGCTTGTCGGTATGTTTGATTATTGTTAGTGTGTTGTTATGTGAGTTACAATGACTCACATATATAGTGCTACGTTGCAAATTTTTAGGGCTTGATTCCTTCTATAAAGGAGATGTACAAGCCTATTTATTCATACCTTGTTTGCATAATAAGTAATTACGAGGGTTTTGTTGTGTGCAACTTTGACCAAATCATCAAATATGGTTCCCCAAGATGAACAAGTCACAGCATATCAAGTCATCGATGTTGTGTCGAGTTGGAGGAAGTTTTGCCACAGCCAATACTTGTGGCGCATGAATTTTTATTTGGGTGCACTTGTGTTAAAAAGACGGAGGAAGCACGTGCATGATAAGTATTTAGGTCACAAGATTTTTATGTCTAGAGAAACTATGGTAAAAATAATAATGGTCAACAAAAATAAAGCCAAACATAGTTAAACTTTAAAGTAATGCGGTTCAGATAATTCAAGATTCAAGTAATTCTAGAAGAGGTCATGTCGAGTTGGAGGAATTTTTGCCATAACCAATACTTGCGGCGCATGAATTTTAGTCCAAGTGCGCTTGTGTTATAAAGACAGAGGAAGCACAGGCATGATAAGTATTTAGATAATAATGGTCAACAAAAATAAAGCCAAACATAGTTAAGATAATGTGGCTCAGACCATTCAAGATTCAAGAAATTCTAGAAGATGGAGTCGTCAAGTTCAAGAACCTAGATGGGATACTAGTCAAAGAGAGTGAATGGTTCAAAATTAAAATCTAAGTAGCTAATACGGCACCCCTAGGGCACCCGTGCAGGGTACGACCTGGATACGTGCCTGGAAATGGCCAGGATACGGCCAGGCAAGTCCGGGTACGTCTGCAGACGTACCCGGCTGTATCCGGACCTGCCTGGCCGTATCCAGGCGTTTCCAGGCCCAAAACTGTTTTTTTTTTTCTAGTTTAAATTTAATATATCATTACAGCAGAAATTACAGTTTTCACAGCACCATTATTCTACAGAAGGTACAGTTTAAATTTAATATATCATTACAGCAGAAATTATAGTTTTCACAGCACCATTATTCTACAGAAGGTACTAAATACAAGCCATCATAAACATGGATAAAAATAGTATGTATGAGATAAATCATAAATGTAATAAACACCTCAACTAGATATGGTAGGGACAAATGAAATTATGAATGTATGAGTAGTTTGTTGTGGTTATTTAGCTTGTTTTGTTTTTCATATGCATAATATGTGGTTAATTCCTATTTAGTAGGCTGGAATTTATATATTTTTTAATTTATATATATTGTACGGCCGTATCCAATGCCGTATCCGGGGCCAAAAAAATTCTGTATCAGCGTATCGGATACTCCATATCCATATCCAAAATATATCGGCTACTTAGATTAAAATTATAATGGCCACAAATGGAGAATGTCAATATGATTAAAATTGCCTCTAAGTACAGAAGACAAAGCACTTGAATTATCAGGACGCACCATGTAAAAATGTAAAGATGAGGTTATTATTAATGAAGTGCTCCATGTTGGGGGAAAAAATAATGACCCTGACAACCAAACCAAAAATATTAAAGAAAATTTCAGCAATTAAATGGAGAAACAAATACTTGTTGCTCTCATAGATGTTTTGAAGAACAATTACCTTGCACCCATTCTTCTTATCAAACTTTCCTTGCTTCAACCATTTCGGAGCATTTTCCAACTTCATGTTTGCTACCAATGTACCCTGAAAACCTACATATTGTGGCATTTCCTCAACCCATATGGGGTGTTTCCTTCCTTGGTTATTCTTGTTATTGCTAAGACCCTTTTCATTATAGCCCATTTTGAATAACTTGGAATCAGTTTCCTTGGTATGCTTCTCAAAACTACCTGAGGATTCATTCAATACCTTATTGGAAGAAAGAGTATACAGTAAGGTGCTTATTATGCACACCTTAATCATGGTCTGACTCTGTACATCATCGGAAGAGGTTGGTCTCATTTGCATGGTAGACGCCTCTCCTCTTCACTCCTTCACCATTATCTTAGAACTTTGCTAACATCTCTTACTTTGCATGAAATTCTTGTTGCAACTACTTCATGACATCCATAAGGAAATCTCCATGGCTTTTCAATCTAAGTTGTAACTCATGATTCTTCTTCTCAAAGTGCTGCACCATATTTTTCAACTCTATATTCTCCATTTGGATTTTCTGGATTAATTCTTCAAGCTCTTCAAATCTTTCTTTCAGCAAAACCTTTCCCATGGTTGAGCTATACAATCACAAGCATGCACTTCCTTGTCAACTACCAAATATGGAGGTAATTCACAGAGCTGAAATGTGTTAGCAAAAACCTTTCAAGCCACAACAAAAACCTGCTCTGATAACATCTTATCTATAATCAGAATATCATCCCTTTTAATTATTGTTGATTATGCTTAAGTCCTCCATTTTTAATTTGGCATATGATACTTACTTAAAGTCCCTGCTATGATCCCAGGGACATAAATCTGCCAATACAGGGAGAGGACCTATAACAGTGCACCTTAATTTCACAGGTGCACAGAGCCATATAGGTGCCTTGTTGGCACAAAAAAACCATACCATCATGTAGCATACAACCCTGCCACATCATCATTTTCATTTCACATGCTTAATTGGAGAGAGAAGTAGATTTTGAATTGATTTAGTACAAAGCTAGTTGGAATAAGGCATTTGAAAAGGGTACCAATAACGTGCATCCTATGTGTCAAGTTGTGATTGGCTCTTAACAGCTATCATTGAATACAAGTTGAAAAATATTGGTACTTTTATGAGCAAGTTATGAGGAAATCAAATAAACATGTTTTGGTAAGTGCACACTGCACAGTTATTGGGTCCTTTCCCCTACAGAAACTTGACGTATCAAATCTGATAGCCTGGATTTTTAAAAACAGATCTCAATTTCTGAAATAGAAAAATAGAGTTCTGAAAACTGAAACCTAAACTGAACAGAAAATATGAGACAACCCGTAGGTTTCTAAAATTTCAATACTATAAAATCTGAACTGATGTAATGCCTAGAATCTCTGTGAGTCTGTTATATAAGTGAAATCTGAAACTCCCAGAAGCTACAATCTGAAAGTTCCGAAAACTAAAATAAGCAATTGAAAAAAAAAATTCAAACTGAAGTAATATTACCGTAAATAGAAGAGAACAGTGCAGTAAGAAAATCGCTTTCCTGAGTGAAATCAGATGATGACTCGAGCCCGAATCCAAGATGGTATGAACACTGACTTAGCCAAACATGGACATCAGACCCGTGCACCAGAGCAGCTTTCCCATTAACATAAGAATTAGTGGATTGGTGGACCCACTACCTAAAATGGTGGATTGGCAGACCCGCTACCTAAAATGGTGGGTTGGAGGACCCGCTACCTAAAATGGTGGGATGGTGGACTCATAGAAGGGGGAAAGGGATGAATCTATGATCTAACCATACATTCAGTTCTTAATTCTCTTCTTCACTAATCATATAGATCTTAATTAAGCACTGGTTGAATTTCAACAGTTAAATAAAGATTAAAAGCAAGAAGTCAAGTACCATATAAAGAGCAAGCATCTACACAAGGAAATACTTGATCCAATAAAAACTTACCTAAACAGATTCATAAGCATTCCAAGTTGCCCAATATATGATTTGCCCCAACTCATGCAAGTTTTCAAGCCTGGAATGTCCCATTACATACCTAGTTATTGTATGTTACTTCAAACTATGACGTCAAAATAGATCACGTTTGTGGCAATAGAAAAAAACAATATTAACCAAAGGTCCAAACAATGCTTGACTTAACAGCAATCAGACTTTGAAAGTTTTGCAAACTCAACCGCAGAATATGACAGAAACTTATAATGCTGCCAGAAATCCTCAACTGAAAATAACACTACAGCAAACAGAAAGGGATTGCAATGACATAGTTCAAGCATTTGAAGGCGATAATATGGAGATAAAAACACACAAAAGAGATGTCTGTTACTAGTTAGTTGTAAAGTTTGACTTTGTCTATTTAAGGCACAGATCCCTAGGATAAAATTAGGTCAAGGGTTGATTTAATTTTGGGATGGATCCAGTTTTAGGATCAGGCTATTTTTAGGTCTCTTCTTCAGCTATAAAAAGAAGGCTAGGGTATGGTGTGTTATTCATTCAATTTTTTCATTCAGTGTGAGTGTTTTTCTAGAGTGTGTTCCAAAGCATTGTAGCTTTTATTTTCTGATTAATAAAACAGTGATGTGATTTGGAGCAGATCTGAGTATTTTTTCAGTTAGTGTTTCTCTATTGTATGTGATTGTAGATTCTAGCATTTAAAAGTTCAGCAATGATTGGCTTTCAGTTTTGAGCTATCTAGTTGAGGTTCTTTAAGATCAAAGTTTGCTTACCATGGTGTAGAGGAATTTTCAACATGGTATCAGAGCACAGTTTCTGAAATCTTCCAGATTCCATGTATGGAGAGGCTAGTTGTCTGGAGTAGAGAGTTGTGGAGGATTTCAGTGGGCAGTATGTCCAAGCTTCAGTGATCAAAGCAAAATTGTGTCAGTAATCAACACATGGACCTGTGAAGGGTGTGTGGGTGTGAAACCCTAGTTGATCCAGTGATGTAGATTGAAGCTTGTTTGAACAGTTGCAGCAATGGCAACTCCCAGTATGCGAGAGAGTCACTTGTTGGAGGGATCCTCTAACTATGTGCCATGGAAGTTAAGATTGCAAAATATCCTGGAAGAAACAAAATTATGGTACCTTGTGGAGAAGAAGGTTATGCCTCCCACAGATCCCAAAGATCTGGCAAAGTACAACAAGAAGGCAAGTGAAGGAAAAGCAAATCTTGTTGGATTTGGTGAAGGACCATTGATCCCTCATATTGCCACCAAGAAGACTTGCCAAGGAGATGTATGATGCCTTGGGAACCTTGTACCAGAGTGTGAATGTATCCAAGGTGATGCTTCTGAGGAACAAGCTCAACACTACCCGCATGAGCAAGACAGATATAGTGGCAAGCTATTTGATGAAGCTAGCAGAGCTTAGAGATCAGATTGGTGCAGTTGGTGATGAAGTCAAAGATAATGAGCTAGTCTAGATTGCTCTGAATGGCTTCAATCCACCATGGCACAACTTTGTTCAAGGTTATCTGTGGTGGGAGAAGTTAGAAGTTACCTGACTTGAGAGCAGTTGTGGGATGCTTTCATTGGAGAAGAGATGAGACTACAACAAGTCTCAAACAGTTTTAAGGATGATGTTCCAGACCAGCCCTCATCAAGAAGGTGAGAAGGTGAGGAGGGAGGAAAGAAAGGATTTGGGAATGGTCAGAAGAAGAAAGAAGACTCAGGTCTTCTAATCACCAGAAGAAGGATCATATGAGTCATATCAAGTGCTTCAATTGCAATAAGCATGGCCACTATGCTTCTCAGTGTCAAAGAAGAAGAAAGGAAGGGCAAGCAACAACAAAAAAACAGTTTGCAAGAAGTGTGGAAGCTTCAAGAGTAGATGAGTTGATTGTCAGGCTTGACACAACCTTTGCCATGGTGTTGTGCCTTTCCACCAACACAGTCTCAAGTGTTGGGTGGTATGTTGACAAGTGGAGCCTGAGACATATGACTTTGAACAGGGCAGCCTTCTTCAGATTGAAGGAACAACATACCAACATGCAGGTGGAGCTTGGTGATGATGCCAAGTACTCAAGTGACTGGGATAGGGTCTATCTCATTTCGCATGCCAGCAGGAGAAGTTTTCTGGAGCTGCATGAGGTACTATATGTTCCTGGTATGACTAAGAATCTCCTTTCAGTTTCTTGTCTAACAGATTTGAAGTGTAGGGCTGAGTTTGATGATCAAGCAAGTAATCATCAAAAACATAGCCCCAAGCCTTGGTGAGTCTTGGCCAAGGGAGTTCAGAGAGGGTGGCCTTTACAGGTTGTTGGCAAATCCGGTGAAGCAAAGAGCTTTGTTGACCAGCAGTGACAATCTGTGCGAGCTTTGGCACAAAAGATTTGGGCACCTGAACTATGGATTGTTGCCTCTTTGAAGGACATGGTGGTTGGATTCCCTGACTTCAAGGTGGAGAGAGAGGGGTGTGCAAGGGATGTGCACTTGGCAAGCATGCCAAGGCCTCTTTTCCAAGTGGTGAGCACAGGTCAAGGGGGATTCTAGATCTGATTCATTCAAATGTTTGTGGACCTATGTCATCAACCTCATTGACAAGTAATTTGTACTATGTTACTTTCATTGATGATTCTTCAAAAAGACCTGGATTTATTTTATGAAGACCAAGGATGAGGTCTTCAACAAGGTTCAAGGAGTTCAAAGCCCTTATTGAGAACAACAGCAAGAAGATAAGGTACTGAGATCAGACAATGGAGGGGAGTATGCCTCCAATGACTTTGATTCCTTTTGCAAAGAAGCAGGGATCAAGAGGGAGTTTACAGTACCATACAACCCACAACAGAATGGGGTTGCAGAGAGAGAAAACAGGTCCATAGTAGAGACTGCTAAGTCTATGGTTCATGACTTAGATCTGCATATTTTTTTGGGCAGAAGCTTGTAGTGTTGCAAGTCTACATACTGAACAGGTGTCCTCACAAAGTGTTGAAGGACAAGACTCCAAAGGAAGCTTTTATAGGGAGAAACCTGGATGTTTCTCATTTCAGAGTGTTTGGGAGTCCAATTTTCATTCATGTTCAGAGGAGAAGAGGACAAAGCTTGAACCCTCCAGTTTGAAGGGTATTCTAGTTGGCTACAGTGAGACCTCTAAGGCTTACAAGATCTATGTTCCATCTCAGAAGGAAGATAGTAGTGAGTTGGGATGTGAAGGTGGATGAGGATGCATGGTCTTCCAGGTCCCAGGAGCTTCCAGCAGTTGAGTTGAGAGGAGACAACACTTGCTGCCCCAAGTGTTGATCCACAGGTTTCAGGAGTACAAGTACAGGTTCAGATCAGGCAAGTTCCAGTACAGGTACAAAGACAACTTTACCCCCAACACAGCCAAGAAGCCTAAATGGCTTCAACAAACATTGCAGGAGGCAGAGGAGCAAGTTGGTGCTCCAAAGACTTTTTTGGGTAAGTCATCCTCCTAAGAAGTTTCCCAGTTATGTTGCACTGATGTCTTCCATCATTGATGCAAGAGCCTTCCAGTTATGAGGAGGCAAGCAAGTCAGGTATGGCAGGATGCCATGGTGGAGTACAACTCCATCATGAAGAATGATGTGTGGGAGATAGTGCCAAGAGACCAATGGGGAAATCAGTGGTGGATTCAGGTGGTTGTACAAGGTGAAGCATGCAGCTGATGGCAGCATAGAGAAGTACAAGGCTCAGTTTGTAGCTAGAGGATTCTCTCAGAGAGAGAGTTGACTATGAGGAGACCTTTGCTCCAGTTGCCAGGTATACTTCTATCAGGACCATTATGTCTTTAGCAACTATTTTTGGTTGGCAGTTACATCAGATGGATGGATGTTAACTTTTTTGAATGGCCTGATTGAGGAAGAAGTGTACATTAATCAGCCGAGAGGATTTGAGGTGCATGGGTGAGAGACCCATGTGTGCAGGTTGAAGAAAGCTCTTTACGGGCTGAAGCAAGCACCCATGCTTGGTACTCCAAGATTGATGAGTACCTGTTAGGTTTGGGCTTCACCAAAACAGCTGCAGATCCCAATCTGTATTATTTATTTGATGGATCTGATTTGTTGGTTTTGGTCTTGTATGTAGATGACTGATACTTACAAGGAGTTCAAAGAAGCTCATTGCAAGGTGCAAGGAAGAGTTGGCCAGAGAATTTGACATGAAGGACATTGGATTGATGCACTATTTCTTGGGTCTAGAGGTGTGGCAGAGGACAAGTGAGGTTTTCCTTGGGCAGGGAAAATACACAGTTGATATTCTGAAGAGGTTCTAGATGATGGATTGCAAACCCATTGCCACTCCTATGATACTGAATCTGAAGTTACATGCTGACTTGGATTCAGATTTGGTAGATCCTTTGGTGTACAGGCAGTTGATTGGGTCCTTGATGTATCTGGTTAATACCAGACCAGATATATGTTTTGCAGTGAACACTTTGAGCCAGTTCATGGTTGAGCTGAGGCAGATTCACTGGGTTGCTGCAAAGCATGTGCTCAATACTTGAAGGGCACAGTACATTTTGGTCTGAGATATGCAGGGATGATGAGTTGATGTTGCATGGATTCATTGATTCTGACTGGGCAGGAGATGCAGGTGACAGGAAGAGTACTTCAGGATGTTGCTTCAGTTTGGGTTCAGGAGTCATATCCTGGTTCAGCAGGAAGCAAACTTCAGTGGCATTGAGTTCAGAGGCAGAGTACATGGCAGCCAACACTGCTAGTTGTGAAGCCATCTGGCTTTGCAAGTTGATTGCAGAGCTGACAGGTGAGAAAATGGAGCCTACAATCATTTACTGTGACAATCAAAGTTGTATCAAACTCTCTGAGAATCCAGTATTTCATGACTGCTCCAAGCACATTGACATCAAACATCACTTTCTCAGAGACAAAGTTCAGAAGGGAGCAGTTGCTCTAGACTATGTTCTGACAAATCAGCAGGTTGCAGACATTCTGATGAAGCCTCTAGCTAAGGGGAAGTTGAGATGTTCCTGGGAGAGACTGGGATTGGTGGAGAACACATTCCTCAGTAAGAGGGAGTGTTAGATTATGGTACTTCAGAATGCATCCTCCAGCAGAGCATGTGTGGAACCTAGGCGCACTTCAGCAAAGTGCATACAGTCATAGAGAACAACAGTCCTATTCTTGGCTGTCTTTTTGGTCCTATTCTTGGCTGTCCAGATTTAGCAGTTGCTTTTATGTAGTTTGTTTTCCAGTTTTAGAATAGCAGTTCTTTATTTAGCAGTTTGCTTTTGTAAAGTTTGACTTTGTCTATTTAAGGGTGCAGATCCCTAGGATAAAATTAGGTCAAGGTTGATTTAATTTTGGGATGGATCTAGTTTTAGGATCAGGCTATTTTTAGGGTCTCTTCTTCAGCTATAAAAGAAGGCCTAGGGTAGGTGTTTTATTCATTCAGTTTTTTTCATTCAGTGTGAGTGTTTTTCTAGAGTGTGTTCCAAAGCATTGTAGCTTCTTTTCTGATTAATAAGGGTGTCAGCTTTGCTCGAATCTTGTGAAAGATTCTCAGAATTAGAGGTGGAGGCAGCTGGATCACTTGACTTGCCTCTTGTACACCAGGAAAAATTCCATTTCTGCCAAATGAATCTCATAAGGTTAAATTTATATGATTGCAGCACCGCTTTTTTATATTTGATCAAAGACATGCAAAAGTGAATATACTCGTGACAAAACATATTCAGAGATGTATTCAAGATAGCAAAGGATTGTTATCAAAATCATCATACAATTATAAACTCCACTGCTGTTTTAATAATATCTCTGGCAACATTTCGTATCGACTTTCATGTGGAGGCAGTTATTAATAATAATTACTTAGAGCAAACCAGTTTATAATCACCCCACACACCATTGCTGACACCACAAATGTTAGTCAGCCCAAAACTACCATAACTGATGTTCACAAAGACTGATCCATATGGAACCCAACACTTCTCAAAGGATCCATATTGTGTGCTATATCGACATTAACAGTGCCCGTGGCATGGGCAATCTTATAGATCGATAATACAATCGCGCATTCATTCATAAGTATATGTTTTAATGATCATAACTATTATAATGACTCCGTGCAGTAAGGCGGTGCCCTATATCCGCATTCATACATTCATATAGATAACTTTCTAAGAAGCAAAAAAACAAATGAGGTTTTCATAAGTGGAATACTTTGTCACCAATGTACTCGAGAATACATCAGAAAAGATGAGAAGAATCTAAAACAGATGGTTGTGGCACCCTGCCTAATTATTCACAGCCACTTTTGACATTAAAAAAACTCTTTGCATGCATTTGAACAATTTTCCATTTTAAATATGCCGAAATTGACCTCTTTCAAAGACAAATTTCATTTATTCATTTGTATGTGAAATCCAGATGATAAGCACAACTGTTTGGTTGTATACCAGCATCTCTAAGGTACTAAAAATTAAAAAGACTATAAAAATGAGGATATAAAAGTAGACAAAGTGGATACTCATAAATCGGGATTTTTGTGGACTTGGATGCATGTGGGCCACTTGTCAGAATAAAATGCCAAACATTCTTACAAGCCTCTAATTCAAAGCATTGCAGTTGCAATTTTCTTGTCAAATTCCAGTTTAGAAAAATAAATTGTACACTCAATGTGATACCAATCTATTGGGTAGGAAATAAAAGACATCTAGAGATTGTTTCCAATCAAAATTTAGATAAAGTAGATGCCCACAAACTTAATAACTAAGTTCAAGATGGATTGATGTAATTCCATTTTGAGCATTGTATTATTTCAAACGGTCCTGTTCCTTAGAAAGAAAGCAGCATTTCATCTGCTGTTATTTCCTCAACTCTACAAATGGGAAGCGTTGCAGTAGACACACATGTGGCCAAGGCAATCACATTGGTTGCAAATGCATAAGATTAGCCGATGAGCACAACAAAGACTAATCTGAGATATAGCAATCTTTGAAAAGTAGTCAAGGCAGTTAAGGAGTTTAGATAAAACCTTCCGTCAAAGCAAACTTGCAACGGGACACAAACAAATTTTCCTCAAAAGGCTAACAATTATGGAGAGGGATTTTAAACCTCTGTAGCTGCAACCGAATTAAATGGACTTATTCAAGATGTCTAGTTTATAATACAATGTCTTATTAAGAACATTTTCATATGAGAATAGCAGAAAAGTTGATAATTGGGAGTTCAATTTCCCAGAGTGCAATAAATAATAATTATGAATGCCACCCTTAGTGGACCAACAAAAACTGAGGGAACATAACAGAATCACAGCATCAGCGAAAAACAATACCTCTTCCTCTGAAGAAATGCAAGCAAAGGATACGCAGTGACGGAATGCAAGCACTCCACCTTTACTTTGAGTGACTGCATGCAAGCACTCTTCCACTGCTTTAGATTATGTATAATATGTAATTTCACTTTGGCTATAGTACTAGTAATTATATTTATTTTATGTCCGTGGTGCACTGTAGATATGATCAAAGACTATGACATTGTAACTTGGAAGTTGGAACTGTTGCGATGGCTCCACTTTGTAATCTGTCGGCAGTATAGTATGAGGCTGGTGTTGTAATTACTATTACTCTAAGGTGGAATTGAGGCCCTCGTTGTAACAATTGATGCATAGGAGATACACCTAATGAAACCAGAGGAAAAAGGAGCTGTCATTCTCAAATGCAATTATGTACCATCTTCTTTCTTCGTTTTTCTGTTCTTGTTCACGTTGTGTACATAACAACACGCTAATCACCGTTCTTTTTTTCCATTCCCCTAAAGCCTCCCTTCCATGTGCCGTCTAAAATTTCTATATCTAAAAAGTTTTAAAATTATAATAGCCAAAATCCTTCTAGTTCTCATGAGGCAGCAGACTCTGCAGGATAATGATGTTACTTTGCCATTAAAAGCCAGAAATGACTGGTTCAAGGGGTTGTGGTATAAAGGTAATGGCACAAGAGTTTGGTATGTTAAAATATAACACTTTATATAACATGTAAAACAGTTATGTAGTTGTTCGGTTTGTAACTGTTCAACCACCTCTTCACATATAAATAAACCTCTGCCTGTGTCATTCCAACAGTGCAGTTTGCTCTCTCTCCTTCTCTGAGTTCTTTCTTCTCTTTGCATATGCTAACATTGGTATCAGAGCGGTTGGTTCGCAGTTCGAGGAAGCCTTGTCAACAGGCACGAACTGGAAGTTTGGGGAAGCCCTGGTAGGGCACAAACTGAAGTTATTCCATCCAGTGCAAAGAACGACTGGTGCAGTCACGAATTTGGTAAAGCGTGAAGGTATTTGGAGAAAAATACCAGACATGAGGAGCAGGAAGAAATCGAGGGTTTGTGGGTTTTATCGAGCCATTCGAGGCTGTTTTTGAAGACAATAATAGTCGCAAATACCCAGTCGTGCTACCCACTCGTATGAAGGAAAACGTGGTGAAGGAAAAAAACGTCTGAGTGGAAGAGAAAAGCAAGGCTAGCAAGCAAAATCGTGAAGTAGAAAAGAACAAAATCGTGGGCAACAACATGGCACCAAAAATCGTGGAGAACAAAATCGTGGGCAACAACAAAATCGTGGGCACCAGCAAACTCGTGGAGAACAAAATACGTGGGTCACAGCAAATCCACAATTCGCAGAAGGCAAAAACGAAAGCAAAACGTGACCAGTTCACCATATGTTGAGTCGTGTGAAGAAAGGCAAAAACGTGGACAATCGTGAAGAGTTTTCTGAGCCTGCGTGGGGAGAAATACTGTGTTGGAATTTGTTGAAGTCGTGTGACATGCAAATCGTTGGAGCAAAGTCGTGACTCGAAGGATTCGAGGGCATCATTTGGTTTATTTTCTTCAAACTGGATGAAATTTTTCATCAACAAAGGTATTTACCTTGCTTTTGCATGATTAAATTTGGAGGAATAAGTAATAATAATTTTTTACAAGCAAATATAGTTGGAGGGGTGATTTCCATAATTACATATATTTGCTAGAAAAAGGATATTTTATTAAGTGTGGGGCAAATTATTATTTTATTATTTTCCGTTACTTTGGAATAATAAAATGGCAAATATATCACACTTGACTTTGCCGGAGACACAAAAATTAACGGGCACTAATTTCAATGTTTGGAGTCATAAGATTTTAACGGTCGCGGAGTTTCGTGATTGTGATAAAATAATCAAGGGTGATGAAAGTCGACCAGCGACGAACTTCGAGGATTATGACAAACGTCATAAGGAAGCGTTATTGCTTCTCAAGTTATCGGTGTCGGATGATTTGATACTAGAAGTGCGGAATGCCATTGTGGCAAGCACGTTGTGGGGGCGATCGAGGGATAAATATCGGGCATCGAAAAAGATTCGGGTTTTATACGAAAAATATGCTCTTTTAAAGTAAAGTTACAAGGTGGATCGTTGTCTCGAGCACCTACTTCGGATGAAAGATCTCGAGACCGATTATCTTCCATCAATAAAAAGGTGGACGATGATGATATGGTGGCTCTGGTTTTGAAAGCTTACCTTCTTCGTATGAGTCATTTGTGGAGGCACTCCATTTAATGGTTGAAAGTCAAACACTCACGTTTGACAAGGTGAGTTCCTACTTGTTGCAAAAGGAGCGGAGACAACTTCAGGCAGAATCTAATTGTGACCATTCAGAGAGTGCTCTTGTCACTCAGTCAAAGGGAAAGTGGAAACGTCAATCTGGTGAGTCTTCCACTCGGTATCAGGTCACATGCTATTACTGTCACAAGGTTGGGCACCTCAAGAAGGATTGCCGAAGCGGATGTATGATCTTTCGAAGCAGAACAAAAAGCCATGTAATGAGGAACATGTGGCAGCAATTGCAGAAGAACGGGATTCGGATGACGGGCATGCTCTTTATTGTCTTACGACATCATGCTCAAATGACAGTGGTACCAGATTCTGGATCATTGACTTTGGTGCGTCGCACACTTTTCATGTCGTAGGGACTGGTATGTTTCATTTACTGCAAATATATGTTTTGAATCAGTAGTACTAGCTGATGGAGAATCACTTGCAGTAGAAGGGATAGGAGATATATGCATTGTATTGAATAATGCTCATAAATTGTTGGTACGGAATGTTAGATATGTACCTTCTTTACAAAAGAATCTTCTATCTATTCGTCAATTGACTGAAAATCCCAATATTTATGTGGATTTCTGTGGAAAGAAGTGTGTTGTCTCTGATGTGAAACAGAGACGGATAATTGCCCTTGGTATTGGGGAAGGTGGTCAGTATCGGCTTGTTGATCCGGCTGCGATCAACATGAATGCACGTGTGGAGGACAACTCCACCATTCAGGATGTGCAGGAGGCTGCAATGCCTTGGGAGGAAGCCATTCCTCACAAATCTGTTGACTTGGATACAGTCAACCTACATGCACCTATTGTGGAGGGAATATCCACTATACTAGGTGTACGGGAGGCGGACATGCCTTGGGAGGATGGATTTCCTCATTCTGAAGAACAATTTGTTGTGGACGGAGACTCCACTATTCCAAATGCACTAACGATGCATGGTGAGATGGCATGCCCAACCACTCACTCAGAGGTCCTTGCTCGAAGGACAGTAGAGCATGACCAATTTGCTCATTGTGTTGTGAACAATCTTTCCCAACAGAGGGGGATAGATGAGCAAATAGATAAGATGAGGAGTTGGTTCTCACTCCTACCACTATTGAGACGGAGACCACTGCTGAGACGGAGATGGTTATTTCTCCTACTATTGCGGAGTTGGTTCTAACTCCTACTGCACAGATGGTCACATTTCTCTTATTGAGAAAGTTGGATGAGCACTACATGGTGGTGCAAGGACGTGATCGAGGTGACTTCGATTGCAGGATGATTGAGTCTTTGTACAGACTCCAGCAGGCTACACAAGCCTGGAATAGAGTTTTCAATCCACATCTCGAGGTTCTGATTTCAGCACTCTGGAGATGGGGCTGACACTCTCAGCCATTGGTGATTCATCACTGGTCAATGAATCACGTAACAGAGAACCAGTGGACCACTTGCCATATCTTTTGTTCATGGGACCAGATTTTTGTTTTGCGGTTCTTCTTCATTCGACAACCGCAACACAGTCATGGACTGCTGATTTTAAAGTACAACCTATGGCACAGTCTATAGATGTAATGACTAAACATATGGGCTTTAGGAAATTTGTAAAATTTCGGGACAAACTTTGTCTTGTTTCCGGTTTAGTCATTAAGAGGGGGTGTTAAAATATAACACTTTATATAGCATGTAAAAACAGTTATGTAGTTGTTCGGTTTGTAACTGTTCAACCACCTCTTCACATATAAATAAACCTCTGCCTGTGTCATTCCAGAAGTGCAGTTTGCTCTCTCTCCTTCTCTGAGTTCTTTCTTCTCTTTGCATACGGTTTCCCACCCTGGAAAGGAAATCATGATTGCTAAATGAATGCTAATTATGCAGCAAAACTGATATAGAGACTAGAAGATGAAACACAATCACTTTTAATCTGCCAACTATGTAATAAACTAATAATATTAGGCAAACTTACACTAGAAGTTGGAGGCACTGCAACCTACTGCATTCATTTTAATGAAGACAATCAAACAAAGCTTGGGAAATTTACTTTAAAACTAAACAGTGACTTAAAATCAATCTTGAATAGGCCCAGGCCCCAGATATCATTTTTGCCTAAAAGTGGTCCAAAATCTCACCCAAGATTTATGAATTAAAAATGACTGTAAATATATACCTGTTTTGAAGGCTTAGAATCAGCAGAACTATCGTCATCATTCTGCGACCAGCTGACAGCACAGAGGGGCCTGACAGCACTCTGTCTTTGATTAGAGGAACACCCACACGCCCAAACAATTTGGCATTGCAATTCCTAATTTTTGTATAACGCAAAGCACCATGAGCAAGTGGAGAAGATATCAGCAATGATTGCCCACATAGGCACTGGGACAGGCTTGCCATTATTGGCCAGATCCCGAACCCCAAGCCAAATCAGGTACCCAAAATCACCATGAATGTAAGCGAATGTCCATTTTTGAATATCATATCAGATTTCACGGTCCGTATGGGCACCCATAAGTCCCAGTGCCCTAAATTAGGTCCTTGCGTCCTTAAGCAGGAGGCAACCCAATGGAGAAAAAATTGCTTTGTGTCCTCAACTGGAGAATACCCGGAAGAGAAAAATGGATGCCCAAAAATCCAGTACCCTAGAAACTAATGTTTTCTTTCCACCAGGGAAAGATAAAGCAAGAATATCTTGCTTGATAGATAAAACTGATACAAGTTTAGCCAATATCACTTTCTGTAGCCGCAAAAATACTTCCCTGGAGAAGAAAAACGTGCGACAGGAGGACTTTGAGAGCTGGAAAACGCCATAGCCATTTCTTGGTTTGAGAATGTCACGTGTATTATTTTTCTTCTAAGTAAATCAATGAATGTTTATGCTTGAACGAAGAAAATATTTGAAAATGAAGGGCTTTTCTATTAGAAATAATTAACATTATCACAAACAATTTATTACAGTGTTTACGTAAACTGTGTTGGATTTGGGAATCGGTAGCCGAGTGGGGTTTACCGTATTCGATGCTTTTTACATTTAGGTAAATAGGAATCAGCACCAAATCCACAATAAAAGATACCAAAGAAATTTGAGTATGCAATAAAATTAGCAATCAATTTGAAATGTATGATAGAAACGTCAAAGGTGTTGGAGTGAAGAAATAAAACTCAAGAAAGCGGAAAAGAGGTAGAGGACGAGGGGCGATAAAGTAGGGGGTCAAGAGAGGAGAAAATCATTGTATTTCATTGTATCGTATCTATCTTTCTCGATTTATTGACATGAGTGTAATTTGCATTTAATGGATTTCCCTACTTTCTCAAAACTATGAAATAAACAAATAATGGGAGATAATGAATAGGAAAAAAGGATGGATTATAGTTTTATGGATTTCCCTACCTTTGCCTACTCTTTGTGAGTATGTTTTATTCCAAAAAAGAATAAGGAGAAAGGTAACTTAGGTAGAGTCATATGTGGAACACCAAAGAAATCATCAAGTGAAGAATGCTCTATTGAAGAATGGGTTGCTTGAGTAAACATGATCTATGTGAGTTTGAGTCAAATCTCTCATAAAAGGAGGCAAAAAAATATTAGACAATACAATATGGACGATAAAGAATAATTTGTGGCATGTGAGGCCAATAGAAGAACCATTGCAAGTGGAGTGTTTTCTACTTGTCAAAGTGACCACCAAAGAGTGTAGAATGTGCCTTCTTCAATAGGAATTAATGGTAATCGTGAGGCATACATAGCTTATACAAACCTTCCTTTATGTGAAGATCCTGAAAATGTACCAAATTAAAAGAGGTTGGGAGACAAAGACTTGTGAAAATCTTCATGAAGTTTTAATCATCTGTATAATGAGAAAATGATGTCCAATCTCAGAGACGAGACATGGTGACAATAGTGAAGGTGGAATCGGTAGGAGGGATACTGAAGCAAAATACAACTAAAGTGATTGTCTCTTATCAATCCTGCATCGAGTGAAATTGTTGCGTGTAGAAAGTCCACTTCATATACTTATCTTCTTCAATAAAGTATATTGAAAAATCAAATAAATAAACAGAACGTTAGGGGAACTGCGCTAAATGGAGCTCTCGATAATAGTCTTCCTATAATAAAAACACATAGATACAAAGTTTTTCAATCAAACAAAACACAATTAGATTCAAGTTTAGATAGTAAAATAACATTTATAACTTGTATAATTTGCAAACAAGAAACAAGCTTATGGATACAAGATCTTATAATTCATTTTTCTTGTCCCAAGTGATCAATGTATATAGATATAAGGAGATTTACAAAAATAATCTACCAACTTTAGTTTTAATATATTATAAATTAAAAAGTGTCTCTTGAGACAAATGGATTTATGAAATCCTTCTAATATATATTTTAGCTATAACAAAGTGATTGAAGTATTTCTCATTTTGTATACCTCTTGAAACGGTAGAATATAAAAGATTTGTCAGTGGAAATGTTGTTTATGAGATATATATAATTGAATAGAGGAATGGTATAACGCCTTGTAAAAAATAATGAGAGCTTTCAATGAAAATACCATAATAAAAAATAGTGAGTGTATAAGAGATCTTATGACTTAACTATGTACTCCACAACTTATATTTAATAATTCTATACATGATTCATGAACCTAAAAAGGGGCTCACACCAGGCCAGATGGCAATGGTAGCCGCTCCGATTGGCAACTCCAGTGACAACACACATGACGAGGTAAGGCCATTGTGTCCCCACTTATTTCTATTGAAGGCGAGCGCAAATTCCTGAATAAACTTCCACACCAACGGATGCCCCTTATCAAACACAGAAACAACGTTGTTGAGGCGGTTCCACACCCCGCTTTTAGGATCCGTGTTTATGCGTTGATTACGTTCGCAGCCTTCGAAAACCACCTCGGAACTATGACATTGTTGTCCATGTATATTTCGTCATATTTGTAGAGAGAGCCGAAAGGAGGAGGATGGAAATATTTTGAGCGAAGGTGAAATACAATAATCTAATTGAATTTGAGAATAAGTGTTTTGGTGCTTTTTTAAATATTGCAAACATTAAAATGGGGCATGATTCTCAGCCACCCGGATTCTGCTTTCACCCAACTGATGAAGAGCTTGTTGGCTACTATTTGGAAAGGAAAGTATATGGGTGGTCTCTGACTAAAAATGTCATCTCAGAGGCTGATCCATACAAATATGAGCCTTGGGATTTACGTGGTACATTCATGCACATTTATCTTTGAGTATACTGAGCACTGATAATTTTATTTTTGTTGAATGGTATTGGCTAGGATTGGTATTTTTGTTTGATGCTAGGACTGACATCTTTTTGTTTAATGTTGGGATTGGATACACATCATTAAAAGTATGTTTAATCATTGTTGAAACAGAATTAATGATAGTTAATGTATGTGACTATGTGTGTCAACTGGAAAGAGTGAGAGAGTTAAATTTCTTACTCCTTATTGATATTTTTCTATGTTCATTATATTGGGCACAAATAAATCATTTGTATAGGGAAGAGGCTCAAAATTGTACTTTTTCAGTGCCATAAATGGCAAATATTCCAAGGGAACTCGGGCAGTTCGACCATAGAAGCAGGCTGCTGGAAGATCGAGTGGAAAGGACCAGACTATTTCTACATGATCATGAGCATGGAAAATTAAGAAGGCCAAAGTTTTCTACAGAGGGCATGTTTCCCATGGAGAAATAACCAATTGGCAGATGCACGAATACATGCTTGAACAAGATGACTCAAAGTTGGTACAAAAGAGGTGAAAGGAGAACAAGTCAATACCCATGTATAGAGTTTGTGTTGAGCCATCACGTCCCTCAGCCCACACCTCCTGTAAGGGTGCCCTTCGTTAAGAACCCTAGATCGGCAGGTGCCGCCGCCATCACTGGAGGCCCCTACTCACAAACGGTTTTAGTATTTCAACCCCCATTTTGGAGTCCATCTTGCGGGAAATTATAAGCACGCATTTAACCGAGGGAGAGCATGATGTTGATTAACAAAAATAAGTCCTAATGGGACCTAAATGGGGTATTAGGGTATTAATGCTAATCTAAATAGGAGGACTAAAACGCTTGTAAATAAAGAGGCTAAATAGTAATAAATAACAACAAACTAATATGCTAAAGTGATGTAAAGTAATTGCACAATTTGATCTAATGGAAATAAAACCCTAGAATGCAAGAGGGAGTAAGGAAAAAACTTAGCTAATAATAGGAGGTTGTCACGGGTTGTCGCAGATCTAGAACTGGAACTCAACAGTGTAGAACAAACACTTAGAGGCCCTATAAAGGGTAGATTTGGACTTTCTAAAGTGACACAGCACTGGGAATGTCTTGGGGCACCCCAAGGTGCCCTAGTCTGCAATCTGGGCACTTAGAATAGTATAAATTCTCAAAACCCTAATTTGGCATGGTTCATTAAGTATCTTTGAATACTTTGTGTTTGTCACACTGGATTCATCAGATGAACTAGATGATGCCCTACACAAAAATAAGAAGAAGGGGTCGGACTAACCTCAGTTGCCAAACCGGTGGACATATCAGCTGAGCGTTGCACTACATTATGGACCTTGATGTAGTCTGGTGAGTGTGTGTATGTGCCCTAGGTGCTCTTGTGTCAGTTGCACTTTGTGAAATAACGAGCTATGGTAACTATAGAAGATGTAGATAGTAGAATAGAATGAATAGAATCCCTCCTCCTCTAAGAATGTGTGTGATGCAGACTTTCCTAGCTTGGATGTATGGTGTTATGTGGATGCAAGATGGTGCAATGGATGCATCCCTAGATGGAGTGATAGTAGTGATAGGATGCAATGACCTAGGACCCTTATTATGGTCTTATAAGCTTTATATTTATAGGGCTCTCAAGTTTAATTTCACAATTAATCCCGACAATGTCGACTGAGGAAAAGATAAAGATGACCAACGGCTAGAAGTGACCCAAAAAGGAGCAAAGAGGTTAAGCATAGATCAGGGCACCCAGAGTGAGTCAGGGGCCCTAGTATAGGGTGGGGTGCCCGAAATTAGGGCTAGAATCTCGAGGAAGTTAGAAAATGGGGTGATAAGTATCGGGAAATATGCGGGAAAACAAAGTAAAACATAAAACAAAGATGGCAAAAAGGTGGGATTAATTAGTATTGTGTACACTTGAGAACCTTCTAAATAGTAGTATAAGATCGGGCTAATCATTGTCTAATGTGTAATATTTGTGTCTACGAGATGTTGATCATCGATTTCAACACATCACTCAAATTTCAATCGAGTGTCATCCACGTAATAAAAATCGTCAGAAGTAGTAGGTCACCCTTCACTATGTAACTCCTTGATGTGATTATATGTCATAAATACATCAATTGGAGTAAGTAATCGAGTAAAAATTTCAGTCATATAAATATTGGAGTGTATGGCCAATGCTTTAGGTTTGATTGATGTTTTATTTGAGGCATTGCTCTATGTGTTAAATGGATAATTTCTCCTATTAAAGGAAATGGATTGACTTTGGGAAGCTTTCAAACATTTTCTCTTGTGAAATGGAAATGTATTTAGCGATGATCTATTCATCAACAAAAATTCTTTGTGGTGATTGTTTGTTATCAATTTTTATGAAGCCTTTTTACATAGATGCATTAGGTTCATGGCCTCAAAATTTTTAAACGATTTATTTTCCTTGTTTAAGATATTTTCTCCAAAACCACTCATATTTGGTCTCTTAACATGAGGCCAAAGGCAAGTATAATAATCACAACAATGATCAAGAATCCTTCCAAGAGATTATTAATGCATCCCCTTCATAATTTTTACATAACATTGTGAATTTGCTTTGACCATGGTGGAAACATTGGAAGTGATATGAAACAAACCCCTCCAAGACTACAATTCTAGTAAAGGATGCAAATGACTTTATCTTCAACTCTTATGTTTCAAAAGTTTGAAAAGAGATGGTCTCTTTAGTCTTTTGTACACATGTGGGGTATGAGGTTTTAGATTTTGAGGAATGTTATTCTTGAACCCAATCTCACTCATTGTGTGTGGTTCTTGAGTGGTTTAATATGATTCACCCTTGGATAATCACCTCTTTGTACTTAGGCATTCCTAATCCCAAGTGTCCTTGTTGTGGCCCAATAATGAATAGTAAGCATTTGTTTTAGTTTTCCATGAAGTTTGACATGCTTAAACTTAGGTTCATGATTTCTTCAAACCCTTATAGCGTAGAGTATTTTCTTCACAAATAGTGTTCTTCTTAGGGATTGACCTTTTTAATTGTAAAATTCATATATTTTTGGTATGTTTTCTAATTGTAAATCCCTTTTTATTAGAATGATTGAAATTGAGTTTTTCTAACATTGTAGGTGATAATATTGTATACTTTTGTAAGAAAATTGTAGTGATTTCAAATGTTTTTATACAGATCCAAGTTTGAACCAAAAAGTGGCTCTTATGTAGATGTTACTTAACCATTAGGGCAACATGACTTGCGATGTGGCTTATATTCCTCCCTATCTCCCACAATGTGACATAATTTTGTTGGGGGACACCACCACAATGGTCTTTTCTCGAGTCATGTAAGATGGTTGTGACTACATAAGCTTTTAATTGGTTAAACGATGTGAATAGGCTCCACCATCCCGCCAAAACAAATTCCTAAATTAAACTTAACAACTTATCCCTCACATGGATAACATAGATGTTAAGTTGGTTGATGCCAAGGTGGCATAAAGATTGTTAATCCAAAAAAAAATGAAAGTACTACTTGGGATCCCATACCTAATGGTGATGACTTGCCCAAATGTTGGGAGGAGTTCCAAACAAGATGACTAGGATCCACCCATCATTGGTTTCCTTACTCTTTGCTTAGTGATATTGTGCTATTATAACGTGGTGTTGATTTAGATATTGGTCTTATGGGGCCACTTTTGATGTTTTCCCAAGCCTTCATGTGACTTGGTTTGGACTTGAGGGGAACGATTCCTCTCTACTCTTTTTTTTAATTGTCATAATATCTTTTATAAGTAATCATCAAAATCAACATCTATTTTATTAGAAATCCATAACGATATATAATTAATTTAAAATTAAGAAGTGTAAAATAGATGATGTTTTATAGAACAATATTTTAATTGGTATTTGAAGACTATTGAAAGAAAGGCATCAAAATATAATGTCTAAAGGCCCCTAAAGAACCACGATAGAAAAATAAGAATGTCCAAAACATTGATAAATAATAAATAGATTTATGTACATGGTGTTCCAACGCTAGGAGAAGGCAAATCATTGTTTAGTGGGAGTGATTTCCATGTAAAAGGCTACACTAAAGGGGGTTCAAGGATGTCTAACTCATCCTACATATTAAAATCCACAATTTCAAGAGCAACACTCCACACCTAGGAAAAAAGTAATCTCACTAGTATTTTCCACCTCTATTATACTAGGGACCCACTAAGATGGTTGAATGATAATAGAAAATTTGATGTGAGGGGCATTCAAACTCCACTCCTTCCATTAATACGAGGGGAAAATTTGTCAAGCACAAGAAACTATGAGAATAGTTACATCAATGTCGAGGATCCACCAAAAGAGAGTAGTGGGGAGGGAGTTCAAATGGAACATGGCTCATGGCATAGGTGCACTCCACTAATGGTTGACCAAATCCTAAATGTGTTGAAACTCAAGATCAATTTTCTTCACCTACACCTTCATTAGTAGATATACATAAATAAGAACATAAAATTTTCATTGAGACTATAATTCTAAAGGAGACACTCATTACTAAAAATGACATAATCTTTTTACTTTCATATCTTAAATGGAATAGAATATCTAGATAAAAATCTATATAAATGTTATATATGATCATTATTGAACAAAATCCCAAAGAGAGAAATCTAAAAATTGATGGGTTTAAGATGAAAAGGAGAGAAAAGATTGTGACTTCACTTTCATGCACTTTGAGCTTGAAACACAAGGCCCAAAAAGGTGTTTAATGGTCTCTAAGCGAGCGTAAATGAGGAACTTGGTATAAGTAATGCCCATGCAATGTAAATGTTCTCTTAAATGAAGGCCTTCATAAAAACACCATAGAAAGCAAGATATCTTTGACTCTAGTTTGGCCTCCCAAACGTGGTTTAGGTGAAAAAGCCAAACTCTTGAAAAGGAATTAAAACCATTCCAATTATTAATCATGACAGAACTTGAGGAAAAGGGGCTTAAGAGTTTGTATAATAGCTCATAAAAGTATTTTTGAAAGGTGTGTATCAATTCCAATGTTTATTTCCATGTCAAACAAGGGAGGTTGAAACCTTGAGTTTGGATCACCACATCATGGATGAGCTCTTGGATCATTACGATGAAAGGAAAATTACGAAGGAATGTTATTATAATTATTTTGTAAGGAGAACCATGAATCTAGTCTTTAAAAGAGACAAGTTCCTTTATGGTTTTTATATCTTTTTGAAGAGTGGAGAGATTTCATTCTAGATCTTGAGCAAGAGGAAGTGAATAACGCGAGACCACCATATATCATGGTCATGGCTAATATTATTACACTCACTTGCATACACACATATTTGGGCCCCTCATTTTAAACAAATAAAAAATTGTACTTCTCATTCTTGGTCTATTTAAGTGCATTTACAAAGTAAACTTCACATATTTGTTTATGTAATTGTAATTGATATTCAAGTAAAAATCATATAAACACCATAGTAATGCAAATTACTAGATGTACATATTACATGTAATCAATAGATATTTTCATGACTTATAAATATAGATTTTCAAAGGACGTGATCTATATGTCTTAATCTACTTTACTACACATACAAAATGTACTTCACATATCTTGTTATGTAGTCATATTTGAGAATCAAATAAACATTTGTAGAAAAACACATATAAGTGATCAAAATTACTATCTCCATAGTTGGTGTGTAATCGATATCATTCCTTGAATTTTACGTAAATATTTATAAAGGAAAACATCTATAAGTCTCGCTCTACTTGTGTGCACTTGTCAATTGTACTTCATATATATGGCTATGTAGTCATAATTAAGATTCATACATTAATTTGAAAACATGCCCACACTAATTGAAATTTCTAATAGTACAATATTATCTAATTAATTGATAATGTTTTACTTACGCATAGAGATTTATAAAGGACGAGATCTATCATTCACCAATATCTATGTGGAATTTTTGTATTCAAACACATCCAAAATTAGAAGCTTCACCACTTAAAATTCCACAAAAAATGAGATTTGATAGAGAGAGAAGAAGGAGATGAGATTGGAGTTTTAAAACTTGGATAATTTTATGCATGTGAAGAACAACCAATCCAATATTTTAGAGTTTAGAAGAGGCAATGGCAAACTAAGATACCTCGTGTTGGCATGTGTATAGTGAGTTGTCATTGATGCAAAATGCACATTAATGACAAAGCAGGATGCTGAGAGTTGAATGAGAGATTCGAGTGAGTCAGACAAGGAAAAACAAGACAAGGCTTGAGAACACTTGGTTAAGACTCAACTTCTTGAGGAGCCAATGACTAACAAAGGCTAAATGGTGATGTGAGATCATACCAAGATGATGACATACATGGTGTAATATGTATGTGATAAGGAAATAAGGTCAAAATGATGTACACAAGTGCATGAGTGGAATTGGTGAGACTAGCTCAGTTTAGTAGGCCTAATCCCTAGGCCTAGTCAAAAAAATGGACTTGAAAATGATGGAGTGAAGGATTGATGTTTATGGTGAATCATGGAAGAGGTATGAAACACATAATAGGACATGGTTAAGAGGCTACATAGTGAAGAACAAGATAGACATGATGAGTTACAATGTAAACTATCTCATTTAGGCCTATTTCAAGGACCTAAGATGAGTGTCTCGAAAGCAAATCATGCTATAAAAATAAAAAAAAATCATGGTAAATGTGTAGGGACATTTCCAAGAGTCCTCATATGAAGTTACATGTCATAAATCAACACTTAGAGGCATATTTAGGGTCATTGGTATGACTGCCCTTTGGACAAGAAGGTTTAATATGCCCAAATGAGATGGGATTAGAAGTTCTAGGGTTAACCATGACAAAGTAAACATTAAAGATCATGGAGGAGGTAGTCATGAAGGTATGGACAAAATTTTAGGACCAAAGGATGAGTTTTGTGCAAGAAATTACAATTTTGTCAAAACCGGGCTAAGCAAGGTATGCCAAAATAGTGCCCTGACTTCTTAGCATTCAATCTAAATTGAAAAAGCATTATTAGATAAATCATAAGAGACTTTTTTTTTAAGAGCATAAAGAATATACAAAAATTTGAAGTCAAAAGGATGAAGGACAAGAAAGTTCTATCCATTTTTTTGCACTGTCTAAAACCCTCCTAAACCCCAATTGAAAGCGATATGGAGAAAAGTGCTTGGTTATGCCTCCAAATGGAATTTTTTTGCCTTGAAAATTATTTAAGTGTGTAGATAACTCATCATATGTCATGTTCATGGTGGTTTAAGATTATGAAACATGGTGGACCCCCACAAAAAATAGGTGTTTTATAGATATTTCAATATACAAAGCTCAAACGATGGAGTCACAATGAAAGGTGAAGTGTTAAAAACCTTGTGATGTGATCTCAATTTCCAAGTAATAATACAGGGTGGTTATGTGAAGAAAATTGATGATACATGAGTTTCTCTCAAACCTACTACTAAGAAAGCTAGTATACAAAGCTAGTGATGGTGAAATGGAGGTGCTCATGATGAAATGAACTTTTTTATATTGTTTTTAGTCTGAATACATGAAGGTGTCCCATATGAGCTAATAATGTGCTTAGTTTAGTTTTATGAAGTTCTTTCATGCATAAGTTTGAGTGATCCAAAACTACCCTTTTGAGCTAGTGAAGAAGCCCTCAGCTACATGTATGAAGAAGAGTTATAAGTGTTTGAGCATGTTGTTTAGGATGCATATGAAGTTTTTGAAGAAATGAAATTCCTTAGTGAGTTCCTTGAAGGTGGTTGTGCCATGTGAGTTAAATACTAGTTTTTAAGCTCCTAGAACCCAGTCATACTAGTTTGAGAAATTAGAGTGATATGATGATCCTTGTTATGTTTTGATGATTTCTATCAATTGGATGTGAAAGAAGAATTCATGAGCTTCATGTTGATGTATGATAGGTGATTGGATGACAAGGTTTAATGCTCTAAGTAACCATATTTTGAAGACTGATTTTTGTACATGGAAACTCACAAGTACCTTGATCAAACAAGTATCTCATGCATGAATGAAGAAAGTGTTAGTTTATCCAAGCCTTGAAGGTGGAATAGAGATAAAATGCAACTCTCCCAAAGTTTTTGTGGATCTTGAACCTGCACAAATCAATGTTAAAGGAGCATGCACCATGACTATAATTTTTGGTACCTCCATGACCAAGTTTGGAGCTCTATGGAAGTTGAAGGAGAAATGGTGAGTTAGGAAGGATGTCAAGAAGTTATAGAGTCAAGGAAGGATTTTGTAACATCCATGTATGCTTTAAACACTTGTCCTAAGTTAGATTAGCTAGAAAAAAAAGAGAACATTCCCAAAAGGAAGAAAATAAAATGTGACAGGGTAATTACACAAAAGAATATGTCAGATGTCATATTTCAAGTGTAAGAAGAATCTCTTCAGTTATGCAGTGAGTTAAGGAGTTATTTTGTGATCTACATAAATATTATAACTTCCATGATAGGTTTGGTCAGGTATGTACTTGAAAATGACATTTAATTAGATGTAATGATTGAATGAATGTTTTGGTATGATGTCGCTCTACTCATGCTTGTACGAGTTGAATAAGAAAAGACACAAAGAGTTGAAGATGAAAGATGAAGGTGTGCAAACTAAGGCTATTTTCAAAGACATAAAATTCCAAGAGTGAAATTAGAATTGTTGTTGATGAAGATACAATTGAAGGTGTAGTAATGGGGCATGAAAACATATTGAAGTGCAAGAATGTATTTAATTTATTGTGGAATAAAATTATGCATGAGTGACTAAATGAGCATGAAAGTGCAAATTTTTGTGAGGGGTATATGAAATGAGAAGAAAGATAAAATGTCTAAAGAGGAAGCCTTGAGTGAGGTGCTTGTAGCAGATGAAGGATGGTGAGAAGAGAAGAAGTTGAGCTGAATAAGTGATCATAATTTTTGTGTGAGACAACTACAGAAAAGTGGTCAAAACATCTTGGAGAAGACTAAGTGGTTGCTTAGGAATCAGGGAGTTGAAGCTTCCTTGTAAGTGGAGGCTTACAGAAGATCAATTTGAAACTTAATTGAAGTGTTAGGAGTTGAAGCTTCCATACAAGTAGAAGCTTGCTAAAGATCAAGTGGCAGCTTGACTAAAGTATTGGAGTTGATGCTTCAAGTTGAGTGGATGCTCAATAGTGAAATCATTGTAACATTTACATGATTTTTTTCCAAGTTAGTTATTTGGTTTTAGTGGGGTTTTCTCCCTTGAATGGTTTCCCACATTAAATCTTACCTCTCTTTGTGTGTGTGTTCTTCTATTGATTTCTTGTGAATGTTGTTGTGGTTTCATCATAAAAAGTTAAGTAAATTGAATTGTATGTCAAATTTTGAATAAGCACCGATTCACCCCCTCTCGATGCCTGGAATTTCTAACACTTGGAACTATTATATTTATGAAATAGACCTAAGATACTTAAACAACCTCAAGCCTTTCGACCACGATTGCATGTCCACACTTGTGAAATGCTAAAGTAATATATAAACAAATATGAATAAGGTATAATAACTACTAGTGTATTAACGAAGCTCATATGTGCGGGAGGGCCAATGACCCTACTCACATGAAACTAACAATTCAAAAAAATCTTATGGATCTATCTTCGCCCATATCCTACAACTTCTTTTATAGATAAGTAATAAGATTTAGGATAAAGAAAGGATCTCTATCTTTTAGAGCCTATAGGTAAAAATAGACTAATCATATTTTGATTATAACTAATAATTATATTGTTATTTAAAAGTCATTGTAAATAAGTATGGATAATGTTGTGCGTGCATGTGCTTTATCCATAAAGTGTATAATAAAAGAGTGTCTTAGACTATATAAAAGTGTATATCATAATATATAATAACATCCCCTCTTAAAATATATTACACAATAGAAGAGGACAAAAATAAGCTACACTAAACCAAGTAAACTTAGAAAATATGTTAACAAACTATTAAGAAGAAAATTGACGTGATTAAGTACAACATCAAAAACCCTTAAGAGCAACTTTAAGAAGGTGAGGAAGTGAGGCAAAACCTCATATATGGGTCCTAACAATTAGATCATGCTAAGTATTGATGTATAATAAGTACAAAGAAAGATCATTAGAATGAATGACTAAGCAAAAGATGATGCAAAAACATGTCTATATGTCAACAAAAATCAAATAGTGCTAAAGTCCTTAAGAATGTTATTCCATCCTCTTAGATTAAATGGGTGTCAAGACATTGTAATAGCTAAGAGGAAGGAAATGGTGTTGAATAGGAGAGTCTCTTTAAAAATGTAAGATGTCAAACATATATAGTAGGCACACTTAAGCGATGTATATTATATAGATTAGATAATTTACATGAGTAGAACAAATCAACTTCTACATATGTGAAATAAGTGTTTTATAGGTTGTAAGAATCTGTGAACATTGTACAACCATCCTCAATATGGATTTCGGATTGCTAACACGCTAATGTATTTCACACACACACACACACACACACACACACACACACACACCAACCAACCAACCAATGAATGGAAAATGCAAAAAAAAGAGATGAATTTCATTTTACTGCTATGAGAAAATTCTTTGTTCTATAACGATTATAGCTTCCTTCGGATATGGCCACAATAGATGCATTAGGAAATTGGTGCACTCATATCTATTTGTTATATTGTTATGATATATTGTTTCAACAATATATTGTTCATAGAGTTGGTTAGACCCGTATTCCATTAAACGGGTTATTTGTTGTTTGTTCTTCCTATTTATTAGGAAGTTGTTTTGCTTCCTATATGGCTATATATTAGCCTTTGTATTATGGTCTGAGTATATATTAATAAAGGTTATTCTACATGCAAATCTTGTTGTTCCACTTTATTTGGTATCGAGAGGATGGGATTCAAAATGTGAGTGTCGGTCAGAGGAAAGCCCAAAGATTTTTAATTACCCCTTTCATGGAGTAATTTTCTTGTTTGAAGGGGATATATAACTAGCAATTGCAAATGAGTTGCAAGTTACGCCGGAGAGGGATTGAATTTTTGTATTCATTATAGTTTGGATGTGAAGGCGATCATGGACTGGATAGCATACTGAAATCTTCTTTCATCCATACGTAAACAACATTTCTAAGCTTGGAAGCCTGTAGAATGTGGATCCTTACATATAGACATGTGAATAGTTTTGCAAAATGTAACTTTTGTTCTGCGCTCAAACATCTATCGTATATCATAGAATATATTTTACATGATATATTGAATGTGGAACCTAGATCGTGGTATTGTTTTGTGTGCATGATGGGGGAAGGAGTATTTCCATGCCTTGTACGCCGTGTGCCAATGCTGCGGTGCAAAGTCTTTTCTCCTCCTCCTTGCGTGATTTTACGTTCTTGGTATATCTCATTCGTGCATAGCGTTCAAACGTAAAAGCTGGTTGGATTTGTAGGTCGTTGATGCAACGAACTCTTGACATTGCTGTGAATGTTAGTCCTTGGCGGTCAACGTTTCCGATGTCTACTGTGGCCTTGTCAAGGGTTAGGCCCTGTGATTTGTGGATGGTAAGGCCCCAAGACATTTTTAGTGGGATTTGGCGACGATTTCCACGTGTGACAGGAGGTAGGGGCAAGTGTGTTGGGTTGAGTATGTCCCATGGGGGCCCTTGGTAGTGTTTGAAGTTGACAACAACAAAGGATGGCAAGTCCGGTGGTTGTGTTTCTGGGTTGTACACGATATCTGTCACTTGCCCGAGTGCACCATTAACCAATCCTGAGCTAACCCATAAGTTAGATGTCAACATGACCTCTTGTCCTGTGCATAGGAAAACTACCGGGTCTAGTTGAGTGTCGTTGATGTCTGAGTCAGAGTTATGTTTGCTTTGTTCTGCGATGCTCATTGCAATTGGTACGTGCAAGGATTTTAGCATTTGTTTATTGTGCTTGTTTGCTAGGTCCTTTGTTGCAAATAGGTGCTTCTCAGTCATGAACATGGATTGCTCTGAGGTAGACATGCACGACTTGGTACGTGACATGAGAAGAGACCAATCTTACTGGTTGTTTAGCCTGCGTTTCGATGTTGGTCAACATTTCTCTGAATTCAAGTTGTGTGGAGTTTAATCCTTGTTGCACGAAGTTTGTGTCAAGGTGATCACGATATCAAAAGCATGCCAAAGGAGCTTCTACTTTGTTGCCTACATATAATGGTACATCATTGACGGGGGAGCTGGCCTAAGTCTCCCACCAAAATCATTGAGCAATTACCGAACGCGTGGTTACTATGTTGGGGGTATGCCTCACGAAGTCTTTTGTTGATGTTGTGTAACATTGTAGGACCTATAAAGCTCATTTCATCTATGAGTATATAACGTATGGGACTCATTCGCTCTTGGAAGATTGCGAGGGCTTGTCCTTCGAGGGGTTTCATGTCGGAGATGGGTATTCGGAGGGAAGAATGTATAGTGGATGATTTTATATTAAATGCAGCAATACCTGTTGGGGCTAGTACTGAGGAGGAAGATTTTAATTTGCCGACCATATTTTTAAGCCCATTTCTTATGCATTGTATGAGGTATGATTTTCCTGTTCAGCGGTTCCTGAATGATCATCTTGATGGTGGGTGTTCTCCTTATTGAGTTGCGTGTGAAAGCACAATTGAGTAGGCAAGGTGTTGCTTTGATGATAGTTGCAGAGTGTCTAAATGGGTAGGTGGAGTAACAACTGGCGGCGAATTTTCAGTGCGGGCGATGTCTATGAATTTAGGTGCACTTATTTGTAAGGTAGCAGGGATTGAATGAACCTTCCAATCGTGGTTAATGTCAAAGTCACGGAGGCCTATCATGTCTAGATCATCAATTGTTGTATTGAGTGTTGGGTGCATGCGGGATATATGCTCCCATTCAAATAGTTGTGCGTGCAGTGGATCAGATCCTTGTGAGTCACTGTCGTCGCTACTTGGCCCAGGTGCAATTTCTTCTAGAGTAGTGGCTCTGTTCACATGTAAAGGGGCGTAGGAGTTTTTCATCTTTTCCCAATGGTTAGTTATTTCAGATGTGGAGATGCCAATGTCTGTTTGGATATGCCGAAAGGGCTTATAAAGTAGAAGCTCTGTCCAGCAGAAATCCTCATAGTGTATCGCATCTGGGGTTGGGACATCAGTGTATCGGGGGAATACGCGGACGACAGCAGGGGTTCTTCTTTGTAGCCATTGAGTAACTTTCCTTTGGCTGTTGTAGGACCAGGAACGAGCAGCTTCAAAGAGGGAGGTGTTCTCTAATTGTGTAGGGCGTTTTATGTATGCATCTATGAATGAAGGGAATTGGAATGTGTTTCCTAGGTCTGGCAGGACACGTTTGAATACCTGCTTACCGACGGATAGGGTAATAAATGTGCGGCTACAACTGGAAAGGGGGAGTTTTTGTAACATGTGGCATGTTTCTTGTGCACCAATGTCCCGGTCGACAATAGTCTCAGAGAGGAATTTGCTGTATGCCGTCTTTGCAGGGTGATCGATGCTAACTTCATTAGATATCCTTGTTAGCATGTGATGGTAGCTTTCTGATTTCTTCTCTGCCTTGGCTGCATATTTTGCAATGTATTGTAAGACCGCATGTCGCGACACAACGGGCTGGCAGTCGACATTGGCTCGCCATAGTGCTAGCATGTCTGAGTTGTGTATGTTGACCCGTGCATCATTGCGTGCAGGGGTGTACTTTTTTTTACCGGTTTCATCTAAGCCCAAGCTCGAATACTCTTGGAGTGGCCAAGGGGCTTTATATCTACATTGAAGTGTCCCATTTTTTTTCTGCAAGCAGGTTGTCTCAGTACATTTTGTGTGGCGTTGCACGCGGTTCAACAAGTTCTCATAGTCAGCTACTGGGTTGTTTGTAAGTATCCCGTATGTGTCTAACAAGCATGGGTCATCTTCACAGGAACGATGTATCTGACGTTCTCCACTCTCAGGGCCCCTTGGATTCCATGCAGTTACTAATTGGTTGAAGTAAGTCTTCACCGCATCAAGATCACGGGGTTGTCCCAGTTTAGGTCCTCCATGTTTGGTGCATTTGGAAGCCATATAAATCCGTGGATATGAGCCGAGCCTCGGTGCTGCCATTCGTACCTGTATTTTGCACAAAGAGGGTCTAGCTTGGTAAATGTGGTAGGCGGGGTATTGTATTAAAATCTAAGTGGTAGTGAGCTCACTGTGCAGTAGTCGGTCTGATGCATTTTTTTTAAGCACCTCCTCGCATGAAAATATTGTAAATCTTTTTCCCATGTATGCAGAGACGATATGGGGGTGCATGTTCAAGTTCGCGTTCCTCCACTGCTGGCTAGTTGTTGATGGCGGCGTCGGTGTTCCCGGCATTGCTTTGTGTAAATCAGGCCATTTAGTATCTGCTGCACTTAAAGTGAAGAAAAGTGTAGGGCTTTCTAGTTGGGTTATCATATCGTGAGTTCGTATCACTGCGCTTGCACCAAAATGATTTAGTTCCTCGCAAGTTGGACCCAAAGCGCATTAGTTGCTCTACAATGTGGGCATCTGGGTAGTGTGCAAGTTGTTGGCGTAACATCGAAAGCTGTGGTAGGCAAGTGTCGCCTATTTTTTTTTGTGAAAACAACGAGATGTTGATTGGCCACGTGGCGCGACATAATGTTGAGAATGAAAACGAAACCGCGAGATGGCTTCCAAATCTGTTATCATGGTAACGTAGTAGGTGTAGTGCGTATTCATGCATGTGAACTCTCTTGATGCGTGCTTGGTGGAACAATGCTGACCCTGTTGGGAACAATGTTGGAAAAGCCATAGATAGCAAGCCCTCGGTGTCGTGATTGGCTGACCGGGGCTGAACGATGTGTGGCCACTCAATTATTTGTAGCGGAGTTTTCCCTGCCTTTGATGAAATTTTTATTTGGTCGACTTCACGAAGTGGTGGAGGGAGGAGGACACAAAGATGATGGCATGTCGCTCGTGGGTATTTGGTGGGGAGCTTGGGCGAAGCTCGCTTACAGTTGTGCTTGACATTGTCGGTGATAATTGAATTGAAGTGTGGTAGGGAAGTAGATATATCAGTACTGTGATGTGGTAGGGAATGCAATGCGAGGTGGTCAGGACAACATCCTTGTAGTAAGGGTCATGAGCTATTTTGAATTGCTGATGCGGCCAAAACACGAGATCGCTACAAAGCAATCGTAAGCTTTATTTGTTGCTCGATTCTTCGGATGATTAAGATGTCCAAGTCTTCGACGCGCCGAGGCAAGTGTTTAGTTATGGATGAAACTTCTTGGGGGAAGCATATGGTGTGGCCCCTATATTTGTATTGGCCACCTACAGCGTGAGTCACTTGCAATATTGGGTTGACCCTTGCTATCAACATTTCCTCAACTTGTGTAAGTGAAGATAACACCTTAGGTTGCGTGCCTGGGTCCATGTTATTCCAACTTGAGAAGCGGCGATTATCCTTTTCAGCAATGCATCTGTGACAGGTATGGGCACCTTTGTAAAGCCTTGTACGTAGCCCAACATATAATTCACTACAACATGAACATGAGTTTGGAGGTGGGAGGTGATCTATTCTTTGGCGGAATTGGCGCTGTGTATTTTGGAGTGTATGCGTATTTGGTGTGCGATCTTGACGAGGGTGGCATGGTTGGCTATATAGGTTGGTGCCTGTGTGTTTAGCTTTTGTCGTTTCATGCAAGCTTTATGGCGGCGATGCTCATTGAGGTTGTTTTTGTTGGCTGCGTATCTCAACCGGGCCTGTGCATTTTTCTCAGTCCGTGTTAGGCCTGCAAAAAAAGAGTTAAAAAGGTAGCAGTAAGTAGGTATAGAACGTAGTTAATGCAAGCAAAAAAGAAAAGTTCTTTTGATTGATTGGAGTGAAGTGTAGCTATGTATGTTGAGAGTATTTGCATTGCTAGTATAAAGTGACTTTGATTGCACCCGAATATGTGTATTGTAAAGACATATTAAGAACACAGAGTGGTATATAAATATTAGAAAACTTGAGCACAACATGCGTGAATATTAAAGGTTATGTAACTTATGAATGCAAAAACCTATATGTAACCTATGAGTATAATATGTTTTCTGAGGTAGTGTAGGATCTTTTTCAGCAATACATAGTTAAGGTGTTGCGAGGAATGCATCTAGTGGGGATTCCTGCATGCTGGAAGCCGTGTCCTTAACTGCAGCGACAACAGTGCATTGGGCTTTCTCTTCTGATTTGTAGACCTCTAGCTTTGCGGATATTGTGAACATATAGCGGTGGAACAGAATTGGCTTAACAACAGGCCAAAGCTTGTCAGGTGTAGGTGCAAGAAGTTGTAGCTCTTGTGCGTTGATATACCCATGATTGATGTAGAACCTCATCAAAAGCAATTACCCATGTTGTTCTTTGTGCCATCCTCAATGATGAAGTGTAATGCATATTTGTAGTCCATGATGGGAGATGTCGTGCTTGCATTTTGGCGAACAAGAGGAGTTTGCGGTTTGGTCAAGTTTTTCTTGCATTCTTTGGTTGTTAACAATTGATGTGCATCTTTGGATAGGTGAAGGAGGACATATTAATGTGTATAATTGTTGCTACGGTGGAGAAGGTGAGTGGTTTACCTAGTTGCGAGGAGGATTTGATGCTGCGCAATATCGGTTTTCTCAATTTTCGCAATACTCACTGAAGGGTATGTAGTTGTAGGGGTGAGCGAAGTAAACCATGCACGCAATGCATGAGCCTCAGGTATATCAGGATCTATGAAGATTTGTGTATTAGGGCCTGTGGCCAATGTTGTTCCTTTGAAAGTTGTAGTTTTTGCTCTCTTAATTGCTAGGACTGGTCGGGTTGATGTCTGTGCAGCACATAATTCACTTAGAAGTTTGCCTTCATTGTCACTAAAAGCGCCCCATAACGTTGCCTCAATACATAGTGCCGAGTTATCACTTAAACATTTGTGCGTTTGTGGTGAAAGTCTTTATCACTTTTCACGATAGTGGAGGCGGTAATGGATAGTCTGATAGCTAGTAGGTCAATGGTGGTTTTTGGCGGGGTGGAGTTGATTTCTGCTATTGTTTTGAAGCGGAAAAGATATTGCGGTATGTTTACGGACTGGTTTGTACTAAGCTTTACTGAGGAGTTCAAGTCTAGGATGATGTCCCAAGGAGTTGTGGAGTTGTTGTAATCTTTTTTACAGGCCGCATGAGGTGCCTCCTTTGATTGTGTATGTTTTACCTAGTTGTATTTGGTTGTAGTAAGAAGTTGCGGCTAGGTCGAAAGAAGTCACCACTATATACGAGTTGCTTTTTTGTCGATAACGTCGAAGTGAAAACCGCCTGTGCGTTTTTCCGTGTTGTAGTTGTTTAGGTTGCCTTTTTGGATGACCCTGCCTTCAATAGTCCAAACGCTTTGGTAAGGGTTTAACGATTTAATTGGCGTGAGTTGCATGCAGTGTGCAGGGTGGCCTTCACGAGTAGCCGGCGCCAAAGTATCTGTGCGGGTTGTCGGCGAGTGTACGACCGGTTGGGAGGAACAGCGTTGGGAAGCGATGGAGTTCTGCGATCTTTGGTGGTTCCTAAACAATAAAATAAAATGGAAATGAATTAGCAAATGGGGTAAGGAGATTGTACAATTTTCTGTCTAACCTGCAAACACAAGAACAGATAAATTTGTCCGGTAAAAAGCGATTTGTAATTATCGTTTAAGCAAAGCAGTGCTAGCTTCTCACAGATTAACATCGCAATCATGGTTTTCAATTTTCACAAATGATGAACATCTTAAATAGAGTCACCTTGAGATCTTGCACATATGTACAACAACTCTATTTTATATATCATAATTGGAATTACACAAAACTCTTGACGACGGTTTCAAAATGGAACATGTACACCATATTTATCCAAGTATAGGTTTATCAAGTTAGGCCTTCAAAAAGAGATTACTGTGGGGTAGGATGAAAGATGGGGGCATATGTATGACCAGTGCAAGGTCGTAGTAGGGGTGAGGTAGGGGCTTAAATTAAAGGGATGCAAGATAAGCTTTGAATGCAGCTCTAATGGAGTGTTCCTCGCCGCCAGAGTAGTACTGGTCGTAGCTGAGCGAACGGAGGAAAGTGAACAATGCGTCAAGCCTAAGGTACGTTGCGTCTACCTTGTGCATCATGTCTAAGACAGCGGTTAAATCACTATCGAGAATCATTGCTGATGGGATGAGGGATTCTGATATTCTACCAGAAATGGTCGAGCATGTAGCTGCAACAGAGGTAGCCAAAGTATGGACAGTCGCAAGCGGTGGCTGGACACTTTGTATGGAGCTTTCATTGGTGGTTGCTTGGGTTGCATATGACTGTGGTGTTCCATTTGAAGCGACCAGTTCAAGTGGAGGGCTCCCGACAATGGCACCAGAGGTATCATCTGATATTGTGATAATGGACGGGCTTCCACTTGGAGTGGCCATAATACCTGGGAAAAACAACCAACTTTGTTAGTATAAATTTAGCTTCTACTGACAAGAACAGAAATATATATACATTGCAAAAAACATTGGCTCGTTGAAACCGAAATTGGAATTACATCGACTAATCATATATCATATATTTTATTCATAATTCTCTGTATGCAACTATGGGAATGTCAGATATGCTCATTGAAGTTTTCAGCAGAGCTTACATAAAGATTATCACTAACAGATAAAGAGGCTTTGAAGTATCAACAGCAAAACATATAGACGAACTCGATGAGATTGAGCCTAAATCAGAGATCATTCATCGGTGGGTTTTCAAAGGGTAATGTAGATGATCAGTGTTGAATCCTAAATATATTTCAACATGTAAAGTGGTTATCTATGGTTGATGACCCACATTGGTCCTCTCTCCACGACTGGTATACGATGCATAATTGGAGGGTGAGTAATTTACTATTGGATTATCATTATTCATTTCTCCTAAAAGATTCTGCCATATCTAGCTGTACATACTGTCAACCTTTCAAAGAGTTCGTCCATCCAAACAATTAAAGATACAGAGGAAAGTTCATAAGCTGCCATCTTAACCTACTCTTGACAGTGGTAAAATATGCATTGAATAATAAAATGTAATCACGTATTTGACAAACAAATCAAAGCAAAGACTGGTTTTCTAGTAGTGCGTCACATGCACAGATTTGAAATTTGTGAATAACGGACCAAGTCCTTGATTTTAACACATTCTATAGGAAGCTGTAGTTCCTTGCACTATGATGTGCACAGAATAGTAAAAGACAGATTTCATGAAAAATATACCGCCATAAGCTTCAAGTAAAAAACTCTCAATTTTTGATCACCTATTCTAATAGGCAATTTTGGTCTAGTTGCTTTATCAAAAGCCGTAAGGTAAATACTTAAGAGAAAATAGGACTGCTGCTTGTTTGTAACTAAAGTGCCAAGGCAGACTTAAACATCAATGCAGAGCTAGCCGTAAAAGACTCCCATCGATCAAATCTCCTCACATATTTAGCCAAGAATCGCATAGTTAGCCTGCAGGCTTAAGCAGATTACAGTTTGTAAGAGATACAAGTTGGCATAAAATTATAAATATGGTAATTACGCCTTGAGATTGATGGAAATAGAATTATAGTTACAGGAGCAGACTAAAATCAATGGACAAGTTGGGATTATATTCAGAAAAACAGATCACAGGCATTGAGTGAACTCCAAACAAACTTATATTTATGCATACCTGGTATATTTCTGAGCCGTGGTGTACAGCGAGAAGGGTGTTACAAGTTTCTGAGCCGTGGTGTATAGCGAGAATGAAAACTTACAGATGCAAGGGTGTATTTATAGCCCGAGGAAAGATCTAATTGAAGTTATTGCAAGCGGTGGATGTATTTATGGAGTGTGGTGCATACGTAGCTGGGGAGACTGGCGGAACTGTGCAGCAGCCAGATGGGAGTCGAGAATGGACACTTATTTGTCACTGGAACAGTATAATATCTGACGCTGATGTGATCGCGTGGATTGCAAAGATTGCAGGGCATGCAAACAAAATTCAGGCAAATACAATCGGTCTATTATCCATCTATTCATGGCAAGCGTCTGAATACGTGTGGTATTACCATTGTTGTTCACGGAATCATCCGAATTCCTTTGTCCAGTAGCCACCAAGATTGTTTTAGAATATGCTTATTGGAAGGGCACGGTGCAAAGTCTCGAATATGGCCGTATCGTGTTTCAAAGAATGAATGCGTTGGTAAACTGGAGTCTATGTCTGTTCCGTTTTGCATGCATACGGGTCTGTGCCAGCTATTACGGGGTCTATGTCACCCATATGCGCAACAGTGTCTACAATAAATATTTAAAAGATCTAATTCCACCGAGAGGAAAATGTTCTGACAGGTGTTACTTTTGGAATTTGACACTTTCAATGAACACCACCTTCAAAGTAAATGCCTACTGGCGAATTAATATTACGTCTTTTTCACAACGAGATCGAGGTTTATGTGTGCATACAAATTGAAGACCTGCGAGTTTATTCTCTACCTTTTGTCCTTATGCATAATAATTGAGTGGATCAATTTCACAACTCGCATATCCATGTGCATTTAGAATTTTTACGGGCGATACAATACCAATTATATATCGTCGTATATCATTTGTTGTCTATTTTACGATCAATTGAATGTAGATTTGATGACTAGACGTAGTTATGCATGTGGCTTCAAATTGTTCGTATTTCTTCTATAGTGACAGATTTTACATCTCAAAAATGGTCTTCACATGATAGATGTAATCAGCAAGAATCTACACTCTTTTATGGCGTTTATATCTGTTTATCGATTATTCTTTCTCATCTCCACGTTTACTTACAATAATTTACGCATTATTCACATGCAACAGAAGAAGTGAGAGATTTTAAGAAACCATATTTTCATCCCACGAATTTGCATTCGAAGACACGTGGAACAATTAATCTAGGTGATTTGTTCTATTTACTGGACATGTGACTCAATTTTCAAAGCTTCCTCTAGGCATGGTGGTATGAGAAATAGTTTATGATATTCCTCTCGGTCATCAAATTAGTTACTCGACATATGAACCGTCCTTCCATCTTCAAAAATTGTATGCATTCGTCATACTCTCTAGTCGTATGTCTCCTCTACATTGTCCGCTCATAGAGCCATTGAGGTTGTTCTATGTTTTAGTTTTATATTTTATTGTGTCATTATCATTGCATTTTTTATCCAAAGTGTGTGAGAGCTATGATAAATTTTATCCATTAGGAATGGATTTTATTGTATTATATACTAGCAATTGCGTGAAATGAGTTCGTAAGTTACATCGGAGAGGGCTTCAATTTTATGTGTATAATTTTAATCAAAGAACAATTCCGAGTGTACGGATACTGAGAAGGAAAGGTGTAGAGAGTCGGTTCTTCTGTCGGCCAGCTATGGCTGCCAGTGAAGTAAAATAAAAAACATAACCATGAGTTAACACCGCGGTCACTCATGATGTTCTCAGCCGCCACTCCCAAAAGCAAGGGCACCAAAGAATGGTTATTGCCAAGTCTAAAATGTCATTTAAAGGATGTGGAGTCAAAGAATAGTAAATATCTATGACTTACAAAAATATCTAAAATCCGGCAACCTGTAAAGTTAAGCCACCGGAATTTGACACTTTCCAGCAATGCCTTCTTCAAAGTAAACGCCTCCGTGAATAATGTCCCATTGTTTTTAATACTTTCAAGTTGTCATTGTAATATTATTAATGACTAAAGTCTTTTTGTCCATCTGTAAAGTCCACTACTAAAAGTAATGTCTTTGTGTTTAGGGTGTCTTTGCATATCATGTTTATCAAATATTGTCATTGTAAAAGTTGTAATTAAAAAAAATTATCTTACGGGCGCATTTTTGGTTGAAATTGACGTCCAATTTTTTCTCAAATCGACATGGATAAGTTGAATCGAATTGAAAAATTCAAAGGCAAATATTTCCATACATGGTAGGTGAGAACTCAATTGTTATTGATAAACAAAGATCTATGGGAGATTGTGGAAGGAAAAGTCAAGAAACCAAATGATGCAGATGAAGCAACAAAATGGGAAAGTAAGGATAGAAAAGCAACAATAATCATAGGCTTGGGATTATCTGATGCCTACCTACATCACATAAATCTATCAAAGACATCACATGTCATCTGGATGACATTGAGCAAGTTGTTTGGGTCACAAGCAGAGAGTGCAGCAGTGGCACTCAAGCAGAAGCTATTCGAGACTCAAAATGGAGGAAGGTGACAACATGGTGGAACACATAAGTAAGTTTCATTCTATGGGTAAGTGCATGAAGTTGGGGGCAAAAAGTGGACAAAAACACAAAGCAGACGAAACACGTAATTTAAATTTATTTTAGTAAATATAAGAAATTAGTGTCACTCTACACCTAATGTAAGTGGTCTGTAGCTCAGCAGTTATAATCTACAAGATAGTTTTAAAAATCTAATTTGGTCGATACTTACTCATTCTCGGGATTTCACAAAGGACCTAAAACTTTCGGGGCATATATATTGTAGTCGAGTCTTTGTTTGGGAAAGCATATAGTCGTTTTTAGGTTTTTGATGTTCTAAATTGGATTTTGTCCCTACAATTGCTTAAATTGGTACCAATTTTTAAATTTGGTCCATATTCACTTTAGTGACCATGAATCAACTCTATGATGCTTATCTACTTACTTCTTAAAAAGAGATCCTCACTTTGTAGATAGAGGATTGTTCTTTGAATGGGATTCATGCCTTATGGCCAAAATGAGGTGATTGTAATGTGCCTCCTCCTTAAGGTGTGATAACAATACTAGGTGGTGAATGAGTTGTTACGAATAGTACCAAGTGAATTGCATCAAGTGAACTCAGATGATTGCTCATTCTTAGAAACATGGTGCTCATATAAAGATCATCCCCTCACCTTTCCTAGCTCTAAAATCATCCTTTCATGGAATCAAATTCATGATTCTCATACATGTTTTTTCTCATATGTCTCTTATGGAGACAAATGATGCCTTAATACTTCACACATGATGGTCCTTAATAGCTCGGTGACATGACTAGCTCATTTTAAACGGGTGTTGATTAACTACAAAATGGCCAAAAATGCCTTTTTAGGCCTTTAGAGGAAGTAGTCTCTCATCAAAACTAAATGAGTCGATCGATCACCTTAGACACTATTCCCTACACATTGAAACACGTTGAATGATCTTATTAGGACTTTCCTTTGGGTGAGGGTTTATGATTTAGGGTTTAGGGTTTAAGGCTCAAGGTTTAGGGTTTAGGGCTCAGGGTTTAGGACTCAAGGTTTAGAGTTTAGGGTTTAAGGTTTAGTGTTTAAGGCTCATAGTTCAAATTTTAGGGTTCAAGGCTCAGGGCTTAGGATTCATGGTTTAGGGTTTATGGTTCAGGGTTTAGAGTTCAGGGTTTATAGTTCAGGGTTAAGGGTTTAGGGTTTAGGATTTAGGGTTTAGGGCTCAAGTTTCAGGGTTTAGGGTTTAGGGATCAAGGTTGAGGGTCTAGGGGTTATGGATCAAGGTTAAGAGTTTAGGGTTTAGGGATCGAGGTTTGAGGGTTTAGGGTTGAGAGTTAGGTTTAGTTTTTAGGGTTTAAGGTTGAGGTTTTATGTTTGAGGGTTGAGGTTTACGGTTTTGGCTTAGGGCTTAGGGCCTAGGGATCAGGGCTTAGGGTTTGGGATTTAGGGCTCAAGGTTTAGGGTTTAGGGTTTAGGTATCATGGTTTACAATAAAGGGTTTAGGATTTTAGGCTTAGATTTTAGGGTTTAGAGCTTATGTTTTATGGTATAAGGTTTAGGGTTTAACACTCGTGGTTTAAGGTTTAAGGTTTACGGTTTAGGCTTTAGGAGTTAGGGTTTAAGGTTTAAAGGTTTAGGAAAGGGTTCAACATTTAGGGTTTAAGGCTCGGGGTTTAGGTTTAGGGTTTAGGGGTTAGGGTTTAGGGCTCATGGTTTAAGCCTCGTAGATTAGGATCACCCATTCACTCACTGTAATGTTCTATGTCTTACCCATTCTTATAAGTATTGACAAAGAGTATTCAACTAAAAATGGTTCATCTACTTCATAGGCAAAACATTCAAGGGAGTGATCACAATTTTATGCCTTTCATCTACTGATATTTTAAAGGAGGGAAATTATAGATATCTAAGAATAATTTGGTACAAATAAATGTTACCCAATACAACTATCTTCTTTTTCCCATTACATGTGAACTATTTCACTCATTGTAATGTTATGTGTCTTACCTATTCTTATTAGTATTTGAGAGAATATTCAATTGAAAAGGGTTCATCGACTTTGTAGAAACAAAATTCAAAGAGATTCATCAAAATTTGGTGTCTTTCATCTATTGATATTTTGAAGGAGGAAATGCCCATCTATCATAAACAAGGTAGTTGTAAAGAAGACTTAATGATGGTTCTAGGCACAAGACTAGGAAATATGGTCCTAAGATATTCAAAAATGAACTCACTCATGAGACCTACGGAAATATGCGAGGTTTAGGGGTTAGATCTTAGGGTTCTAGATTTCATGTTAAGGTTTATGGCTCGGGCTCGGGGTTCAAGGTTTAGGGTTTAGGGTTCGGGATTTAGTGTCGTGATTTAGGGTTTAAGGTTTATTATTTTTGTTTTAGGGTTTAGGGTTTATAATTTAGGGTTTAGGTCTTAGGGTTAAGGGTTGAGGGTTAAGGGTTTAGGTCACGAGTTCAAGGTTTAGGGTTTAGTGTTTAGGGCTTAGGGTTTAGGGTTTAGGGTTTAGGATTTAGTGCTTAGGGTTTAGAGTTTAGGGTTTAGGGGTTAGGGTTTAGGGTTTAGGGACCTTTAGGATTTAACATTTAGGGCTTAAGGTTTAGGGTTTAGGGTTCATGGCTCAAGGTTTAGGGTTTAGGGGTTAGGGTGCATGGTTTAGGGTTTATCGCTTAGGTTTCGAGGTTCGGAGTTCGAGTTACGGGTTTAAGGTTTAGGGGTTAGAGCTCAGGGCTCTAGATTTAGGGTTTAGGGCTTAGGGCTCAAGGTTTAAGGTTTAGAGTTTAGGGCTCAAGGATTAGGGTGTAGGGTTCAAGGCTTAAGGTTTAGGGTTTAGGGTTTAGGGATTAAGGTTTAGGGTTTAGGGTTTAGGGTTCATGGTTCATGGTTTATGGCTTAAGGTTCGGGGTTCAAAGTTATTGGTTTAAGGTTTAGGGGTTAGAGCTTGGGGCTCTAGATTTAGTGTTTAGGGTTTAGGGCTTAGGGCTCATGGTTTAGGGTTTAGGGTTTAGGGTTAAGGGTTTAGGGTTTAGGATTTAGTGTTTAGGGTTTAGGATTTATTATTTTGGTTTTAGGGTTTAGGGTTTATAGTTTAGGGTTTAGGTCTCATGGTTGAGGGTTAAGGGTTTAGGTCATAGAGTTTAGGGTTTAGGGTTTAGTGTTTAGGATTTAGGGCTTATGGTTTAGGGTTTAGGGCTCAGGCTTTAGGGTTTAGGATTCAATGTTTAGGGTTTAGGGTTAGGATTTAGTTTTCAGGGTTTAGGGTTTAACATTTAAGGCTCATGGTTCATGGTTAGGGTTTAGGGCTTAAGGCTCAAGGTTTAAGGTTTAGGGCTCATGGGTAAGGGATGGATATTTAAGGATTAGGGTTTAGGGCTTAGGATTTAGGGTTTAAGGTTTACGGTTTAGGTTTTATGGTTTAGGGATCATGGTTTAGGGTTTAGGGTTTAGGGTTTAGGTTTAGGGCCTCATGTTTAGGGTTTAAGGTTTAGGGTTTAGGGTTTCGATTATAGAATTTAAATGCTAAAAATTTAGGTTGAATGTTGAAATCCTGAAAACTACCTATGTCTTGACTCGGATTATCTTGTAAAAAAGTATCTCTTAAACCGTGACTAATGGAGTGTGAGAATAGTTCCATAAGGTGTAAATGACCCTAATTTCTTATATTTACATAAATAAATTTAAAGTGTAAGAAATAATAAAATATAAATAATAATAAATGAAAAATTTATACTTGAACATTTATTTTTGTGAATAGAAGCATGTCAAAAGCATATATAATGTTTATACTATACAGAACCCATACGCATTATAGAGTGCACGCGTTATAACGCGTGTGTGTTTTACGTTTTCTCTTTTTCCAAGCCATGCCTCAAGGCTTGAGATCTAGTTTAGATCCCAAGCACGAGGCATGGACTGCTTAACACAACAAACAACGTGTTTTGCAGGAAAATGTAAAAATGTCACTTCCTCTATGATAAATCAAAATAAAACAATCCACCCATTTAAAAAAGTATACCATGATGTAGAGCGAGTTTCTTCTTTCTAAAAATATAAATTTTCAAATTTTCGACTAATATAAGTTTTCCATATTATTTATTTTTAACTATGTCTTTTTATAGCTATTTTTTGAAGTTTAAATATGTTTATCTTTCATCGTGTATCTTTTTTTTGGGTCATCGAAATTGAAAAACAATTATACTAGCACAAACTAGGCATAATTCTATACATATTAAAAAAATCTAATTTTTGATATTTTTGAGGTAGTTAGGGGGGCAAAGTCGAGACTCGTTATTTTTCAAAACATAAAATTTATGTAATAGAAAAATCATAAATAAAAAAATACTAACTAAAAAAATCTAAAAAATTCTAACACAAACTAGATGCTCCTAACTATCTTTCTACCAAAGGGTTTTCAAAAATACTAAATGGTGCCCAAAAAATGGTGGGGCACGAAAGTCACTCTTATTATGTTTTTAACAAAAAGCGGGAGCACTTGTTGGTATTTTAGTTGTTTTACCTACTTAAACTTACCGAGTTTCAATAAAATTTAGTAGCTTAGAAACTAGACTTAAAATGCTACGATTCATATTTCTACAACATTTTCAATTTTGAGTGTAACTATTTCAAAAACTCGTACAAGTTGAAGTTTTTTATTTTTTAGAAAAATGCGTCCACTTAAGACCCCCTTTGGCCCCCAACTTGGTGCACTTATCCCTATATTAAATCAATTAGCTGGAATAAAAGTAGATGTTCATGATGATGATGCAAAATTTGTATTACTTAATAACATGCCTCCTAGCTATTCTAATATGGTCTTCACTTTGAGCAAAATAAATACGTATGCAGAGGATTTAATTTCTTCTATGATAAAAGAAGAAAATAGAACCAAAAAGATTGATATAGAAGAAAGCGCAATGTATGGTAGAAACAAATCATATGTTAAAGGAAGATTCAAGCCTTCTTTTAAATAAGAATCAACCTCCCAAGATCCATGAAAAATTATTTGTTCACTATTGTAATGCTCCTGGACATGGTAATATGTATTGTAAGAAAAGAGCATGAGATCTTCTTGATGGTAAATTGAAGGATAAAGCCTTCATTTATGAAAACAAAGACAAGAAAGTGATTGGGATATGAAGACTACCCACTCTGATAATGAGGAAACAAATGCTCAAAAAAGTGATGAAGACTTCTTGTATTAAGTAAAGAATGCATCCACTAGAGGATGGAGGCAACAAAGGTTGGAGGTCAATCAGCGACCTCTCATCAGTCACCAACGACGGGGCCACACAAAGCTATGGTGATAATGTGTGTGTGAGTTTTCTTTTTATTTCAAAGTTGCAGTTTGTTTCAATTGTGTGCAGTATGATTTCAGAGTTCTGTTTTGTGTTGAATAAGTGAAATGTTCACATTAAGGGGGGAAACATGGTCTCAATGTTCCATTTTCATTTTCCCTCTTTTCATATTTGTATTCAGTGAGTAGTATTTCCTACATAATTCCCTGAAGGAAAAACATAGTGGATAGATGAAAGCACAAGGAAAAACAACATCATGATATTTGGGTTGTTGGTTGTCCTATAAAACCATCCTTTATTAAGGTTGTTGGTTGTCCTGTAAAACCATCCTTGTTGAGGTTGTTGGTTGTCCTATAAAACCATCTTTGTTGAGGTTGTTGGATGTCATGTAAAACCATCCTTGTTGAGGTTGTTGGTTGTCTGTAAAACCATCCAGATCATGAGCACGCACAAGCGACACACTACTGAAAAGAAGTGTGATTTTTTTTCTCCCATGTTCGCACTAAGGGGGGGAATGTTAGGAAATTAGTGCTCTCATATCTATTTGTTATATTGTTATGATATATTGTTTCAACAATATATTGTTCGTAGAGTTGGTTAGACCCGTATTCCATTAAACGGGTTATTTGTTGTTTGTTCTTCCTATTTATTAGGAAGTTGTTTATCTACCTATATGGCTATATATTAGCCTTTGTATTATGGTCTGAGTATATATTAATAAAGGTGATTCTACTTTGTGTAAATATGGTTGTTCCACCTTGTTGGTCCGAAAAATCATCGCGTGGACGGATCTGTGGACAGATGAGCCAACAGTGTGCGGGGGCTTAGCCCCTCTTTGAGGCAATGCGGCCCGGTTTTGGTTTATTTCTCTACTAGCGAGGAACTGCAAGTCTCATAGATTCGCCCGAGGGTTGGGATCTCATCCCGGTAGAGTGTTCCAGGCTGCGAAAAGAAAGGAATGAAAGAGGGAGAAGAGAAAGAACAGATCCGAAGGGAGAAAAGAAATGAATTCCAAAGCAGAAAGGTCAGAAGATTTATGTTTTTAGTTTGGTAGTAAATAGAGCCAAACCTACTTACATAAATAAACAAAGCAATATTGATAAACAAATGACGGAAAAGTAGATATGAATCCAACAAATTAAACACATACGAGATCTAACGTAAGAAATATCTAATGTATAACACGGCTATTGAGCACAAGGTCCTGCGAATAATTGTATTCTTGTTCTTTTTTACTAAGAAAGCTCAAAGCCTTTCTCTCCTCACTTCTATTTCTATCTAAAAAATGTTCACCTTGAATACAACAAGTATTCTCATATTTATAGAAGATGAGGGAGAGAGAAGGCAAAATGGAGCCAACCACTTATTTACAAAGATATTTACAAAATATCTAAAAGTCATGTTGACTTTGACAACTTAGTGGATGACATCATCCCATGATGCAACATGGATGATGTCATCATTTGTATCAACACATTTTAGACATTTCAAAAAGAAAGTCGGAGAATAGAGAGAAGAAGAAGAAGAAGAAGAAGAAGCTACTCATCATCATCATCCTGTGGCCGGAAAGGGGTTGCCTGTTTCTGATGCTGCTCAGGTGATGATATGTGGAACTGAGCGCGGTATTCCAAAAACTTGCTAATCATCGGCCCAAATTGATCTTGTGACGGATCTTTGTCTGCCGTTCCGTTCGATTGCTTCATGCAAGTCTCCCGCTTCGTCATGAACTTTTAGGGAGTTTGGAATAATCTTTCTCCGCCTCGATAAGGAACCCGATGAAGTCCCTACTGCGAGTAGGTTGTTGATAGATTCGAGTGTCGAATGTGACCTGCGGCCTGTCCGCCGAGAAAGCTATCTCCTTGAAGATCCGGATAGTGTCATGATCTCAAGGTAAGGGAAGGAGTGAGCAACCACAGAGTCATGGCGAGGACAATTTTCTCCATTTGATGCATTGCATCGGGGCCTCTTCCTTTACCTTGTCTATCTTTTCTAAAACAAATTCTAGCTGATCTATCGATAGTCGAGTGGACATAGTTTTGTTGAGGGCCCTTGGATGACCGAAGACTCGAACTTGACCCGGATCTTGATTGAGAGCAGGTCGAACATTTGTTGGAAGGTCTCGTCTTTGGAGTCTAGCATGTTCTAACTCTTCGATATCGGACTGCTAATGCTTGGAGTTCCTTATTCGCCTTCTCGATGTTTAGGTATAAACCGATATACTCGGTGATTACTCTTTCACTATCCTTGAGGATCGGCTCCTCAGCAGAAGCTTGACCATACCACCTGCTCACCGATCTTTGAATACTCATTGATCTTCTCTTTGAGCTTGCTGAGTCTCGGCGGCGATTGTGGGAGGTGCACTTCCCATCTTACGTAAGGCTTGAAGCAGTATTTGCTCTGCTCCTTGGTAGCCTTTTCTCCTCTTTTGTTTCTGAAAGCTTTTGCGAGTGCATCAAGCTGGAAAGAGCTTCCCCCGGAGACTTTTGAGAGGATGTCCCCATTGTGACTTGGGTCACGGTGAAATCTGTCGGAGAGCAGATCTTCTTTCTCTTTGAGGGTTGGGGTACGCTATTTCCATGACTCTCTCACTGCGGCGCTCTTCGAGAAGCGTGTAACTGGCTTCTGTTTCTTTGCTCCTTTAGCTGGAATGACCGAAAAGTCCATCGGAGCGATGGGGACTTTCCTCTTTTGTTGGCTCAGCTGCTGAGAGATCCAAGCTGGTCCTATAGAAGAAGGACCAGAGACAGAGAGGGAGGCAGTAACGGTAGAAGAGGGGAAAAACGTGGAGACACGCGGCGGCGGCATTGAAAGAATAGCCGAAGAAATGTCCACGGGAGGAAGGGAAACCGCAACTGCAGAAGACATAGGAAGGGAAGGGAGCTCGGAGATGAGGGAAGAAATGGAAGAAGACAAATCGGCGAGGAGGAGAAGATAGACGAAGAAGCGGGGAAAGGGTAGAAGAAGGGAGGACACGACCAAAGGGGTGGTCGTTTGAGTCACTCGAGGAGGGGAAGGAAGAGAAGAAGAAGGGATAGAAGGGACCTCTGAAGTTGTAGCGACGCCGACATCCTGGGTGGATGGGCGTATAGGACTATCCTCTGTCAATTCTTCATCAAGAGTTATAACTTTGTTCGGCTCGAGGAAGAGGAATTTGGGGGCTTCCTCACGAATGGTGCTTAGGTTCACCTTACGCACCTTTGCCTTTGTTCGCTTCTTTGACCTTGGAGGTGCGTTGCCCAAAGGGGAAGTTGTGAAATCTACCCCGAGGTAGATTAGTCCGTTCATGCGGCACCAATGCTCTGTTCTCCGCATAGTCTCCTTGACCCTCTCCTCAATTGTTTGAGGAGACTTATTCCTGTCAATGGCCGGGAAGGGCCAATTGTCCCCATCTGTGTCATTATACACCTTATCTACTTCATCTTCCGTAGTCTGGAAGCCTTCGGGGACAATGGCCACTCCGTATTGGATGATTTCCGCAATGCTAAGCGAGAATGATCCTTTCTTCTGAGTTCCACCTCATGGAGAACGTCAATGTAAATATCCTCAATTTGAGGGACATGGATCGGATCGAGCTTCGCTTTTGGCAGGCAGCTTCTTGGGTCGAAGGTAGGCCTGGCTGGGAAGTCATGCTTCAAGTTGAGTAGCTCCAGCTCTGCGAACATTTCCTTCGCCTTATGGTGGGTGGAGCATGTGTATCGGCCCACTTTGAGGGGGAAAGGAGTTCCACCCTTCTTTCTTTTGAGGCACTTCTCATGGTATGTGACCAGCTGCCTTGACAGTTCTAGTAGAATCAGCTTAGGCCCAGCATACCTTGGTAGCCTGGTTGGCTCTCCCAAAAAGTTGGCAGCCCTCAGATAGGTGAACGTGGGAAATTGGGTGAACAGGGCCCCCCATTTCTCTGTGACTGCCACTATGTTTTAGTCGTCTCATTTATGAGTCATGTTTGGCCTCAGTAGGCAGATGACATGATAGAAGAATGCATCGTTAACTTTTGCGAAATGTTGGATGCTATTCTCTAGCCTCAGCTCTAGGTAGTAATCAAATATCTTGGCCTGAGGCCATACTCCACTTCGGTTCAGCCCCGGATAATCCCTTTCAGATGCAGCAGCGTAGACTACGTAGGAGTTCATATGGAACACTCCTATTGTGGCGAACTGTTGTAGCTGCTCAGATATGGTGCTGCTTATTATTTCCCCCCAGCAAAAGCGCTGATCGGGCAAATTCTTATTCATTGTCTCCAGGTACCGCAACATCCACTTATGGAAATAGTGGGCATCTGAAAGCCCGAAAACTCTGCTCAGGAAAGTGATAGTATCACTGAGTTCCTTTGAGAAATCGCTTCGGTGGATAGTCTGAGGCCACCGGGTCACCACCTTCTTGTTCTTTAGGTAGACCTCATTCATCAACTGCATGCACTGGTCTTCGTTGTCTTCCCAGGCCTTGATGCATTCTGTTGGCTAACAGCCACGTAGTTCCGGTGGTGAGGGATGCCAAGCATTAACTCAAAGTGACGGGCAGTGAGGTTTATGACTGCCTCGCCCTTACTGTTCTCGACACATCTTGTGTCTTTGTTGTAACATTGCGCAATCACCATCATGAATTCGTTGTTTACAGTGCTGACGGGGATTCCTCCGGCGAAGTGTAGGGCACTGCCTATTAACTTGTCCATCCATGGACTCCTTGTAACTTTTTGAGTCCTAACCCAGAACTCATCCATGTCAATGTGACCCAATTCAGAGTCTCTGACATCCATACTGCACTCAGCCTGTGATTCGGGCATCCTGACCCTCTGATATTTGTATTTCATCTCTTCTTAGCTTAGCCTTTCCTCTTGGTTTGGTGGGTTTCTTGCTTGACGTAGACATGTGTTCTTTCGAACTCAGTTGCTGATCTGCATGAAGAAGAAGTGAGACCCAATCCAAAAAGGTTGAATTAGTCATTTGATCTTCCATTGGAAAGCTAGCAGAAGAAAGAGTTAGAGATTTTAAGGCTCAGGGCGCAGGAAAAATGCAACTGGCAGGCCAAATAGATAAGGCGCACAGAAAAGGAATGTTGCAGAGGTTATACTGGCGCCAAAGGCGCATGGCGCATGGATGAAGCAGGTTGCATTTTATAGCAGGGCGCATGGAAAGAGTATGTTACATGAAGGTTCGGTGCGCCCTTTGGCGCATGGATGGATTATGTAACATTAACAAATGGTGCGCCAAAGGCTTTGGCGCGGCGCATGAAGGGTTTACACAACATCATGTTACTGCAATGGAGGGTGCGCCCGCGCCTTGATAGCTTTATACTTGCGCGAATAAGGCTTGTGTTACATGAAAGCTGGGTGCGCCCTTGGCGCATGGAAACGGGATGTAACATGGATAAATGATGCGCCAAAGGCTTTTAAGGAGGCGCGGGATTTACACTTGTAGCATGCAAAAAGGGCGCGCTTTGAGGGCGCATGAGTTCTAGGTGCAACATGACAAGAGGGTGCGCCATTGGCGCGGGTTTTGGTCATGTAACATGGCGTGTAGATGCGCCAAAGGGGCGCAACTGTTTTAAGTGTGACAAGACGCGCCAGTGCGCCATAGAACTAAACTCATTGCTTCAAACATTTTCATTCTTTTCTCCATTTCAAAGATAGCATGGACATACAAGGTTTTTATAAAAAAGATTCTTAGACCAAGCCATTTCAAAACAATACTCTTTACCAGCAGATCTGGAAAGAGGGAGGAGGAGGAAAAGAAGAGAAGAAAACAGGACAGCACAGGGGGAAACTAGCTCAAACATATCTCATTTTACACTGGCTAGCAAACCAAAATACAGACCAAGAACACCCAAGGAACCGAAAGCACACAAAAAAAAAAGAAAAGAGGGAGAACCTCTCACCTTGAATATATAGCAAAAATTGAGAGCGGGTCACACAGGCGGTTTTAAAGCGACGGAGCAGTAGGTGAGCAAGTCAGAGAGATCACGTGCTCGACAAAAAGAATGAAAATGACATTGGGCGCGCACTGATATATATAGAAAAACTTGTCATCAATGCGCCAACCACTTTTGAAATGGCGCATGAAAGTTGCTGTCGACAGGGGAAAGCGTGCGCCCTTTGGCGCACGAAAGTATTTGACAACAGAAGATTGAGCGCGCCTTTGGCGCACCATATGCATTGTCGACATGAAGTTATGTGCGCCCTTTGGCGCACCGAAACTTGGTGTTGCATAGAGATTATGTGCGCCCTTTGGCGCACCGAAAGACGTGTTAACATGGAAAACCATGCGCCAAAGGCTTTTAAGGGGGCGCACCAAAACTTCGTGTTACAAGGCAAATCCATGCGCCCAGCCAAAAAAGGCTCAAAAAGACTAAGTTCGAAAACTAGATTTCCCGGGAAGGGATTTTACAACGTTTCGAACGCAAGGGATCCCTAACGAGGGATCGAAACAAAATTTTCGGTATGGTTATCGGTAAAATTGCCCTTGTCAATTTTACGGGATAACACACCTTAGGATCAAGCGACTACATCTCCCATGCTCCTTCTTACTCCTCATCTTTATGATCCCACCTTGAACTATTTTTGATCAATTTGAATAAGTTCCTTGATTCTCCTTGTTTTAGACACCTATTTTTATATGTTTTAGACCCTCCTATTTCTTCTTGTAGAAGTTACTTTGGTTGGTTATGCCACATATTATAGTTCTCAATTTTTCTTCCTCTTATGTCACCTTATAGTCCATCCTCGAATCTACATTGTGAGTTCCTCCTCTCTTCACTAAGATGGTGTGTTTTGAATTTCACCTTTTTGGTGGATTTATTTTGGGAATTTTTCTGCTCTCTTAAATTCATTTTACATGCGATATATCTCATCTCCCCTATGGTGCTTGAGGAATCAACTCCCTCCATATTTCAAGAAATTAGATTATGGTTATATAATATTAAGTGAGAAACTACTTATTTAAAAACTCACCAAAGATTGTATGTCTTTGGTTTTAAGTTATATTTAAAATACAAGCATGATAGACCCTAAAGTGGGTCAACTTTAAGAGTGGATTATGACCACCCACCTTGTATATAATAAGGTGATCTCATTAGAGATCAGTTACATTGTTGATGGTAACATTTATGTGAGCTATATGAGTGAGTGATAGAGAAATAGTGGGAGTGTTGGGTGAAATTTTATTCTCAATAAAGATAAGTGATTTTTAGTGGGTTTTTTTACCTTCCAAGGTTTCCCACTTATATCTTGTGTCACTATGTTCATTTACTTTCATTTTTATATTGTTTACATATTGTGATTTGCAATCAAACATCTAGATCTCGTGTTTTAATTATTGTACTTCATAAACTATAATATTTGACAATCTATATTATGGATCTATAATTTATAACATTATACATCCCTTAAATTTCCTAACATGGTATCAAAGCCTGTATTTATGTTTGTGCAGGATAGATATGGTTGTTTGTGAATTGCAGTGCAAAGAAACTTGAAGATTTTTCAAATCTATGAAACCCTAGCTTGTTTCATGTCTTTCTTCAAGTTCATTAGGTGCATAGATCTTAATTCATATGTTTTAAGATAAATGCGGTGTGTTTAGATGCTCTAGATTAGTGTGATTGATCATAATCTAAGTTGTCATTGATTCTGCATACTTAGATCTTTGTTTTTATGATTTGTAGTCATTTTTCACTTGAATTAGGTTTTGCGGCTTATTTGAATGTTTCACACCTTTTACACCCATTGTGTGACTTATTTGAATAGTTCATGCCTTTTTATTCATATGTGGCCTTCCTTCAAATTTTTAGTGTTGCACAAATTTTTTAGGTTTGTGTGGGTATTTTGTGTTCCATGGATTTTCCGGGTCTTTTCAACCTTTTTGACTTATGTGGCATTATTCCTTTGTTCTCGCGACTTTCATTGCTTGTTGCCATGATTTCTTTTCTTACTGACTTCATTTTTTTGTTACGTAGATCCATGTGTTCCGTGGCTTTATGGTGTGTCACACATACTTATAGTATTCGATGAATCTCTTATGTGTTGCGTGGATTCTTTGATCCACATCCTAAAAAATTATTTGTGTATTTTATATTCGTGTGTTGCAATGTAGACCTTTGCGACATGTTTTTGTGCTTCGTGACTTCTTCTGAAGGTCTGCCTCTATTTTAAAACTTTCCTTTGTTCCTCGAAATTTTAGGTGTCTCACGAGAATTTCCTTTTTCCATGGCTTTTGGCTATATGTTTCTGGAACACTAAAACCCGTGGAACATTGTTTCAATGTACCTGACTTGTCAATTTTTTCAAAAGGCCATATCTTTTTCCTTAGTGCCTTGTGGCCTCTCACGGTTATTTCTTTGTGTTTTGCAGACCTCCATCTTTGTATTAGAACCTTGTTTGGGTGTTTTCATCAAGTTACAAGTTATTTTATTTGAGTTTTAATTCACTAGATACTGTTCCTTTGTACCACGGATCTCTATAACTTCTAAAAACCCGCCTAACACTCTATTTTTCAAATTTTGCTAAGTTTTCCTTAAAATGGCTAGTTCTTCTAGTTTTTCCATGGATAAATCTCATCTTTTAAATGGAACTAATTATAGTATTTGGAGAATTAGGATTAAGGCTATCCTTATGGCTAGAAAGCTATGGGATTTAGTTAGTGGTGTTGAGAAGAAACCTCATTGGGAGATAAGCTACTCCTGATAACTTAAGTGTTTTCTCTCAAAAATCCCAAGAGGCCATGTCAATCCTATTGCAAAGCATCAAGGATGAGTTTTGTTGCATATAGGACACATGGAAGTCTCCTGTTGATGCATGGATGCAATTGCAAGCTATGCATGAAGGTAGTCACCTCTCTAAAATAATTAAGTTAATCATGGAATTGTTTACAACCCCTATGAAATTTGATGAAAAGGTTGTTAATTACCTAGCTAAAATTAAGGATATTAAAGCTCAATTAGATGGATGTAATTGTGAATTGTTTCAAGATAAGTTATTATACTTTATTATTCAAATTAACATTCATGAGAAGTTTAGAAACTTCATCTCTATTTTGAATTCTAAATATCAAAATGAAGATGATCTACTGATTTAGACACATTGTCTTCTCTCCTTATTTAAGAATAAAGTGTCATGAAGAACTTTGAATCAAAAGAGAATGCCTCTCAAACATTGTTCTCTCAAAGTTAGAAGTCTTCTAAAAATCAAAATAACAACAATACAAATCAACAATCAAACTTTAGATCCAAGTTTAAACCTAAGCACAATAGGAATAATCATAAGTTTAAAGTAAATTTTGATGGCACTTGTACCAATTGTGGTAAATTTGGTCATAAAGCAGCTGATTTTCATGCTAACAAGTCTCATAAAATCCTAAGAATAAGAAAAACAACAATAAAAAAAGAAGAATAATAAAAATCAGAGTCATACTAACAACCAAGCCAATAATGTTGAGTAATCTATTGCTCTTTATACTTGCCCTTTCAACCTCAATGACAATGAATGGATCTAGATAGTGGTGCATCTAGACACATGACATATATGCATGATATTCTTCATGATGTTGTTGAGTGTCATGAAAATATTTATCTAGGAGATAACTTTGTCATCAAGTCTGAATGTTGTGGAAATGTTAAGTTAGCAAATGGAATCATTAGAAATGTGTTATTTGTTCCTAACTTAAAGAAGAACCTTTTATCTTGTTCACAATTAACTAAAGATGACTGTAAAGTTGTGTTATTACAAGATAAATGGTATGTTAAGAATGAGCTTGGTAAAATAATTGTTATTGGTTTACAAAATAATGGATTGTACATTTTTGATGGATTTTTTGTTGAATCTTGTCTTTCCACTTCTTCTTGTAATGTTGTTCAATTTTGGCATGAAAGGCTTGGGCATGTAAAATTTAAGAGTTTGTATGAGATGTCCCACCTTAACCTTGTTGTAGGTCTTCCTAAGTTAAAATCATGAATCTTGTGAAAGTTGCTTATGTGGTAAGAAACATGTACAACCATTTCACAAACACCATGAGTCTAATTCCTCTTGCTTGCTTGAGTTAATTCATAGTGATGTTAGAGGTCCTTTGGAAGTACCTTTTTGGTGGTGCTTTATATGTTGTTAGTTTTATTGATGATTTCTCAAGAATGACTTGGTATTATTATAATAAAAAAATTGATGTCTTATCTAAGTTTCAAGAGTTTAAAGCCCTTGTTGAAAACATGGCTAATCTAAAAATTAAAATAATTAGAACTGATAATGGAGGTGAGTATGTTAATAAGAGGTTTGATGAGTTTTGTGTATCTAGTGGAATTTAAAGGGAGCTAACCACTCCTTATTCTCCTCAGCAAAATGGCATAGTTGAAAGGAAGAATAGAACCATCATAGAAATGGCTAGGACTATGCTTCATGTTTCTAATGTGCCTAAGTTTCTATGGGTTGAAGCTATGAACATTGTTGTTCATATCCTTAATAGAGTTCCCACAAAATCTTTACATCAAACCACACCTCATGAAGTATGGACTAAGCAAAAACTTGATATCTCTTATTTAAAGATATTTGGTAACCTTCTGCTTCTCTTCTTATTCCTAAAGTTAAAAGACAAAATCTTGATCCTACCTCTTACTCTTGCATTTTTGTTGGGTATGGTAGTCAAACAAAAGGATTAAGAGTCTATGATCCAATTAAGCATGTGATTATAGAAAATAGGAATGTGCATGTTCTTGAGAAACCTTTTTGTAAATTGCCTCTCTTCCCTCTTTTGAGTTTCCTAAGTCTGAAACTAATTTTCTAGATGATAATCCTTGCTTAGACAATATGGAAACTAATTTTCAAGACTCTAATCATCCTTCTATTGATATGATGGATGTAGAAATTGAGGGGGAGTCTTCTCAATCCTTGTCTCAATCTAGGATTCCTAAATGGGCCAAAAATTTGGTTTCAAACTCTCAACCTAATGATTTGAGAAAGATGAAGAATTAGTGAGAAAATTTGTCATCGTGGAAAAACTTGTGGATTTCTTGCCAACACTCTAGGAATCTAAGTCCCTCTACTTTTAGAAACATTGTTAGTTACCATATATGCATGAGAAAGAAAATGTGAATTTTCATGATGGTGGCCTTTCGACCGGGGATCCAACAGGGGTACTCACTCTCTTTCTTCCTACGGAAAGCTAGCAATCTCTTCTAGGGAAGATTTGCTCGAAGGGTGGGAAAGGGGAGTGAGAAAAGAGGTAGGAGAACTAATGCTGCAGGTAGAAAATAAGATTCTTACACACACACTACTTATAAGTATCATCACATGTATTTATGAGAAGAAACAACTTTGTAAGCATCATTAATACCAAATGAAATTTGATGAACACAAAGTATCAAGAAATCTCTTAGTCAAAGAAAGCTAGAAACTCATTCTTCTTGTATTAATTTCTCAAAAAAAGTTGTACATAGTGGAGAAATGGAGGAAATTGAGAAGGGGGGAATGGAAGAAAATGGCTATCTCCTTTGTTCTCTCAAAGTACAATATACTCTTGAGTTTACAAGATCAATCACCAACCCTTTGAAATGGGAATGGCGTTACAATTTATAGAGTAGAATATGACTCTTCATCTACCCCCCAATGCCTTTTCATATGTCCTCACACAACTTAAAACTTTTCAACTTCCTAGGAAACTTTTTAAGTCCTTTTTATAACATAAAGGTGACTTATTACATTAGGAACATTAGGACATATGAAAAAGTGCAATCCCAATGTGAAATTAGAATATTGGAAAGTGAGAGAAAGTTAGGGGGAAGAGGAGAGAGAAAGAGAGAGATAAGAAGAGGAGATGTGATTTCCAATGAATCTCTTTGATCCTCATTGATGGAAAGCTATAAATGTATCTGAAAACTCGAATCTTCAAATCCTTTCAGATTTTTATGAATCTCCTTGAAATCATATCGTGAATGCTTTCCAAGTTGATTGAATTGTTACGCCCCTTTGATGACCGCAAACGATTCCCACTGCGTATGATATACTATTTTTAGTGAGAGGTGATTTTTGCCTCTTCTCAACCATCGTGATGTGATGAACTCCCTCATTTGATCACTGCGCATCCTACCCTTGCCTTATTTTGCCTCTTTGGGGTGACTTACTATTTTTAGTAAACACCCATATAAGGACTTAATATTTTTAGTAAGTGGTCATTTTCATTATTTTCTACTTTAAACACTCATTCTAACTTCCTCATGATCTAAATGCCCATTGCCTTTGTCTCATGTTGCTTTTGATGAAGACTTTCTGAACATAGCAAGTTTATATAGGAAAACTTACTATTTTTAGAAAGTGTGTTTCCAGTGCTTGATTTGTGATGGAACATACATTTTTGGACTTGTTTTTTCGTTATGATCACACCCCTCGAATTTCACATAGGACTAGAATGATTGGAAATAAATTTTGAAATTTTGACTTGATGCTTTGGCACCAAGATACCATGGAGGCCATTAATGGAGCTTGAAATTTGTAGGGTATGTTTTTGTCTCTATTTTCACTGAAAACAACTCCATTGTGAAAGGTTTTTATTTGGAGCCCATGTGCAAGTTTTTAGCTCACACTCCTATTTCGGAATGATGGGAAATCGACGAATGTGAGTCGGTGCACTGAAGTGGGATTTTGTTGGAGAAAATGATTCAGAGCACCATTTGACCTCCCATTTGTTGCATCATGATCATCTTGAAAAATGTGGAAGTCTGCAAAATATGGCGCCTCAATCCGATGTGTATCTTGTGAGATATGAAGATTTCTCGATTGGGTGACTTCACGATTATCTGACAAAAAACCTTCATTTTCTTCATGTTCTTCGTTTCTTCAGCACTTTTGATCATTCCTTCCCATAAAATCTATGTATTTTCATGAACAGAGTGTTTATGTGGCCATTGTGAAGTTGGTTCAAAGCAACAATGGTGGATCGGGTGTTTGGAAAATCATGCACGAAGCATCATGGCAAGGTATGAAGCTGTGAAGGAGAAATGAGGGGGAAGAAATGACTAAGTGCCGGATTTAAATTTTAAAATAAATGCACATGGAGGGGCTAGGTGAATTTTTGTGTCCCTGATGTCCCTGATCTCTGGGACGTGAGGGACATCAATTTCCACGGTGGTCAAGGTGATGCAATGTGTCCTCGATGACAAGAGGGGAATTTGCTTATAAAAAATATTTCCACGTGGAGGTGAAAGTTGGTCACGTGGGTGTCCAAAAGACTCCCCATAGGAGCTAGGCACATTTTTCAAGGTATGATGTCCCTCACCTTAGGGAAATAAGGGACATCAATTTCCACGGTGGTCCTGGGACTGACACGTGGCACTTGATCCGACGGCAGGGAATGAATGCTCCAAAAATACACTTGGGGGTTGAACTATCAAGTCTGGAGGTCACATGAGGTTCTAAGAGGTCACATGGGGGCTGGGATAAATTTTCAAGGGTTAGTGTACCTGACCTTAGGGACTTCGGGGACATGAAATCCCCGCTAGGCTCTTGGTGTTGACAAGTGTCCTCCTAAAAAAATGAAAAATGACTAAGTCTGAAAGCGCCTTTGAGAGGGTAACTTGGAGGCGATGATAACTTGAGCTCCCGGTGGAATTTATTGGTGAAATTTTATATGATCCTAACTTAAAATGTCATTTTGAATCCAATTTTGGGGGTCTCATGTATTTATTTTTCCATTTTATCTCTTAAAATCATATTTTTGATTTGGTACTCCACTTAAAAGAAAAGGTATAGCTAAAATTTGATGAATGAAAAGTGTTGTGAAAATATGATTTCACAATCATGTAGGGAATGTAATTAGATTTCCTAATATGTTTTATTTCACTTTTTAATTCCATCCAAATCTCCCAAAATCTTCTTCTAAAGCTAAACCCATGAACTTGTTTAAGCAAAATAATATCTCTATTTAAAGATATTTGAACCTCTCTTTTACTCAAAATTCTCCAAGTATTTCAAAACTTACCTCTAAACCTTCCAAAACCATTTCCATGATGTTATAATGTCTTGAATTCACCTCCATGTTGAATTTGGCCCTTCTATTCAAGCTCTAGGGGTTGATCTCAGTCTGGGAAGGCTAATGATAGCCCTTCTCCACAATTGCTATAGATAGCTTCTTTTTAGAACTCCTAAAATCACCTAGGTAATGAATAGACTTAAAAAATCACATAGGGGACAAATTTTATATTAAATAGGGGTGACAGATTAAACGGATTTTACTTGGGGTGTTTGGGAGTGATAAAACATGTAAATTTTGGCACGGGGGTATAGTTGTTGTGCTCTCAATTTCCTGTTGTACATTTACACGACAAAAACTTGTAGTCAACATTCTTATCATGCCTTGTCAATTGTTTATGAGGTTGAACCTCAATCTTTTGAAGAATCCAACCTAGATGAAAGATGGATTGCAGCTATGGAAGCTGAATACAATGCTCTAATCAAAAATCAAACTTGGGAATTAGTCTCTCTTCCTTATAAAAGAAGCATTGTAGGCTCTAGATGGTTGTATAAAATCAAATATAACTCTGTTGGTAAGATTGATAAATTTAAGGATATATTAGTTGCTAGAGGGTTTACTCAAAAACCTAGTTTGGATTATGTTGAAACATTTTCTCATGTTTCCAAAATGAGCACTGTTAGAATTCTTCTAGCCATAGTTGCTCAACATGGTTGGGAGATTCACTAAATGGATGTTAAAAATGCCTTTTTAAATGGTGATTTAAAAGAATAAATTTATATGCATCAACCTAAAGGTTTTGAAAAACTTGGCAAAGAATGTGTAAAATTAAGAAATCTTTGTATGGTATTAAACAAGCTCCTAGAGCTTGGTATGCTAAGATAAATAGTTTCTTTCATGAGCTTGGTTTTTCTAACTATTTTGTTGATAATGATTTATTTGTCAAGTATGAAAATAATCATGTTATCATTATTGTCTTATATGTTGATGATCTCTTGATTACTAGTAGTGATAAGAATCTAATTCTTAGAATCAAAGAGAAGTTAAGACAACATTTTGAAATGACTGATTTAGGATTGTTAAATCATTTTTAGGCATGGTTATTTGTCAAAATCACAAATCTATTGTTGCATCTCAATCAAAATATGCTACTAATATTCTTAAAAGATTTAATATGATTGATTGTAAGCTATCTCTATTCCTATGGAAGTTGGTGTTAAATTAGATCTAAAACCTGTTTGTGATAAATTTAATCCTACTTTATATAGACAACTTGTTGGTAGTTTAATTTATTTGACTATCACTAGGCCTGATATATCCTATGCAGTTGGAATTGTTTCTAGATTCATGCAGGATCCTTATGAGGACCATTGGAAAATGGCAAAAAAAGATTTTAAGGTATATCAAAGGTACAATCAATTATGGTTTGTGTTATTCTTCTTGTGATAATGTATTCTATTTGGTTATTGTGATTTTGACCATGTTGGTGATATTGTGGATAGAAAATCTACTTCTGGATATGTTTTCAAGTTGGGTGTAGGTGCAATAACTTAGAGCAACAAGAAGCAACCAACAATATTTATCTCTTCTATTGAAACAAAGTATAAAAGTGTTATGGAAGTAGTAAAAGAAGCCATGTGGCTTAAAATACTATTGGAAGAACTTCATATGGTATTAAAAGAAACACTCTACTTTATATGTGATAGCCAAAGTTGTATCGCTCTTGTAAATAATCCAGTCTAGCATCAAAGAACCAAGCATATTGAGATCCATATGTACTTCATCCAAGAGAAAGTTCTTAATGGTGACATAGATCTCAAGTTTTGTTCCATTGAAGAAATGGTTATAGACATTTTTACTAAGCCCTTAGGTATGCTACAAATTTTTGCAAATTATATGCTATGTTGGGCATTTCATATATTAGCTTCTATGATCATGTGAATGACATTGATCTTCACCTCTGAATCATATGATTTTTTTCCTTTCAGAGCTACCCTTGAGGGGAAATAAGAAATGAGCATGTTGTATATTTTTTTCTTATGCAATGCCATCTCTTAACAACTTGATTGTGTCAAAATGGATACTCCCTAGACTATTTCTATTTTGTTTAAGTAAATTGTCATGTATGTGAAGTTTACTTGTAATCCCCAATGAAGCATTAGATATGAAGAGTTTATTAACTCCATAATCTTATGTAAGACTTCATCCTTAATCACTTTATCTTGAGAATTTGTAATGTTCCTTTGTATTTTGATTTTTATAGAATTTGCATAACACTTCTTTGAACCACGGTAAAATAGTGTATTGTGGCTTCTCTAAAATCCACAATACATTTATAGTTTTTACAACTTGTATAAGTCCACGTGAGGACATTGTGGTAGTGTACCACAAAGTTGAAAAACCCGTAGGACATTATTGTAGTATACTGCGGAACTATAAGAACCTGCAAAATAAGTGTTTTTTGCATGTTAGCCTAAATCACTTGTTGATTTATGGATTGTAATTCTTTTTGTACCAAAAGGTGACTTGGCATGAGGAACAAAATTTGACATGTGAAAGCAATTTTGCATGTTTCCCTACTTAACATTAAGGGGGAGTGTTGGGTTTATAATATTAAGTGGGAAAATGCTTATTTAAAAACTCGCCAAATATTGTATGTTTTTAGTTTTATCTTATATTTAAAATATAAGCATGATAAACCTCAAATATAGGTCGATTTAAGAGTGGATCATGACCACCCACCTTGTATATAACAAGGTGATCTCATTAGAGATCAATTACATATGAGTTGATGGTAACATTTATGCGAGCTAATAGAGAAATAGTGGGAGTGTTGGGTGAAAGTTTATTCTCAATAAAGATAAGTGATTTTCAGTGGGTTTTTACCTTCCAAGGTTTTCCCACTTATATCTTGTGTCATTGTGTTCATTTACTTTCAGTTTTATGTTTTTACATTTTGTAATCGGTAATATAATCATCTGGATCTATGTTTCTAGTTATTGTACTTTATAAACTATAATATTTGGAAATATATATTATGGATCTATAATTTATAACATTATATATTCCTTAAATTTCCTAACATTAACTTTATTCACATGTTGGACCATTTTTTTAGTCTCTCCTCCCATAACTACTTATCTTTATGCATTATTATGCTTCCTCATGGGTAGTAATGACCTTTTTGTTGATTTTTTCTCATTAAATAATTGTTATTCTAGTTTCACATTGTAGACATAAATATTTGTAACTTGTCCTCTTGCGATGCCAAGTTTTTTTATGCTTCCTTGCTAAGACAAACACTCACATTCATAATCTAATCAATATATGTATCTAACTCTTCTATGACTTGCTCATAATTACACTCTGCTTTGTTTTCAATTCAAGAAATATTATTTAATCAAAGCAATATACTAACCATGTGCATCATGCCACAATTTTTATTTTGCATCACACCTCTCGACCAGCACAATATAGTTTGGTCATGACATGGAATCTGGTCCTACCTAAATTATACGATCCTAACCTTTCATATTCTATGAATCTATTTTCAATTTGAATATATTTATTATGTCATTTCACCTTTTTAGGGTCAGCCTTTTAGAATATTTCACCTATAAAAGGCTATATAAGAAATTCAATATCACTTTATAACTCACCTGTCACTCTTATAAATCCCTTATTATAAATATCATTCCAAAAGCACTCAAGGATCTCCAAGATTTTCCTAAATCGGTGACACAACAATCATAGTAGCTCTATTATAGGTCTGAATCACTCAACTAGGTTAAAGATTTTAGCTTCCTCCATTTCCAATCAGTGCAAAGCTTTTAGATCCATGTCTTAGGAAGAGAAAAGTCACTCCAAGAATTGTTAAAGGGTTTCAAGGAACAAATGGTTAGGTCACATAATTGCAACATGCCACATCAGACTACTATTGTGTTAGGTATATTTTATACTATACAATTATCTTTTCATTCTGTGTCAAGATACACAAGGGCACCCATAAGGGGTTGACTTATATCACACTCACACTTGCATAAACACCTAGTAGAAATACACAAGGCTTGATCCGCATGATGACATATAATCTAACACTTGGATTTGTTCACTGGGTTGACCACCAAGGGTACTCTAGCCTCACGCACACATGATATATCCTTTTGGATTGTTAATGCTTAATGAAGCATATTACAAGTTTATAGGGTTTTAACTTTGTTGTGGGTTATCATGGGTCATCCCAAAGTTGTGTGAGTAAGAGAGACATACAATGAAGGGAATTACCATACAAGAAAAACACACAAGAATTTTTAGATCCCAACTTTCCAAGGGTATAAGACAATAAAGTTCAAGTTAGGAGTGTACATCTCAGGTTTGAAGCTGTACATGTTTCCTACGACCTTGCCCCTTCTCAATTTCTAGTTCCAAAATTCATAATGAAGCATCTTTGGTTTTGATCTACCTTTTCCACCTATTTGCACATCCGATTCTTATTTGTTTCGACTTGTACAACTAAGTCTTCATCTCCTCTTGTGTATTTGAGCTATTGTTTATCATTTTATCAATCCTTGCAAGTATCAATATATTTTGGTTATGATTAGTTAATTGTAAATTTATTATATCAGAATAACCCCTTTTACAAAACCTTACATCCTTTATATTGTGCACATTGTATTCTCATATATATTTTGGGTGTAAATATTTGATGAACCCAACTTTTGAATCAAATTTATTGCTCATACATGAGTGGCCTGGGATTATCTCTTGCTGGTTTTGGTGTGTTCTAATTCAAATTATCATGGATAATTATCATTATCATCATCATTATCTTGATACAAAGGATTCCCACCCTTACTCTAGTCAAAGATATTATCCCTCTAGCCAAGTCCATGTTTATCCTTCATACGAAGATGGAAAACCATTTATTGATTCTACATATGTTGAAACTAAGGTCTTTCACTTTTATGAGAATGCACCCTTTGATGATATTATATCTTTAATTCTCGCATGAGCATGCATATCTTATTTTCAATATTTTTGCTCATTTTGTCTTCATGGTTTTCACTAATGTTATACAAGGTGAGAGGTATAATAAAATATCTAAAAATCACACTTTGTTGGATGATAAGGCACAAAATTTTACACATTTTGAAAAAACATCCTAATAATATTGATATTATCTTCTATATCACTAGGGAAAAACTTAAGAATACTACTAGTATATGTTCCATATTTGATCCCAATCCTCAATCATCTAGTGTACATACAAATCTTATTCCTATATCTATAATGCTTATTTCATTAGGGGTATCTAATCATCCACTTCATATTGTTGTGTCTATTAGCACCTCACATGCTTCATCTTATAACATGTATGCTCTCAAATCCCTTGTTCATACATTACAAGCTCAAAGTCCTGTAATTACAAGGAACTTATGTTTCTTCTCATGTTGTGGATGATACTCAGTTCCTCCATAACCCACTTATACCGAAAGTGGCTTCTTACCCTTCACGCATCCTTTTTTCACTCCTAATATTCCTATCTATGTGGAAAGGGCAATCCTAAAGATCACCTTCATACATTTCATGTTGTGTGATTGGGATACTCTTCATATGATACATTGTACTTACCAAGACCTTCCCTCGAGAATCTCAAATATTTTTTCCTACAATTCTTTTACAATCTACCCATGCATTATGTTTGATCATTCACTCCATTGGTTGATCAATTTCTCATACAATTCTCTTTCAACATCCGAGACAAGGTATCTTACACTGAAATTCCTAAAATGTGACAAGGTTCAAATGAGTGACTAGTGATTATGCTCTACATTAATAGACCACACTTACTAAGATGAATAATATTTTGGTAAATAGTGAATTAAATGATCTTTTTAAACATAGTATTCTTGTCCCTTTACAAGATTCAATTATCTTTGATAAGTTCAAATCATTTTATCATCATTGACATACTCTAAAAGAAAGTGTAGCTAAGCTCCTCAATATGAACAATATAAAATATGTTGCCAATCCTCCTAACACTTCTCATTACAAGTTTTAATTAAAAATACTTTTAAGCATGAAACTAATTATAAAATTTTGAATCTAAAACCAATGGCCATTTTTTATCTCAACCCATAAAACCATAATTAGTACCTTTTCGATCAAAATTCATGTGTTTACCTTGTGCATCACAAACAATACTTAAATAATTACTTGAGTATAACCTTGTATCTCTCCCTTCACCACTTGAGGTTGATATAGTCACACCTCATGGTGAGTGTAGTCACAAAATCATGCACTTTAGAAATTTATTTATCCCAGTCTCATACTACTATTTAGAAGGTTGAAGAAAGTACTACTAATTAACCGCTATCATTTGACCATCTTGTTTATTTTATTTCATAATTTGTGACCTATTGCACCCATATGCCCAACCATTTTCAGACATTTTGTGTTTTTTAGCCTTGGATAGGGTGCCCAGATTTAGTGCTGGGGCGCCCATGAGCGCCCTGGTCCCACCCGGGGGCACCCCAATCTTCTAGCACTTTCTGCCACTTTTTGGGCCTCTTCTAGCCATTTTTCATCTTTATCTTTCTTGTGGTCAACCTTTTGGGGTTAATTATGAAATTAGACCAAGAGAACCCTATAAATATAAAGTTATGAGACCATAATGAGGGACCTAGCATCATCTACTACTATCACTCATCTAGAGTTGCATCCATCTATTGCATTGGCATCCACATAGCTCCATCATCAAGGCACAAGCTAGGACATCTACATCACACTTCATAGGGGAGGGATTCTATTCTATTCCATGCACACATTCTATTACATTTTCTACATTTAGTTATTGCTTGCTACTTCACAAAGTGTGACTAACACACAATAACAACCTAGAGCATGACATGCACACACACACCCCAAAAATACATCCGGGTTAAAATGTAGTGCAACGCTCGGTTAGTAAACCTACTTATTGTGGAAGTTGAGTTAGTCCAACCCATTCATTTGTATCTTTATTTTTAGGGTTTTGATACTTCCTTTTGGTCTTTTGTAGGTTATTTCTTCCTCTTGGAATATTTGGAGCATTCGGTGCAGTATATGAAAATTAATGTGATAGGAAGCGAAGGTTATCAGTCATCTCCATGACCTATGAAGACCAATTCCAGACCTTTTTCCTAGACCATGGTGCCTGTTTTACTTACTAGAGTGCTCGTGGTGCCCTAGTCATCTCCTAGGCACTCTAGTTTATCCATATCTCCCAGATCTGTCCTCTGCGGGACCCTGATATGGTCATTCTTACTTTCTGATTTTCTCTTCATCACTGCGACACAATCGAAAAACATCTATTATTCAGTTGAGTTCTTTCCTCTTCTCTCTTACATATTAGGGTTTAGTATTTCATTTCACATATTTGTTTAGATCACTAAAATATTTCTTTAGTACAATATAATTGTTCATAGCTTAGATTAACTATTTATATACTACCTAGTTTAGTCAATTTTAGTTAATTATTTTGGTGAACCTGACCTTTGAGCACTCTTAGATCCTTTCTTCTTCTCCACCTCATTATCTTTGGGTCCTTTTACTATGAAGATATCTCTCCATGCATTTTTGTATGATAATCATAATTAACAAAATAAACTCAAATTTTTTTTGGCTAACACTTATAGTCATCCTCAAACCTCTCTTGAATATTTATACTAGAGGTTTACTACTACTCTCATTCTATCTTACATAATGATTTCCCCCTTTATATTGAAGTTTGTATCAATAAAATAGGAGTTAAGCACAATTTAGTCAACAATGGATTGGACTTAACATATGTAATCTCACATTTCTCATGCAAATTGGCCTATCTGAATCCTCCTTAATCCCATCATCTATTTGCATTCGTGGCTTCGATAATGTGCCTAAACAAGTCTTAGGTATAATCACGCTTCCCATTACTCTAGGGCCATGCACTTTGTTGTCCATCCCATTCCATGTCATGCCTAACAATCTTAACTATAATCTTCTCCTCGGATGACCTTGGATCCATGCCATGAACGTGGTCCCTTCAACCCTTCATGCATGTATTAAATTTCTATATCAAAGTGTGGTTTATGAAGCATTAACAGATCCATCTCCATTTGTTTATTGCAACACTATTGATCATTCACCACAATCCCATACTTTGTCCACCTCTCCTCCTAACTTCGAATAGTATGGCCCTGGGTATCGGTACTTGTGCCGTTATGGTTTCAATGGAAATGGATTAGGAAAACATGCAAAAGGAGTCAATGAACCTCTTTCCATTCCGACACAATCCACCAAGATCAGCCTTAGATATCACCCTGAGCTTGTTTCTTTTGTTCCTTCCGCATCTCCTCTTGAGGTATACACCATTTCACATACTCATTATCACAACAAGCAATTTCCATTTGTTCTTCCTACCACAAACTTCCTTTGGTATGCCAACTACTCCTAACTCGTTGCCACATCCACCACCATGGCATGCTTTTTCTTCCATACCCAGATAGATCATTATCTTACACACTTGGGGGCATAACATCCAACACATCCCCCATCTTAGCATCAAACATCTCCCATACTTGCATATTCATATATATCACACTCTTAGCATAGGCATATTCATCACATATTTTAGCATCATCATTACCCGATGACACACTCTTATGCTTGATTCACACTTGGATGTTGAGGGCTTACTACACATGAACCCCACACACTACACCTATTCATACATTAAACATCATTCATTATACAGTAGTCTACAACATTCTTGACATTTGTGTATTTACATGTCATACATCATGATAGTCGTCATTAGGCATACACCATTGTCTACATGTCTTACATCCTACACCAAATTATTCATTTATCTACATGTCACACATATTATTATATTATGCACTTTTACACATATTCTACATACTATGCTAGTCTCCATCCTATATGAGTCTAGCATTACACCACCTTACATATTACATCCCTAATCTATCTACCTACATTACATACCACCCTACGCATTGCATCCTATACATTCTACACATTCCTTCCTTATACATGTTACTCATCACATGGTCATCTTTTATCATTACATATACTACATTGTCTTCTACGCACTACACTCATTACCCGATGACACACTTTAGTTCCTTGGTCCATACTCGACTATCGAGGGTTTACAAATCAAATGGACCCTACATTCATCACACATTTACTATTCCACCTTTCATCATGTGACATTACTAGTTTAGTGACATATGCTTTAGGCTAAATCGTCACCTATTCCATCCTTTTGTAGTGGTATACACCTTAGGTTACATCACCACTCCATACTATTCATCTTGTAGTGACATACGCTTTAGGCTACATCATCACCTATTCTATCATTTTCTAGTGGTCTACACCTTAGGTTACATCACCACACCCTCCTTACATTTTATAGCTTAGTGTTAAATCATCACTCATCCATTCATCTTATAGTGATATACGTTTAGGGCTAAATCATCACTCCACATTTCATCTCATCGTGGTATATGCTTAGGCTATAAGGTCCACACACATCTATTCTACATGTTGCATATCATCACCACTATGCATATACACATTTCCTTCATAGTGTGTTAAATACTACACACACTACTCAATCATTTCCTGATAACACACTCTTTTTACGGTTCATTCTTGATTCTTTGAGGGGGAAACAAAATGAACCTTAGTACATACATTTCCATCCACTGAGGGGCACGTGGTCTCTATTACTCCATTTTCATACCATTCCCTCCATTCACAACATGATGCATATTATGGTCGCTTTTACTCTTGCTTACTTTTTCTTGTTCATGGTCACTTTATTAAAAATGATAATTAGATTCCTTGTATATAATTTATCTATCTCATCTACACATGCGTGTTCACGTATTTTTCTAGTTGTGATCATAGTTACATGTCTCTTACATGCAACATGGATGATCACCTTTACCCTTCCTAGACTGGTCGGTGGGGGCATCTACATTCATCTCTCACAGGTGCTATTGTTTCATTTTGTACTTAACACTTTACATTACTTGGTTATACACGCTTTTGACATAATATTTATCTTTCTAATATCCTAATGGGTGCTTCATGTGTAGCATTTGTTATGTAGGGATATTTGTTTCTATACTTGTTTGATTATATTGTCATTGTTATTGGCTGCCATTATTTGTTGTTATTTTCGGGCCTTGCCCTATGTTTGGCATGCACACTTGTCTGTTGTTTGCAACCATGATAGCCTTGCGTGTCTTGCGACATCGTGAGTGATGTACCATATTTGTAACCAGCTTTGTGCAACTTAATTTGTCTTCTTGCGTGTTTATTACATTTCTTGGTAGTTGTTACACTGTTTTCCTAGCTTATACATTGTTTTCTACATGTATGTGTGTTTACACTTGTTTTTGGCTAACCTTCTTTTTTTGCATGCTTTGGTTTTTACCAAACACTTTCCAGGGTTACTATGTATATGTGGTTGGTCCTCTTTTGGGGCTGCATGTCTCCTATCAGCGATGTTGCATGCGCCCCCAAAGATGGGGGCATCATTTGGGGGTTTTACATACTAACACAATACATTTACACCAGTTTAGTTCAGTGCACTTTCCACCCTTGACATTGTGGGTTATATACAGCGAGTGGGTTCAGACCAGTCTATAAACCCCATACATATTGGCTTTTACAGGACATGGTGTCTTTAGCATTTCTAAGAAGTAGTTACATGCTTAGAGGTTATAATGGGTGTGCCTCTCTACACTACTTCAGCTAGTGGCATCGGATCGCCTAAAAACAAAGACAATACAAAGATATCTACACATAATTTAGAGAATCAGTTAGAGTTTGGATGACACAAAGCATTTCTTCCCTACACTTCTTCGGCCTATGGCGTGAGATCACCCAAAAAACTCGCAGTACAAGATATCCTTATACACTCTTTCTTGACATGGATTAGGTGCACATGTGTCTTTTACATAGCATTTTTACACTTACATATATACATATTTGACTACTTGATCATTTTCTACTTGTAGGTTTGACAATATGAGAAACAAGTAGTTAAATGGGGGCAACAAAAAAATGACAACGACAACAACACTTTGGAGTAACACACTATAGTACACACATCAAATTTTTATGCAAGTATACTACACTATGCAAAAAAATACACACACGCGTTCCACCCTAGGTTCACTCTCATCACTTTTTCTTTGTGCATTTTTCATCTATAGTTTCCACACTCCTCCATCCTTTTGTCATTCCACGCTTTTTTCTATTCCTTCGGCACATTTCTACTACACTCTTCATGGACACCAGATACACATCTCTATGTACTTTATGTTACCGATATTTATGCTCACCAACACAAAGTGGGGGAAAATGTAGTCACAAAATCATGCACTTTAGACATTTATTTATCTTAGTCTCATATTACTATTTAGAAGGTTCTTGAGTGAAGAAAGTACTAATTAAATCTCATCCTTTTGGCCATCTTGTTTATTTTATTTCATAATTTACGACCTATTGCACCCATATACCCAACCATTTTTGGACACTCTACGTTATTTTAGCCTAGGTTGGGGCACCCAAATTTAGTAATGGGAGCCCATGGGTGCCTGGTCCACTAAGGGCGCCTTGATTCTTCTAGCATTTTCCCGCACCACTTTTTGGGCCTCTTCTTGTGGTCGGCATTTTTTGGGGTTAATTACAAAATTAGACCAAAAGAACCCTATAAATATAAAGTTATGAGACCATAATGAGGGACCTAACATCATCTACTACTATCACTCATCTAGAGTTGTATCCATCTATTGCATTGACATCCACATAACTCCATCATCAAGGCACAAGCTAGGACATCTGCATCACACTTCATAGGGGGAGGGATTATATTCTATTCCATGCACACATTCTATTACATTTTCTACATTTAGCTATTGCTCACTACTTCACAAAGTGTGACTGGCACAAGAGCAACCTAAGGCACGATATGCACACACACACACGATACTACATCCGGTATGAAATGTAGTACAACACTTAATTAGTAAGCCCATTATTGTGGTAGCTGAGGTCAATCTGACCCATTCATTTGCATCTTTATTTTTTTAGGGTTTTGATACTTCCTTTTGGTCTTTTGCAGGTTATTTCTTCTCTTGGAATATTTGGAGCATTCGGTGTAGTATAGGAAAATTAATGTGACAGCATCAAAGTTTATCGGTCATCTCCAGGACCTACAAAGACCAGGTTCAGACCTTTTCCTAGACCATGGCACCTTTTTTCTTACTGTGAGGCCGTGGGTGCCTCTCGCGTCCTCTCCTAGGCACTCCAATTTATCCATATCTCCCAGATATGTCCTCTACGGGACCCCGACATAATCGTTCTTGCTTTCTGATTTTATGTTCATCATCAACTGTGACACAATCCAACATGCATCTATTATTCTAAGTTATTTCCTCTTCTCTCTTACATATTAGGGTTTAGTATTTCATTTTAACATATTTTCTTAGATCACTAAAATATTTATTTACTACTGATATAATTGTTCATAACTTAGATTAACTATTTATATACCACCTAGTTTAGTCAATTTTAGTTAATCAACTTGAGATATTTGATGTTAATGCTCATTGTGATTAACATCAATGTGTTGGTAATTCCATTGATCATTATATTATGCTTCATCACATTATACAAGATCTTCTTTATATTGGTGCTTTATCGAATGTGATGCTCCCATTGAATCTAAACCTACTAATGATACTATAGAGCTCAAAATATTTAGTGATCCACTTCCTGAACATAATATTGTTAAATATTCTTCAAAGGTGCACTATGGTTACCATATTGTATTTCTCCATCTTCTTATGTTCACCCATTAGATGTTATGATTGGTATTACATTACCACACCTTCTTCATCAATTATTACTTTATTTTTCCAAAGTTGCAAAAAAGTAAAACTCAAAGGATCCATCTTATTTTTTTCAAAACCTATAGAATAGTGTCCAAAATGACAATAAATTTAGTCATGCATCTCAAAACTAGAAAAAAATCTTTTCTTATTTTCCATAAAATACTTTTTAAAGTTGAGAAACTATTTTACAATTTGCATTCTTTTATATTAAGCTTGCTTATTTATTTTTAGCTTTTATTTTCACAAAACAATAATAATAATAATAGAAATGATTATTTTTTTGAAAAATAATGAATTTACAATTAAACAAAATATTGCAAAAAAATATGAAAAAGTCTTGATTTGCCTATTTTCAAACCTCCATTAGTTGAGCTTCATAGCTCTATTTTTAATTAAATAAAACTCAAAAATGGCTTTCTCGGACATTTTGAGATGTAATGGAATATCTAAAACGTTTCAAGAAGTTTTGATTATGATGAAACTAATAAGTTCAAAATATGTTGTCAATCCTCCTAACAATTCTAATTACAAGTTTCAATAAAAAAATACTTTAAAGCATAAAACTAATTATGAAAAATTGAATCTAAAATCACTTGTTGATGTTGTATCTCGACCCACAAAGCTACAATTACTACCTTCTTAGTCGTAATTCATGTGTTTACCTTATGCACCATAAACAATGCTTAAACAATTACTTGAGTATAATCTTGTATCTCTCCCTTCACCACTTAAGGTTGATACGGTTGCACCTCATGGTGAGAGATTTGATATTAATGTTCATTGTGATTAATATAAATGTGTTGGTCATTCCACTAATCATTATATTAAGCTTCATCACATTATAAAAGACCTTCTTGATATTGGTGTTATCGAATGTGATTCTACCATTGAATCTAAACCAACTAATGATAATGCAAAGCTCAGAATATTTAGTGAACAATTTCCTGAGCATAATATTGTTTAATATGCTCAAAGGTGCACCATGCTTACCATATTGTATTGTTCCATATTCTTATGTTTACCCATTAAATGTTATGTTTGATATTGTTACTACCACACCTTCTTCACCGATTATTACTTTTTTCCAAAGTTGCAAAAAGTAAAACTCAAAGGGTTCATCTTAATTTTTTTTTCAAAACTTGTAGAGTAGTTTCCAAACTTACAATAAATTTAGCCATGCAACTCCAAAACTAGAAAAAAATATTTTTCTTAGTTTCCATAAAATACTTTTTAAAGCTAAGAAAGTATTTTACAATTTGCATGCTTTTATATTTAGCCTGCTTATTTATTTTTAGCTTTTACTTTCACAAAACAATAATAATAATAATAGAAATGATTATTTTTTTGAAAAATAATGAATTTACAAAAATGCTAAATATTGCAAAAATATATGAAAAAATCGTGATTCACCTATTTTCAAACCTCCATTAGTTGAGCTTCATAGCTCTAGTTTTTATGAAATAAAAGTCAAAATGGCTTTCTCAAACATTCTAGATGTAATGGAATAGCTGATTTTTTTTCTAGAAGTTTTGATTGTGGTGAAACTAATAAGGTCAAAATATGTTGCCAATCCTCATAACACTTCTAATTATATGTTTCAATAAAAAAAAAATTTTTAAGCATAAAACTAATTATGAAAATTTTGAATCTAAAACCACTGTCAATTTTGTATCTCAACCCACAAAGCCACAATTACTACCTTCTTGGTCACAATTCACTTGTTTACCTTGTGCACCACAAATAATACTTAAACAATTACTTGAGTGTAACCTTGTATCTCTCCCTTCACCACTTGAGGTTGGTAGAATCACACCTCATGGTAAGAGATTTGATGTTAATGCTCATTGTGATTACCATCAATGTGTTGATCATTCCACTAATCATTATATTAAGCTTCATGACATTATACAAGATCTTCTTGATATTGATGCTATCAAATGTGATACTCCCATTACATCTAAACCTACTAATGATAATGCAAAACTCAAAATATTCAGTGATCCACTTCTTGAACATAATATTATTATTTAATATGCTTCAAAGGTGCACCATGCTTACCATATTGTATCTTGTTCCATCTTCTTATGTTCACCCATTATATGTTATGATTGGTATTGTTACTACCACACCTTCTTCATCATTTTTACTTTTTTTCCAAAGTTGAAAAAAAGTAAAACTGAAAGGGTTCATCTTAAATTTTTTTCAAACTTGTAGATAGTGTCCAAACTTACAATAAATTTAGTCACACAACTCCAAAACCAGAAAAAAAATATTTTTCATAAAATACTTTTTAAAGCTAGGAAAGTATTTTACAATTTGCATGCTTTTATATGTAGCTTGCCTATTTAGTTTTTAGCATTTATTTTCACAAAACAACAACAACAACAATAATAATAATCATGATTATTTTTTTGAAAAATAATAAATTAAAAAAAAATGGCAAAAAGTATTAAAAAAGTTGTGATTCACCTATTTTCAAACCTCCATTAGTTGAGCTTCATAGCTCCATTCTTTATGAAATAAAGTCAAAATGGATTTTTCGGACATCCTAGATGTGATGGAATATCCTGGAAACTTTTCAAGAAGTTTTGATTGTGGTGAAACCAATAAATTCCCTTTGATGCATCTTTGTCCATAAATCCACAAAACTAAAGAAGAAATGATTTCCATAGATGAAAATAATCAATGCAACAAAGTGAAATTGAAAATCTTTGATACCATGTGATAGTTTTGGAGTGGGTACAAGGTAAATAAAACACCCACAATAAATTCACTTAGATTGCATGAGCATACCTAGTGACCATTATAGCAACATAGACACAAAATTTAATAAAGTGGGTCACCCCCATAGAATTATAGTCTCCCATATTCTATGGAGGGGAGCATTTGGGCTTAGTATCTATCCCCCGATAGTTCACCTGAGAATATATATGAATTTTGGATAATTAGATGTAGATCATTAGTGATGGTGATTGGGACATACCGGGTTCCATTCATTCTCAACTTGTCATTCATTCCCCATGGCTTAAGCACACATTCATTCTTAATAGATTAGGTCAAACACTCAACCATTAATTATCAACCAAGTATAAGAACTTCCCCAACCCACATATAGAGAAGGGTTGACCCCCTCCCCTTGAATCTATAGGGCTATAGGGATCTCTAGTTCTCTCGGGAGGCCGAGCCATAGAGAGTCTAGATAGGGGTATATAGATGGATAGGGCGCCGACCACATTTCTTTATGCTCGGGAGGATCGCATAGCTGGGGCAATATCTATCCCCCGCCGACCACATTTCTTTATGCTCGGGAGGCCGAGTGCTCCTATCTATATAATACATGGGGGTCCTCACACTGACATCTATAATAGAATAACTACAAATATATTTGATGAAGATCGGATGTACAAGAAGGCCAATCATCCTCACATGAAGAATAAAATATAATATAAGCTTTTAGATCTACCTTCACCTTATAACACCCTAAATTCAGTTTACGGAACTTGGTAATGTCACTTTTTATACCTTTTATGATATTTTTTATGTAAATACATATTCAGCCTTATTCATACATATTACCCCATTTTAAACACCCTTTAATCCATTAGGTTATCCCTACTCTCTAATTCAACACTACCATAACCACTTGCAATCTATATAAGATTCAACTTTCACCCCCAATATACATTCTTCCACCTTTAGTTCAAATTCATAGGGTATGTAGGATGCTTTCTATCCTTTGATAAATTCAACCCTCAAATTTGTCTACCTATTATGAACCCATCCCCTATTCTAAAAGTCATAAATTTAAATATTTAACTTGTGATAGTTTCCATGGAAAATATTTTAAATTCATATTTGGTGGGAAAATTTCAAAAGGTCTCATATTTAAATAATATCCTATCATGCCCATGATTTCACGACCCAAAATTACCATCCAAATAGTTCGTAAAATTTGGGGCAATTTTTTTAAAACATTAGTTAAATATTAAATGACTAAACCATTATTATTCTAAATCAATAATCATTACTAATGCACTTCAATATGATTGTTCAAACGATTAAGCCTAGTTAAGTTTATTACAAACGCCCCACCAAGAAGGTATACAAAACACCATCGTATCATATTACATAATTAAGGTTATTCTAATTATGGAAGATTAGAAATAATCCTAGAGTTTTTGTGTTAATTAAGGTTGATAGTTAAATCATCACCATCATTTTATTATGCCAAAAGGATCACTTAAGTTTGTAATGATTTCCGATTTTCCACCAATGGTTAGTTTAATAAGGTAAGATATTAGTTTGACTATAAGGTTAATAAGGTAAGATATTAGGTTAATCTGAAGTTTGTTATTGAAAAACTTAGTTAAGGAGTATAATGATCGCCATAGCATTACAAACACGATTAACATCACATATGTTTAGTTGTGATTTTATTTTCCCACTTATGGGGGGTTAATTGAACAAGCAAGAAAATAATTTAACTAGGGTTCAATCCTTAAGTTAGGCATGTGTCCCATTTGGCCCCATCCAAATGGACTCATGCCCCTGCACTCATAAACCAATTTAGGCTAATTTAAATTATCTATATATAGTTTATATTCCTCCTAATTCCAAAAAGGGAGCCACTTGACTACCCCAAGTCAACCAAGTTTCCCTAATTGGGAAAGTGACAAATCCTAGATTGATTGAGAGCCCTTAGATTAAAGGGCTCTCCATCATTCATCTTTAAGTTAGCTTAGAAAACCCTAATCATCCTTATGAGATCTATTATGATTTTTCTCCCTTTTGCCTCTAATTTCTTCTCTTGTGGTTTGTTTTAGGTTATGAAGAAGGGCATCCATGGAGGCTTCAAAGCTATTTATTTATTTATCTTCCATAATTTAGTCTTATTTATAATACCCTTACTAGGGTTTGAGGAGGAAGAATTGTGTGTGTGTGTGTGTGTGTGTGTAAATATACACCTATATGTTTATATATACACATGTATTATTGAAAAACATGTTTATAAAAAGGTGGCCACATTACAAATGCGTGACGTGCACGCGTGTGTACGCACGCACGCGCACGCACACACACGCACACACACACACACACACACACACACACACACACACACACACACACACACACACACACACACACACACACACACACACACACACACACACACACACACACACACACACACACACACACTTGTTTACATTTGTCTATACATATGTAACATAAATCCTTTTAAGCCTTGTTTTGTTTTGAAAAACACATGGATATAATAAAACCTCTCCTTTATTTCCTAAAACATAAGGAATGCATTTAAACTTCTCTATTTATATTATCAATACATACATACATACATACATACATACATATACATATACATACACACACACACACACATATTTATAAATATATAACAACATGTTTAAATATAATCTTCAATTCTTAACTAAGAGTATGAAAGATCTATATTATTTTAGTAATCTTATGAGTGGGATTTAAATTTCTCTTTGAAATAAATGAGATAAAAAATATAGAGAAAATTAGTTAAGTTAAGAGCCTTTTTATTTTTAAAGATATAAGATAATGAAAAATTGGAATAATGGAAAACAAGAAATCCACCTCTTTTGAAACCATTGTAATGCAACAACCAAAATCCATTTTCCCATTTTATTTGCAACTTTCATTCATCAACAAATTATGTATATATAACAAGAAGTTTAATAAGCCCATTAATGACATCCTGAAATACAAACTTTAATAGCAAAACCATAATTTAACGAGTGTTTTCATGAGCTCATAAGCTCAACTAAAACAATATTTTTCCTTTACTCAATAATTTCATTATTTCTTGTATGAACAACAATGAATGAAATGCTTTCATAATGCAATAATATACCAATTTTCTCATTTCAAAATGCAAAATATACACAATGTTTCAATGTGATTTCCAAAAAATAATTATGCAAATTGAACTCTTTCCTTCACTTGAAGTTACAAGGTTGTAACAAATTCTAAAATTCAAGTTCACGATTTTGTTCAAACTAATTTCCCAAACAAGAGTGAAAACAACTAATCTACATCTCTTCATTTGAATAAAAGATTATAAAAAAACTTTAAAATGCAAGTATACAAGCCTCCCACAAAATGGGAACAACTTGCCAATTTTTCATTGATTTCACTATCACAAAACAAGCCAACAAAGCTTCCTAACATCACCTATGTCCTCCAAGTTTCATTTTCACCAATCTAGCCTCCAAAGCCACCAAAGAAGGATTTGTTTACCACTTAACCAAATCACATCATTGCATGCCCTAAACCAACAAATAGAGAGCATGTTAGCCTCCCTCCAATCCCATGAAAGAGAGGAGAATGCAAGCCTCCATGTGAGCACCAAAAATGGGGAAAATACCAAAACCAAACATCCAACCAAACAACCAAAAAAACTTTGTTTAATCCACACAAAACAACACTTCAAGAAGTTCCATACTTATTTCTAATGGGAAGAGAGGGAGATAAAATAATAATTTTATACATATCCAAATAAGTAGCCAAATTTTCATAAGTTTCCAAGTATCCCAAATTTCTTCCATAACTCCATATCCATCCAACATCCTATATCTACTTGCCTCTCCTTTCCAAGGATTTTCAAACCTTGGAGGTTTCCTTAGAAAGTATGGGAGATGGTTTCCAAACCATATGGAAAGAAATATCCCACTTCAAACCATATTAAGGGAGTAAAATAGAAATCCTAACAAGACTTTCACATCAAGCATTGCGAGAATAGAGAGGATTCTTACCTCTTCCCCTAAAATTCCAAAATCCATTCCCAAAGGGAATGGATGGGGAAAAATAAATCAAAATACTACAACTCTTTTGCAAACCAAAAAAAAAATTCAACATCAAACAAAACTCCAATAAAGAGCATGCAAGAATTTTTTTTCTCCTCAAATGCACAAAGCATAACAAGTATGTGAGGCCTACCTCAAAAAAGTAATATGATTCCAATATCCCAAATCCAAGAACATGCTTACAATCCAAGAAACCAAACTCTCCAAGCCAAAATCCCAAGCTCTCCCACAAGACTCCTCTCCAAATTTTTAGCCAAAACAAGAACCCTAAAAACCTCCAAGTTTGAGGATAAAATAGGAAAAGAGTCTCCAAACCAAAAACCAATACAATGGTGACATGTGTCACTCTTCCACCTAAGACTCCAAGTCATCCAAGTACTTCCAACATGCTCTTACAAATCAATAAATGAATTAAATTCAAAAACAAGCAATTCAAGTCTCCACATGGAGCAACTTGCACTCAAAAACCCAAAGAATACACAAGACCAAAATAAATAAATTGGGTGGTTAAAAATAAGTCAAATAGGAGAAATAGGCATTATGATCCTTGAAAATATCTCACCCACCCATAGATATGGTACTTGGGGCTCTTTTCAAGGCAAATATAGCCTCTAACTTGCCATACACTCCTCCAAAAGTCACTTCTTTCCCAAATTTGAGTTTTGGGGAAGAGGTGGCCTTTAAGAGGGGTGGTGGATCAACCTAATCCATGATTGGGTAATCCTAAACCCAATAAACATAGAATGATAAAATCTAATCAACCCATGTAAGTGGGAAGAGGTTAGCTAAAAATAAACAACCATAAACAAGCAAATAAATAATGACTAAATTAAGTAAGCACATAAAGATAAAACTAAGATAATAAAGACTAAATAAATAAGTGAAATAAAGGTCAGGGGGTTAAACCTTGGAATAACCATAAGTGAAATAGAAGCAAGATAAAAATGACTATTTAAAACAATAATCACATACCAAGGGTGTATTTTCCCTTTTCCAAATTTAATCCACAAAATAAAATCACAAAGGGGCCAAAACCAAATAAGGCTTAAAATTCTATCTATAAGGTCTATTGTGCCACATGAAGGTACAAATCCTGAAACCCACATTCTCCTATAGTGTGAACCTAATCCATGCACACTAAATTTCAAACATCATACTTGTTCAATATAAAATGCTAAATAAAACAATAATATGTATATCAAACAATCAAGTCAAACATACACTAACTAACTAAATAGTTACAAAATCATCCATCCACCATACAAGATATTAGAAACCATGAAATTCATCCATTTCATATTTCATTTTAATATAAGATGCATGCTAATATCAAAATCTAGAGATGTATATGCATCACATTAAAATTAGATAATAATGATAATAATCATGGAATGGCTTCATGTGCCTAATACAACACTTTGTCGCGATAAGTTAACATAAACATGATAACAAAATAATATATATCTTAATCAAATAACCATAATAATAATGTGTCAATGTCTTAACATGAATAAGCACAATGAGTTAGCATAATCAAATTAAAGCGAGCTGGTGGACATTACATAGCCCTCAAAGCTATTTCATCATCTAGGTATCATTTCACTCCTTATAGATCACTACTTACAAAGAGAATATCCTTCATAAATATTCCAAGGAAAACCTATATTAGCCACCAAGAGTAGAAGTATGAAGCACACAAAGTCTCAAAGTGCATATTTCCAAGTGTTAAAGCCAAACAAAAGGTTCCATTATAAATTACATATTATATTGTTAGTTGCATCTTATCATAGGACTATGTGAGAACTACATGTGGTTTGAAACCTCTTCATATTAGTGGTACATAGGAAACACTCAACCATCACGACGGTGTGCTAAATTCATTCCAACCCAAAGAACTAATCACTTTTTAAGGTGATTTTTGGTTAATCATATAAAGCTAGGGTTTGAAATAAAGATAAGACAATTTGAATTGTGTCATAAGTTCGTTACAACATTCCTATTTATAGAACAATGGATCAGGTATATAAAAACCTATAAAGAAAAATTGAGTATTAAAAATAAATGTAGGACATAGCCCCTAGATAGGTTTGGCCTTGAAACAATCCAAGACAAATAGATTCAACCTCAAAAGCTCTAATACCCACAAACCCATCCATATTGTGTTTCCAGGATTCTAATTTTTTTCTCCTTGATGGTTACATTTCCATCTCCCGTCCAATATATGAGAACATTCTTTAACTTTCAAAATGTTATATGTGGATCATTTTGTTTCATTTGTATGCACTAAGCATTATTTTACTATTTATAAATTGAGTGGACTATTCTATTGTGCCAATTTCACATTATTAAAATATGAGTAAGTTTATAGCTTGTTAGTTTCAAAATTATTGATTTCCTTTTAATTATGTTATGCTAAATGGTGAAATTTAATTAAAACATTTTGGTGAACCCAATCCTTTTGTTGAATACCCAACCTCGAATTTCATTTTCCCCTCTTAGGTTTTTTTATTTTTAAACTCATTTCATATCTCAAGGTTTTTATTCAACCCTCTCCTATAATATATAATAATTTATTTTTCACGATTCCAAATCATATATGTAAAATTTAAATGGAAAAGAACCATAATTCTCATAGGGTGTGAGGCAAATTCCAATGGTTATTAAATACATTTACATGTTTAATGTAATGTGTATACAATATAATATTATCTCCTACTTTAGTGCATGATAGACACATGTAATTGTTATTCTACATTCCTAGATAACCAAGTTTCCACTAATAATATACCTCACATAATTAAAAGTATAATTATTGGAACTCAAATGCTTTGCATCACTATTTAGAGGGAGTGAACACTTATGATCTTAGTTTATTCTCCTCTTGTTATATTTATGACTTGGGGTAACTAATACACCTGTTCCAATACCCCTTCTTATTTCACTCTATGTATTATTCTCTACACTTGTAAATTTTTCTTCTATGCAATAATGCCTTGTGACCATAATGATTGACATGTGTAGACACCTATTTACAACACCCTTGGTATCATACCCTTTGGTTGCATAATATTAACATAATATTTAATTCCCATCCTAAGTTTTAAATCCTTCCCATTTTCTATCCCCTATTACTTCTTGGTTCATCTCTATAAAATCTTCGCTAACCACTTCCTTATCTCTATCTTATCCCAAATCCCAAATTATCTCAAAACTATTGTCCTTATCCTTTAAACTACATCTTATCACTTATCTTGCATAAATATAATGAATCAACCCATCGTGGAGGTAGTTGGAACCTCTTCCACGCGGACTCCTACATATCTACCGAATCACCAATGATTGTAGTAATCTCTAATGATCATATAAATCTGCCATTTGGTTTAGAGAGGTGAAACCATTGTAACAAATCTCCGGTATATTAAAGTTTGAGGTAAGATAAATACAATATTTTTCTTCCCTGTCTGACATCCTCAAAAGTTGCTTACATTCCTTGCTTTGCGTGTAACTCTGCATTAACGCACCCTTATATGTCTATCACTAATTATCCTCATGTTTATATGATTAGATCATGTAATCTCCCCTTTTGGAGTCTATTTGTCATCACTAATTTTATTTCCATGTCACAATCAAGTCATTAAAGCTAATTATCAACTACGACATCATCTTAGTAGTTTTAGTTAAGTTTACAGGAATCACTAAAGATTATCTTGAATCACCAATGATCACAATTTTTGAATAAATCTATCACATTTTATGTCAAATTTCTAATTAATCCTATCTATTTATCATATCTAATATTTTTTTTTCTAAGTATTCCTTTTGTATAGTTTACCTTGCAGACACATCTTGTGGTGCAACATCGTGTTCGAGCTCCATCAACAAAGAGAAGGTGTAATCCCACCATCTTATCTTGATCCAATCCAACTTTGATCGAAGCACATCTAATCCAATATTATATTATCTTTTTTATTTGATCTAATCCAATCTATCCTATCTTATCTACATGCTTATTTATCTTGTTTACTTTGATCATATCACATCTATTTCTATCCAAAATCTTGATTGAAAATGTGAGATGACACCCACATAAGGAAGCCCATTGGTTCTCGGGAATGGCTTTTGCAGACAATTCACCATATATTATCTAACATATTTTTAGTTTAGTGTCTTTGTTTTGCAAGATCTAGACCATCGTTGGGGTTTGGAGTGCCCGGACACGTAGATCAAAGAACCTCTCATCAATCATCCATCGCAGGTTTCCTTAAACCATTCCATATTTGAGGTATAATTGATCTATTTTACATTAAATTAAATAGGATAAGGACTACACTATTACATTTTGACACACCTGGTGGGACAAATCCCTTAGTTTTTATTTAGATTTTCATTTGTTAAAGTCTTTGTTTAGTAATCGCCAATGATTGTTGTTAATCACTAGTGATTCTGAAATGCTAGCAATTCCTATCAATTATTATTGATTACTCATCAGTTTCTTTTCTATCATTTTTTCTTTGTTGTTTTTATCTTCTAACCATTTAGGTTTTTTACTTCTACTTCTCGATCATATCCACATTGGGTGAGTTGCTGCTTGGATTACTCAACAACGTGTAGTAAGTTAGATAAAAGGAAAAATGTTATCCATGTTTTTTCTTCGATTTATCTTTTTCTTTCAATCTAGCAATCCTCTCCTTCCTTTGCTTGACTTGTCTTCATTGAAAATCACGTTTTGATTGGGTTTAAAATTGAATCTACATTATTTTCCTGGAAATATAGTTTAATTAGGTGGTTAAAACATTACATTCACATCTTAAACATTATCTCCTAAATTACTTAGAACTAGCTCTAGACTACTTCAAGTCCCTTGATTATCCAATCTTCCTCATCTCACATTTTTAATTAAAATCATATAGTTAACTCATCTTGCTTGTGTGCTTACTTCTTAATTAATCAATTTCTTAAGATCACTCTTGTGTGTTTATTTGAAACCAAACAAACATTTTTTTTGGTATCCACATCATTAATCCATGGATTATTACCAAGCCCTTTTCTTTCCAATATCTCGTTTATTGATGTATCGAATCCTCAACTTATCAAGTAATCATCCTACATCTCATATTCCCCATTACAATAGTGTTCCTTTAAAAAAACCCCATGTCTAATCAACCTTATTATGTGCCCAACCTTATTTTGTTATGACTACCTCTCAATCCTATCAAACTCAACCTCCTTTAGCATCTCAATCATTTTTTGGTGTGTCTGAGAATTCTTCCTCTCTCAAAACATTATTTTATCTTCCTCTCCTCATCAACAACAAAAAACACCTACATATGGTTCAAATAATTTATCATCAATCAACCCCCAATTCTCACAAATGGATCTTATACAATCTCTTATGAACCACATGGCCCATCTCAAAGCCTCCACCTCACCATTGAAATGCATAGTCTCATATCAACAAGCCTTTACAGAGCCCATTAATCCCATAGTCCCAATCAAACCATATCCATCCCAGTGGAAACTACCTGAATTTACTAAATTTCATGATAGTGAGGATCCACAACAACATTTAAAAGCATTTTTATGTGCTTGTTTTCCATATCTCATGATGATCCCCTCTTGTTATGCACCTTTCCAATGTCACTAGTTGGACTTGTCCCTGGATTGGTATTATGCCATTCCCCAACATTCCCTTTATTCATTCATGTAGCTTGCAAAAATATTTCTCAAGCATTTTCTATAAACATCTCATGGAAGTTTTATACTTCATATCTCTATGCCATGAAGTAATTTGATAATGAGTCTATCATTGAGTTTATCACCAAATGGCGTAACCTTGTAAATCAACTATTTTTTCTCTTCCTCGATTCGAACTAATTGATAAGATTTTTGCTAGATTATGTTATCACCATATATCATCATGCTACAAATTTACTCATTTCATACCTTTGAAGAAGCCTTCACCATGGCCCGTAAACTAGAAACTCGAGCCCTTGAAGAAGTTGAATTGAGATCGCATCATAATCATAAATTAGAACCCTCTAACATCGAATCTCAACAAAACACACATGTTATTTTTCACAATTCAACTTCCATATTAAAACAATCAAAATTTACCACGTCTCAAATACAGACACAACAGTTAAACATTTCATCTCCACGTAGACAATACACCCCATTAGGGGAGCCTTATAGTGTGGTCTTTGAAAAATTTTTACAAGATTTCTTAATAGATCTTCCTCCCATCGAATCCATTGATGAATCTCAACCTATACCCACTTGGTATAGGCACAATGAGTTTTTTCCCTTATCATCGAGTGCATGGCCATGATCTAGACCGATGTTGGATCTTCAAAATTCAGGTTGAAAACCTTATAAAAAATAGAGACCTTCAATTAGATCATTCTAACTTCTTCACATCGAGTCTATAAGGTTTCTAAACAAACATCTCTTAATCACCCATCTATGACACATGTGCCTAGAAATGGATATTGAACAACCACAACCCCCATTTACTCCAAATGACATCTTACTTGAACAATCCTTATTAGAATCAAACATTACAACACTAGAGCCCTCGCATGAACACAATGCATCTAAACTTCCCTATAGGTGATAGTTTCGTTCAAACATTATCTTAAGTGACTATTTGTACAAATACTATCTCATCTAATATCCCTAAACCGAATAGATCAAACACGCCATTATTTAAAGAAACTTTAAGCTCTTCTTTAAAACCATCACATCTAGTGAACAAGTTAAAATCCTTGGTACCATAGAGGAGAAAGCTCTCCCACATCCACATATAACATCTGAATTTCCACAATCACCTAAACATGCATCTAATTATAACAACAGTAAATCCAATTTTGACTACTTTATATGATTACAAAACAATTCTCTTACGACCTCCTATCTCTGGGGTCTTATCTATCAAACACTACACATGAACCTAATTTAATTAGTATATGTCATTTTATCATACCAATCTCTACATATTTTTTACCATCAATCATTCATCATCTAAAATCACCTTTGTGTATACATGATAAAACGTACACTATCACGAAATGTTAATACATTCTACCACTCTTAAATCTACAATCCAAAAACTCTTGAACCAAGACGATTTTAGAATAGAAGGAATTCCTCTTAAGTCATCTACCAACCTAAATATCAAATTATTAGAAACACTTAAACAATTTCTTGTAAGCTTATCAAATACCCTTCACTCTCTTGCACGAAATCCTCTTTTAGACATTTTTTCATTACCTTCCATCAAGGTTTCTCCTCCCACATCAATATGGTCCACGCACTTAGAACATATTTTAGATTAACCCCCCTATCTCATCACATCCAAATCCACATAATTTTTATTAGAGTTTCCAAATCCTCCTTTAATCATCATATATCCAATCAATTAAACTTTTTATCATCCTAAGTTGGGGGACGTTATTCCCTTTGATACATCTCATCTCTAACAATTATGTCACATTAGGAGTGTCATCCTATTCAAATGTCCAAGTCCTCCTCTTGTGGCATATTATCTCCCCTAGTGTATCACTAACAATTCTTCCTATCTAATCTAATCCATACATCGCTAAAGAAAGAGTAAAATTGGGAAACTTTACTCTGAATTGGCTTGGATCATCTATCATCACACAATCTCATTAATATTGTGCACTTGTTAAAATTTCCTTTAAAATCCCATTTAATCAACCATGGTTCATTAGAAAATCCTTTTCTTATCCTATCTTATCCCTTCAAGTAATGATATTAAGAATCATGTGGTATTCTATCAAATTTCATTAACCTCGACCTTAAACACAAGGACTACAATATTGTTTGTAGCATATTTCTAGATAAGTTTCCCTTTGTTGTGTGAAACCTCGATCATCACTTTCCCATATCCCCTATCCACGACAACATAATTAAGGAGGTACTATGTGTTGTCCACTCAAAATTCCCCTGCTTTTAAGAAGTTGAAAATTAAATTTTGAGGTTAAGTGTCTTTTCTGTTGTCCTGGTAATGTGAAAAGTCAGAAATTGGGAAAATCTACGTTTTTTGGGTCATTTTGTGTGTTTTTCGGGCCTGTCGGACATTTTTGTCCCGCGTGTCCCAGGTTCATTTGGGCTCTCTGTTCCCCGATCGGCCGGTTTACCCGAAGTCTGTTCTTTTTGGGCCCGTCGGAACTTTTTGTCCCAAATGTCCCAAGTTCGCCAGGACCGTTGTTCCCTTTTCGTCCAAATCGGCCGAATCGCGTATTCGCGTACTTTCATCCCGCATGTCCCAAAATCATTTGTGCGTCTTTTCCCGCATCACCCGAATCGGCCGAATCACGTATTCCACATACTTTCATCCCGCATGTCCCAAAAGCATTTGACGTCTTTTCCCGCATCGCCCGACCTGTCGAACCGCGTACTTCGCGCTTTCGCGTCCCTCGTGTCCCAAATGAACCAAGTGCCATTCGTGCTAATTTTTCCCACTCTACCCGAATATCTTGCTTTTCAATTTGGTAGATGTGTATTTAATGCGCATTTATTGCCTTTCTCTCTCCTAAACGGCTATATAATGAACTTCCCCCTATGCGTTTTTGCACACTGCTTTCATGCTATCTATTGCTCGAACCCTTGCAACCAAAATTTCTGCGCGCGTATCCATTTCCCTTGCAATTCCATCCCAAGTCCAACCTGCAGCTCTGCTCTCCAAGTTACTATCAACATGAAGATTAAATTCCAGGGGCAGGAACAAGTTTCACCACTCGAGTCTGCCGTTCCCGATATCGGGGACAGTGAAGTTCGCCACCTTGATTTTGGGGATTTTTGGGCAAGGATGACAGATGCAAACCCTTCAGCTATGGCACAGATGATTCATGACAGTGGCTTGGCATTCACCGGTGGCTTCCCCAATTTCGACAATGTGCGTACCACGTGACTCGCCACTTGAGCTCATTTTCCGACTCAAGCTAACTAACGAACGTGTATGGAGAACTCATTGCAAGTTAGATGCCACCACCATTAGCATCGCCCTAAGAATTCTCGAGATGGACAGTTCCGTAGTAATCTCTCGAGAATCAAACACAGCCCTTTTCGATCAAGACAGTTGATAACTATAAGGCGCAGTGGTGAAGTCCTAGCTGAAAACCTTAAGAAAGGGGCATCTCGCCCTGGCCCAAGACTCTTTTCCAAGTGGATTTCAATGAAGAATTGTCAGATTTTATAATCCTACTGGCTCGGGTCATGGGTTTACCCTCTACAAATGAGTTCCATTTTTGGATGTGCCCGCTTATCAATATGGTGTGCGAGGAACTCAAAATATCAATTGGGCAGAGATCATTAGTATGAATCTAAAGCAGAAGCAATCACAAATGTACAAAGAAACTAAGAAATTTTATATGACTTCATACCTGATGTATACTCTGGCAACGATCGAGGCAATGGTTTGGTTTCTCATATATCGATGCTCACAAGGATGACCCCGTGTATGCCTATCGCTGCAGATTCACCCCTGAAACCAGCAATCACAATTTCCAAGGGTGAATGATGCTTTCACCATGTACATTGTCAAAGCTACTAGAGCGACACCGCAAGGAGATTTTTTCCGATGAAGCTATGAATCTAATATCGCACTACGGTGCTTACTTTATTCAATTCAGAAAATTTTCCTATATCAAAGCTTCAACATAAAGCACTCCTCAAGCTTCCTATGTTATGCAATGACAAAATGGCCTTGATGAAGTGTGCAAGAAATCGACAAATTGCATGAACCCGCAAGGATAAGAAAATTCTTGGATTGCATTTCCCCATCTCTTTGGGAAACTATACCTACAAAATGTTCTCGACGCACAAAATATAGAAAGATCCCTAGCTCCCATTACGGTCCATTTCTTCAAGCCAAGAACTTGTTTGACTTGACTTAGAAGAAGTTTATCGAGCAGTAACATCAAGATCACCTATCATCATAGGGGCATAATAGAGGACTATGGGTGACTGTGGCCGATGATTTTGAAGCAAGATGGAGGCATTACGAGGTTTTCTACATTGATTCAGGAACTCAATTTGTACCAAGTTCCTGAAGGGCTTCAAGATGATAATTCTGACCTGTACTCATATGAGTATGACAATGTGGTCAAACACACTCCCTTGGAGGACTTGGATTGGTTCAAAAAGGAGAAGGATGATTTGGCTGAAATCCTGGCTCCAGTCTTAGTTAGGACCAAGATCTGGTTTGATAGGAAAGTCCGTGAGCTTAGGAGGCACTCAGGGGAATCCTCCTCCAAGGATGCTTCAACACCAAGGAGGGAAGCATCGACACCTGATCAGAAGCACCTGTGCAAACCCCTCCTGCCTCGTCAACTCAAGGACCTGCAGTCTCTACTCCTTCCTCATCCACCCAGGTGTATCAGAAGAAAGTCAAAGAAGTTAAGAAGGAGCCTGTGGAAGAAGACCCCCGAGGAAGCATGTAGAATTGCCTTCGGGACCAGAGAACATTATTGTTCTCAGTGAAAGTGAAGAGAGTGAAGTGCCAGCTCCTACAAGCGCCCCTGAAGTCCCAATGGATAAGGATAAAGAAGTCCAGAGCACTGAACTTCCAAGCACTGTTGATTCCTCTGCACTAGGAGCCCTAAGCGCTCCACTCATATCTCAACTCGAGGAAACAACAGTACAAACCTTGGGCGCCATGAGTTCTCTATCTCTTGGTCCTCTTGCCCCACCTGCTTCTTCCTCCTCCTCTTTTGCATGGGTGCAGCCTCTTATCGACAGTAGGAAGAGAAAGTCTTCCTCCCAGATCTCAGGACCAAATTTTGATGATGTGGCAGCCTTGTTAGCACTACCTCCTTCTCGTGTCAAAAATCCAGTAACTACCTCCGTGATAGTGTCTCAATGCTCAGGCCAACAATTCCTGGAGATAGCCAAGCCGAAGGTAGACAAACCTGAGTAGGATTTGCAGGCATCCGACCTTGAACTCTCAAGAATTTCCATGGGAGAGTCCACCCCTGAAGGTGAGATCCACAATCTTCAGGAAACAGTCACCAGAGTCATTGGGAGGGTAGAGAGAGGGCAGCAAACCATTGAACAGTTGGAAGAACAAGCCCAGATTCTTACGAGTTTCATCAAGTCCCTACTATCCAAGGATAAAGTTTTGGATCCTACCCCATTGACCACTCTTCCACCACCTGTAATTCTGAGCCAGGATGAAGTGCAGAGTATCAAAGACATGCACAAGTATTCTGTATATGGAAGGGCTATGGAGGCCATGGTGGATGATATGCTGGTTGCAGGATTAAACTTCATTGATGAAGCTTTCAAACTCCACGGGAAGGTGAGTAATTTGCAATGTAAGCTCTCCTCCACCATTAGGAGCATTGATAAAGAACTTAAACTTGGGGGCACACAGCACAAGAGACCTCCACCTCATGGGACAAACAGATGAAAATTTTTATGGCAAAAGCAAGGTCTTTGAAGATACAAAGGATAATTTGTCAAAGTCCTGGGTCTACAGCGTGGAATGGAAGATCAAGGTCCTGGAGGAGGCTTTGGGAGAATTAAGAAATAGCTGGCAGAAGGGTGAGGCCTTCAAAACACTAGTTATATCTGCCTTCAAAGATATACATTGCCATCTTCATGATGAGACTTCCGGTGTGCCTCTCTCCTTACAAGAAATCAAAGCTCAATTCAGAGCTTTTGTCAAAGGTGATCTATTTAAGGAGAGTTCCATTTCCAAGGAAAAGATGAAGGAGATCTGCTCTCTTCAATCGGCTATAGAGGAAGCGAACAAGGATTATCATACTCATGTCGAATTCGACAAAGAAATGGAGAAGTGCCTCGGATTTTGGACTCGCCATCGCCAACACATCAATTCCACGTGGCGAGACAGCAGCAGAGGCGTCAAGAGATTCGACAACGGATCCTTAAATCAGTGGGTCCCTCCCAATCTTGAACGCTTGTCTTCTTCTCCTGATTCTTCTCCTCCTTCTCTTCTTCATCATGAATTTATTGTATTTAGTTGGGGTATTGCGATTTGTAGCCCTTTAACTAATCATTAGTTAAAAGAAGTAGTTACCGGGAGTAACTAATTTGTAAACTATATAATGGCCTCTCCTCACCATTTTGAGAGGGGAAGAACTTGGCTTATTTCTGAAAGTGTAAATAAATCATAAAGAAATCAATACAGAAGGATTTTTCATTCTTTGTCTATCTGGTTTCCTTTATTCTCAAGCTATTCGTTTAATCTTATTAGATCATTTATCTGTATTATGCTAAGAAGCTTTGTATTCTTGCAGATGTTATTTACAGAACTTTGTGTCTTTTCAAATTCCATCTTATTAATGTGATACAAATGATCTTATTCCAATTCATTGTACCCTCGCATGCATAAGGAATTACTCTGTCATCTATAATTCTGAATGGTGCCTTTCTGCTCGTTCTCGCATTTTCATTCCTCAGTCCTTTTGTGATTGATGATCCTTTTAGAAAACACTTTCATAATATCCAAGTTCTGTAGTAAAACCATGCTTTGTATATGTGTAAATAGGTTCGTTTCTGAATAAGGGAACCTCTCCCATTAAAGAGGAGGGACTTCTTGTCCCCTTCGTTGCTCTTTCAAGTCCTATTTGACGACCAACAAGATGTCACTTTGTCTCACAAATTCTTACCACTAATATAGGGATTTATCTATATGAAAATAACAAGCAATCTAGCATAGAATGATCCTTGAAGGAAAATTATCCATATATATCCAATCAACGCCATCAAAATCCAAAATTTTGTAGACCACTCCTCAAGGATGGATACCATAAAAAGTTAAACATCGCAGACCACTCCCTCGAAGGATGGCTGCCTATTATTATACATGGAGTCAAATAAGGCTTCCCTGTATTGATCCGCCTTCATATCAAATCTCAAATGAAATGTCAAAATCAAAATATCACATGAAAGCTTCCCACATTGATCACCTTTCGTATATTGAAAAAGTATAATAAGAAGATTGCTACCCATAGAAATATTCTCGCATTGATTAACTTTTTCCATCTAAATATGAAAAACCCAACAATTTACTTATAAGAGGCTCGATCCCTAGTTTGAGTACACCTTTACTCAAAGTGCTTGTCACGACATGCCCCTTCTTTCACAACCTTATCTAATAGGACCACTTTTGAATTGGAAGTTGTTAAATGTCTTTTAACACAAGTTGCAAGTGCATCATATTCAAGGAATCAAGTTTTGATCCACATTTAAGCCAATAAAGAGTTAAGTATCCAAAATTACTCTTTCCTCCTTTGTTCATTTTTATCCAATCATCTTAGTTATATATTACATCCTCTAGCTCACTAATCATGGTTAAGATTGTTCATGCCCTATCTGTAGGCACCCCTTTCTATTTGCATCAATCATCATGTTAGGAAAACTTGTTTGATATCCCCAAGAATCATTCAACGCAGGTCTCACACACCACACTTGATATTCACAACGTCGGTGGACCTGTTGGTCCGCCGCTCATCTTATCTGCGATTACCCATTCCCATTAGAAGGGGAAGTCCATAATCTAATGGGAAACATACGTCGTGAGTCAAGAAGCCCATTTGATCCACTTACCACTTATTTCCCCATTGAATTGTCCTTTTGAAGCCCACTTTGTGTGTGGCCATTTATCTTTGATGCTGTTAGGAAATCGTGGTAGTATTTACATGAGTTATTATTATGATTCGTATGTAATTAATGTTGTAATGTGAAAAAGTAAATGTTAATTGATTAGAATATAATATTTTGTAAGTTACAACAATATTACGTAGATAGGTATTTGTTAGATTAAGATATTTAGGCAGATTTATTGGTTATGTAAATCTCCTCAATTATAAGAAAGAATTTTCCTATATATGTATATTGTTGTCTAAAGAAATATAGATGAAAAAGTTGTATTCTGTGCAAAGCTCTCATCCTTTTGATTTGGTATCAGAGCCAAGTTAATCCTCGCCCTGTAATGTTCTTGTTGTCTTGTATTAGGTATACTATCTAGGATCTCTATTTTTCAGAGCATTTATCTAGCGCCTATCGACCTTTATAGTTGATAAAGTTATCAGGCTCATTATTTATTGGTCCAGATATGTAGTAAATAACAACCTCTTCGCATTAATTGGAGATTTTGACCCAGTTCGTGACAATTCTGTTCAACCAAGCTCTGGATATCATTGAGTCAATGTTCAGGTGGATCAATTCAGTTTATAGACGTCTCTCCAAGCGGATGTGAATCGTGATTGTCAACATTTGTTTCATGGTTGCCTGTCAAACATCTGTGACGAGGATTGTCGAAGCTTCTTGCAATAATGTTATTCATGTGAAGATTGCAAACTTATTTGCAGTCTACGTACTTCTAAGCTATGAACTGAGGCGTTTCAAGCAAAGATTTGAAGAGGGAAGGCGTTGCAGGAGAAACTACAAATATCCAAGCATTTCTTCGACGACACATCCATGCGAAGTGATGCCAAAGAGAATTTGCAAAGATATGCCATGTATATCTAACTCTCACATGATCTTGTATTCAAACCTGAGAAATAGCAGTCCACGCCAATGTAGTCTTTGGCTCGATTTCCATGATTATGGCAAAGTCATGTTTTAAGGTAGAGTATTAGATTTGTCACATTAATATTAGTACGTTAATGTTACAATATTCCACTCTTTATAAGTCTTTTAGGAAAAATAGTTTTAGATTTATATGTTATTACATTGAATAGGTTTATAATAAAATGTCATATTTTTGTATGTGGTATTGCCAAGATAAGTTTGTTTAGGTTATTATTTATTTGAGTCATAGTATCCAATACGTGTATGTCAAATCCAATTGTACAGATTTTTCATCAAGAGTTATTTGTGTATATTATCTTTATATAGTTTATTTATTTGTAGTGTGTCTATAAAAAAAAGTCATCAATTTGTAATAAGTCGTTATTTTTGTGTCCAATATCATTAAAAGTCGTGTTTTTAAAAGTTAGAGTCAAAATTCGGAAATTTTTTTTTGCCTCATAGACGTATTTTCGATGTTATCCGACGTCCGGAAAATAGATGATTTCACATTGTGGGGGAAATAATAAACAATGTGGGAATCATTGAGCTTCATATCCAAATCCAGCTGAGTTAGCAACACATGTATTGGAGGTCGAAGGCAATGAAGAATGGAGGTCGATCAACGCCTCTCGTCAGTCACCAATGACGAGGCCACATTTTGGTATGGTGGCATTTATTTTTCAGTTGTGTGGTATGTGGTTTCCTTCCCATGTTATGATTGAAACGAGGAGAATGTGCATTGTGGATGTTGAGAAAAATTGTATAGGAGGGAAGCTGATCTGGAGTGATCCTTTGACTATTGAGATTCTTCGACCGTTGTACTTCTAACATCGATCAGTTGGTGAAAGAGCGTTCATTGGGAGTGAAAGTGGGACTTGTTGAGTTCACGTATGTAGGTGAATTGGTGGAAGTGTGATCATCTGGTATGATATTCACTGTGGTGAAGCAGATTGGTCATGTGTAGCAAGATCCAAATAGTAAGATCCAAGCTAGTAGTATATAGACCTAAAAGTATGCAGAGGCATACAATTCTATTTTGATTTTTTCGAGATGTATTTTCTTCCCATGTAAACACTAAGGGGGAATGCTAGGAAATTGTGGTAGTATTTACATGAGTTATTATTATGATTCATATTTAATTAATATTGTTATGTGAACAAGTAAATGTTAGTTGATTAGAATATAATATTTTGTGAGTAATATTGTTGTGAGTTACAACAATATTACGTATATAGGTATTTGTTAGATTGAGATATTTAGGGAGATTTATTGGTTAGGTAAATCTCCTTAATTATAGGAAAACTTTTCCTATATATGTGTATTGTTGTCTAAAGAAATATAGATGACAAAGTTGTATTAAATCAGTGCAAAGCTTTGATCCTTTTGAGATGCCTTGTCTTGGGGCATCCTAAGCAACCTTCAAATAACAAACTTTTCATCTATCACATTTATCTTCAAAACGTGTCAAACTTATAATCTAAAACATTTATCACACATCAACATCATCTTCCACATCAATTTAAATTTATGCTTTATTACATCACATCTATAATCCACATCGTATCATTTACGTACAAACTATTGAAATAACATGTAATACCATCCACATTAACCCATTTAAACTCATTCAATTATTTCAACATTCAAATCTATGATTTCAATATCCATATCAACATCAAACTAACATCATTTATAATCAACATCAGATAAACATACATATCTAAACATCTAACACCATCCCAAATACATCAAGTATCTTAACACTAATCCCCATAAGACATACAATGTACCAAACAACATTTACGACATCAACATCAAATGCTAAAATTAAATCAAAACTCATGAACATGTATATCCATCATCACATCAATCATATCAATAAACATGAAATAAAATACATAAACACCTTTCGAGTCCGTGAAAATCAATCACACACACACACACACATCTCAAAAATGTTTATACATCATCACTCGGTCTCTAAACCACCTCGATATAATCAAAATCATATATACCATACATTCACCCACTATCTCGTAAAATATAGATCAAACGCCCTATGCACTCCACCCTGTTCATCTCCCTATCCTCTATCGACTCTAGGACCCATCGAGACTAAACTACGCTGCCCGTGCTCATCAAGCGACCCCCTGCTGCTGAACTCATCTCACTCGCTCCATGTGCTTTGCATTACGTGGTACATCCAGGAGCCTCATAGTCACTATACGTTGATAATAGAGTGTCTCCTCGCTAAGAGCATGATATTGCTCCAATGTGACAAATCTAGGTGGTGTCATCCCTCATCCACTGTCGATGTTGGTCCCGATGGTATTGTTTGACCTCCTCCACTTGTGGTCTGCTATTGGACTGTCGGTGCTTTGGAACTTCTTGGTCTCCTCCACCGGTGGCCTCGGATACTATCCCCACATCTCCATATCTAGCCCACATCATCTCCTGCTATCGATGATACCTATCTCTATGTGATCTCGTCTCGAAATAACTTTGCCTACATTATTTCTAGTTGCTCTCTCTCCTAAAAAATAACATCCCTAGCTGCGGTCAACTCTACCCTCGTTGTGGCCCATAGGACTCGATCCTCCTCTAACTCAGTAATCTGTATCCTCTAAAGACTGTTAGTCTCTCCTTATAATAATCCCCATTTGCCTCATGAGCCTCCCCTTGAGCTTGAACTCTCCTTCCTAATCTGTCCTCTTGCCTTTCCCACTACTTTTTGTATGCCTCAATAACACTAGTATTATCTACTCCCTCCACATTTGGTATCTCCACGGGCTCTGTGATAGTAGGAAGTGGTGTGTCCATATATATTTCATCTCACTTATATGCGATAGGTGTTGGTGGCACATCATTTATCAAACCAAATTGTCACCTCACATAGCTAAATCTCACCAGCTCCCACTCCTCCTCGGCCATTGGCCCCTGAACCCATGTGTCCTATGTGTGGCTCTAAGTTCACCCTCCTCACCCTACCATGATGGAAAACATGTGTATGGTCTCTATACCACACCTCCATCCCGTAAACCCGTGATAAGTCCTCTATAATAATCCTCACTCCTTAGTTTCCTGTCATTCCTTTATCATCTCTCCATTTCATAAAGGCATGCGTGTCTTATAACTATACCCGATAACCCCATGGAAATCCCTAGGTCGAGCCATTGTGATATGCTCATATGCCCAACATTGCAAGTACAAATCCCATGTTGATGTTGAACCTCTTACATATCCTCCATGACCATAGCTCTCCATGTAAATGAGTCACCAATACTAGAGCCCATCCAAACACAGTCCGCTCATCCATCATGTTGGCCAATACCCTTGTCAACATCCAAGGAAATTGACCTCCACCAGAATCAGGTAAGGAATAACTACGATACCCATCATCATCATGGTTAACAATGCTCGTCCCTCTACCTCTAGACTATATAAGGAGTGTAAGAAAAATCCCTTGATGCAATATCTACATCCTCCACTTCATCACCAAATAATTTCCGCATCATATCATCTCTCTCGATCTCATCAACTAGATATAGACTCCTTGTATAGGTAATCTAAGAATCCTATGCACATCCTCCATAGTGACAATGGTCATCTCGCCCATCGACAACAAGAAGGTACTTGTCTAGTGATCCCATATTTCAAATAAAGCAAGTAATAGGCCCCTCTCTCTAGACATATGCCGATAATAACACATCCCTCCCAATCTAACGTACTCTAGATGATCTCACTCATCACCACTCATAGATAAATGCACATCATCCAAAATATTTGCGATCATATCCCGTTTGGTTAGTTTCTCCCTCACCCGCATCCACAAAAACATAAAATCCATTAGTAACCATTCAATTAAAAATTTAACCAAATAAAATCAATCATTTCAAAGCAACAAGATTTAAATAAAAGCAAACATCTAGCACATAATCGCCAATAATTTACTTATAATTACTAGACCTTCTAAACCTAATCATGGGTGATTCTCATGAATCGTTGATGATTCATGTGTCACACACAATGTACCCACAATATGGCCCTAAAAAATAAAAAAATAAAAAACAAAACGAAAAATCTTGAAAACTAAGCAAAAATCAACAAAATAACTCAAACAAATTGTACCTACCTCCCCTAAGGTTGGTCGATGATGTCTCTATATGTTGATCGTCCAATTGCCTTCATCACGGTCGTATATAACACACAATCATTGGGGATTCACTTATAATTACGACGTTCTAAACCTAATCGCGGTAAATTCTCATGAATTGTCGACGATTCTGTGTCGCATACAACATACCCTAATACGGCTCTAAAAACTAAAAAAATTGATTTTTTTGAAAAATATTGAAAACTAAGCAAAAATTAGCCAAAAAAATCAAACAAATTATACTTACCTCCCGTAAGCTTGGTCACCGATGTCTCTATGCCGTCTAATTGCCTCCATTGCACTCAAATATCACAAAATGCACAAGTTTAGAGCTCGGGTACCATTTTCTTCGCATTCGTAAATAAGCTCCAAATGTAAATTTGAGCTATTTATATAGGATCCTAATTTTCCTCCCCCCTAAATCATTGGCGATTTCCTAAATTTTTGGCGATTGGCTATAATCACTCACGATTTTATCCTTATACCACTTCACCACACATCGTGCACCAAGTTTAATTGACTTTTCCTTGTTAGGTCCCTTGAGACCCATTTTAGATTATGGTGTTCACATACAAATTCTATTTGTTGGATGTAAACCTATGACCCATTGGTCACACAGATTCCACGTCTCGGAGACCCTCCCATTAGATAAAATTCTCCTAGTTACCTCAAAGGCATTTGTCTATAGGCCCACACCTCCTAATGGTTATCCTATCATTTGTTTTCCGATCACTTACCAAAGTTCACCATGTGTAGAATGGCTGTTTAAATTATACCCCATCTTGGGGCATCTTTACAAGAGAAATCCATTTTTAGAACGTGAAAATATATCATCACTCTTTCATCTATTTCATACCAAACCCTTGTTCAATGACCAAATCTTGTCAAACTTAAATTTGACCATGATCTTTATTACATCATATGAATTTAACCCATTGGTCCCTATTCCATATGAGGTTCCCATTAGATCCTCCACCATAGTTATTTGGTCAAACAATCATTCGTAGGTCATCAACACCGATGTCGCCCATTGGCTATCTCTTCCCTACCATTTTGTTTGCAAGATTTTTATACCTTGTTTCATGCATGCCTTTCGTTGCATGGTCATTTTTCAGGTTTCTTATTAGGACATTGAGCATATTTTTCATAAATCACTTTTGTTTCACCTTGTTACTAACTCTTATCAATCCGCTAACTCACTTAGTCTATTATCGGCTTGAGAAAAACCATATCCTCATCATAAACCGGGGCAACTTGACTTTCCCCACATTCAATCTTATTCATAAATGTTCAATGTACATTTTTCTATTGGTTTGGCATTTACTGTTATCCCCGAGGTGCATGAATATATCTTGTCACTTGTTTACTAAATTCCTTATCGTCCATACATATTTACATCATCATCAATCCAAATTCCCTCGACCGGGGCATCTTATCATCCCTCCTCTCTTAATCTCAATATCTCATCAACACATCTCTCATTTTTTTCTTGCAGTGGAATAACCAACCTACTCAACAAAAAGGGACAAAATGTAGACACCTATTTATGAAAACCTTTGGTATCGCATCATTTGGTGGCATAATCTTAACCTAATATTTATTTTCTATCCTAAGTTTTAAATCCCTTCCCATTTTCTATCCCCCATTACTTCTTGGTCCACCTCTATAAAATCTTCCCTAACCACTTCCTTATCTCTATCTTATCCCAAATCCAAAATTAGCTAAAAATACTCTCCTTATCCTTGAACCTACATCTTACCACTTATCTGCATAAATATCTCGAATCAACCCATTGTGGAGGTAGTTGGAAGCTCTTCCATGAGACTCCTACATATCTTGAATCGCCGATGATTATAGTAATCACCAACGATCATATAAATACAACCTTTGTCATTTGGTTTAGAGAGGTGGAAACATTGTAACAAAGCTATGATATATTAAAGTTTTAGGAAAGATTGATACAATATTTTTTCTCCTCGTCTGACATCCTCATAAGTTGTTTATGTTCCTTGGATCACGTGTAACTCGCATCAATGCAACCTTATCCATCTATCACCAATTGTACTCATGTTTCTATGATCGATCAGGTAATCTCCTTTTGGAGTCTATTTTTCATCACTAATTATTTCCATGTCACAATCAAGTCATTAAAGCCAATTATCTTAGTAGTTTTGGTTAAGTTTGGGAATCACTAACAAGTATTCTCGAATCATCGGCGATCACGGTTTTTGAATATTTTTTCACATTTTCTATCAAATTTATAATTAATTCTATCTATTTATCACATCTAATCTTTTGTCTCCGAGCCTACCTTCCTCGCATAATTTACTTTACTGAGACACATCTTGTGGTGT
>CM031236.1:130673400-130838400 GCA_018340775.1 Taxus wallichiana var. yunnanensis | reverse complement strand
GTTGTGAATACGAGAAGGGGAAGTGGAAATTGAAGATGAATCGATGTAGACAAGTGGATTGGATGCATGGCCACCAACATGGACAACCAGGAAGAGGAGATGAGTAAACTATTCCAAATCAAAATCCAGATCAAAATAACTAAGGTAAATGCTTTGGTTGATACCGGTTCTCAATATAACTTGATTTCTGAAGCAGTTGTAAAGAATCTTGGTCTTGAGACTTACGAGAATCCACACCCATATCCCTTGGGTTGGGTGAAGAAGGGTGTTGAAATTTAGGTAAAAAAAAGATGTAAGGTCAAGTTTGGGATCAATTCCCAAGTATATTGATGTATTAGAGGTTGATGTTATTCCACTTGATGCATTTGATGTTGTTTTTGGGATTCCTTACTTGTATATCATGGATTCTATATTCATGAGAAGGGAGAACCGATACAGATGGGTCAAGGATGGGATCAACTACAACATCTAGGCACACTAGCGTAAGACACGTGTTACTATGGTGAGTTTTAACCAAGAAAAATGACTTATTCAGGAAAATCATAATCAGTTTTGTTTCCTTTTTAAAAGGATAAACAAGATGGGGTAGAAGTTTTAGAGATTTCTAGGCTTTGGGAAAAACAAGATTTGAATAGTAATATTCAGTCTTTTGGGGAAGTTTTTAGGCTCCCAGGTGGGTTACCACCAAATTGGGAGGTAGAGCATGAGATTCAGCTATTGCCAGAGTACCCTCTACCGAACATCAGGTTGTATATGCAATCCTTGCTCTGAGTGCGAGGTGAAGAAAAAACTCCGAGGAGCTTAGACTAGGGTGTGATACGGCCGTGCACCTCACCATGCGGTTCACCTATTGTGATGGTGCAAGAGAAGGATGGTTCTTGGAGAATGTGCATTGACTACCATGCTTTGAATAAGATCAACATAAAAAACAAATATCCACTTCCCCGCATAGATGACCTCTTGGACCAGCTTCAGCATGCCAGATTCTTCACAAAGTTGGATCTCATTTCGGGTTATCACCAAGTTAGAATGAAGGAGGAGGATATATGGAAGACTGCTTTCAAGACAAAACAAGGTTTGTATGAGTGGTTAGTACTTCCATTTGGTTTATGTAATGCACCCGCCACATTTATGAGATTGATGAATGATGTATTGCAGGATTTCATAGATTCATGTGTCATTGTTTATATGGATGATATCTCTATTTTTAGTGCCATACGGGAGGAACGTCTAACTCATTTGCAACAAGTCTTGCATGTTCTCAAGGAGAAACAAATGTTGTGCAATATGAAGAAATGTGATTTTTCCAAACAATCACTTTTCTATCTTGGGCATGTGGTTGGAGGAGGAGAGCTACGAGTGGATCTAAAAATGGTGGAAGTCATCACCAATTGGCCAACACCAAAGGGAGCCATGGAGACTAGGATTTTTTTGGGAGTAGTACAGTACATGTGGAAATTCATTTTAGGGTTCTCATGATTGCAACACCTCTGCACACAGTGGCCGCAAAAGTAAGGGTTTTGACTAGGGTAAGGACCAAGATAAATCCTTTGAGTTATTGAAATACAAGATCGATCATGCTCTAGGACTTTCTCTTCTTAATTCGTAACATCCCTTTGTAGTAGAGACAAATGCTAGTGATTATGCTATGGGCGCAATGTTACTTCGAGGAGGTAAACCCATATGTTATCATTCGAAACTTTTACTTCAGAAATTAAAGGATATACAATATATGATAAGAAAATGTATGCACCCGTTTAGGCCATTAAAAATGGAAGCATTATTTGCTGGGTAAAGAAACTATTATGCACATTGATCACAAACCTCTCTAGTATTTGCAAGCACAGTAAAAATTTCAATAGGCAAGGCACTACAAAAGGATGGGGTTCCTTCAACTCTTCCATCTAGTGATCAAATACAAGAAGGATAGTAAAAACTTGGTGGCAGACATGTTGTCTAGGCAACCCACATAAGAGAAAGTCTCATGCTTGGCCACTATATCTCATATTGATCCCTTCATGAAGGAAGCGTACGGAGAGGCATATTCCCGGGACAAAGATTTTGGGGTGAAATTTCAGCGATTCATGGTTCAAGGGGTGAAAGGATAGGGATTGAAGATTATTATCTCAAAGACGAGATGCTCTACCGATGGGGGAAGATTTGTATGCTTTGAAAGAAGAAAGGCTTATATTGATGAGGGAATCACATACCTCAAAAGTAGTGGGACATTTTGGTGTTGGTAAGACCCTAGCCCCCTTGTAAAGATACGTGTATTGCGCGATATGCAATAAGAAGTTTCAAAATTTATACGTGGATATAAAATTTATTGTACCAAGCAAGCCTTAGACTAGGAAGGAGGGTTTGTATATGCCTTTGCCAATACCTACTCGTATGTGGAAGGACATTTTTATAGATTTTGTAGGAGGATTACCTGTGTGTATACATGACCATGACTATCTTTATGTTGTTGATGATATATTCAAGTAAGATGTGTATTCTTATGGCATGTAAAAAGACAATAAAAGCACATGAGGCAACATATCTTTTCTTTGCTAATGTATGGGTGCATTTTGGCTTGCCAAAGTCTATTGTTTGACAGGGATTCCAGGTTCTTGGGAAAGTTTTGGACTACTTTGTGGGACAAGATGGATACCAAGTTACAACAAAGCGCGACCTTCCATCCACGAGACGGATGGGACGGACGGAGAGGTGGTGAATAGGACTTTGGTGCAGCTGATTAGAGGGTATAATAGCAAATATCCAAGGACTTGGGATGAGTTCTTAGCCTACATTCAACATTCCTACAACCGGGAAGTACACACATCCACCATGAAGTCACCTTTTGAAGAATGCTTGGGGTATCTACCTACAAATCCATTTGGACATAGCAATTGGACAACAAGATGAGGAGGACACACGAGACACAAAGGTGACTAGAGAAAAAAAAATCATTGAGAGAATCGATAAATACATCTCAAGGTCAAAGAGCGGTTGGAAAAGTCCCAAGCCAAGTACAAAACAAGACATGAGCAACACGGGGAGATAACACAAGCTTCATGTTGGAGATAGAGTTTGGATTTACTTGAACAAGGAGAGACTAAAAGGTCAAACATGGAAGCTCAAGCCACTATGATATGGGCCCATCACCATATTGGAGCAAGTTGCGAAATGCATTTCGACTTGATTTGTCACCCTTCATGTGGATGTACTTAGTAGTAAAGCTGTGAGAACTTGCACCTATATGAACCATCCATGCTAGATGAAGATGAAGGATTACATATACTACCATCCATTGAGGATTGCATCTTGGATTCACAAGGAAAATTTGAGGAGGACATAGTGTTGTAACAAAAGGTCGGAGAGACAAGGAGGGGTCCACAGGAGTCTTGACAAGTTGGACTAAAATGAAAGACACCAAGGCAGGCCCGGTGGTACTCAAAGGAGCAAGTGAGGGAATTGTTTCCTCATCTACTCCCCCACTAAGCTTTTGTGGGACAAAAATCCTCCTAAGCAGGGGAGGTGTGATCCATAGGGATCCAAAATGAATCTACTTCATCAAATCACCCAACACCACAAGGTGAAAATGGAGAAAAATAGGTTATGTTTGTATTTTAATAGAACCGTCGCTCTGTGCAGAGTGGCGGTTAAAGAACCACCGCCCTCCAGTCGGCGGTCTGTAACCACCTTTCCCGGGGTGGCGGTCATGTGATCACCGGTCTACATGCAAGGCGGCGGTCTGTCACTTTTGAAGAAAACAATAAAATGGGAGCTTGAATGGACGTGAATTTGAAGCGTCGACTTTTTCCCTTCCTGCCACGACGCGTTTCCCATTCTATAGTGCACAGGAGGACATGGGAGAGGCTATAAATACCTAGGAGGATTAAAGGAATGGATTATCAAAGCATGAAAGTGAGCAAGGAATTCTAAGTGCTGGAATTGTGTTTGTAGAAGAAAGGAGTTTAGAGGCAAAGCAAACAAGTAATTGGGAGGAAGTGTGAGATATTATCTACTTCTCTTTCATACTTATTGTAATTTTTACTTTTTTATTTGAATTGGCCAATAAAAAGTGGGAAGAAATAGCATTCTTCCCTTCTCAGTAGTTTTCCTCCTCTGGAGGTTTCGAAGATAAAAATTTTGGTGTCCATGAGTTTACATTCATTCCTTTCTCTATAATTGTTTGGTTCTAAAGCATAAGAAAATTCGTTCACTAGCTATATCTATCATTTTCTAAATTGAAAGTAGAACAATGGTGTTTAATTTTAATTCGTGTGGACAATTCCAAAGTAGAGAGTTTATAGATGAGATACATACATACATATATACACCTTTTATTTTAAGTTTACTTAGTTTATTTAACTTTATTAACCATTGTTGACTCGATTTACTTTGTACACCTCCTAGGATTAGATTAGGATAAATGACAGGTCATAGATTTCCCATTTTTCTCATGCATTCTTATTCTTGTGGAGATTGTGGCGCACATGTTTATCATATAGTAAAAAGTGAATTTAGACTAAACTCTTTCTTTTTCTATATATAGACCACTTTTATTTGTAAATTGAAATCTTGTTGATATCAAATTCATTCGGTTGATCTATTGGAAACACGAGTTTATATTATTGCTTATTATTTACAACTTCTACCATTTCAAGAGTGAGTCTAAATTGAGGAGGTTCTTGGGTTTCACCTAATATTTCATGGTTTAGAGTAGTACTCCTTCAATTGGTAACTGTGGTGTTTAAGATTTGTTCACTTATTTTGTTCCATATGCTTCTATATGTTATTTGTAATATTCTAGGCATATTAACTTGTTGGTATTAAAAAAAAAACCATATGGGTTTTTCTATTCTTGCAGAAAAACCCTTTCTAACCCTTTTTACAATTTTTTTTTAATTTTGGGATGAAAATAGTATTTTTATTACTTCTTGATACTTTTAATGAAATATCAATAAAAAAACACATTTAAAAGTGGGTTTTTCTTGATGCATATATTGTTTGATGTAACTTTTTTAAGTTTCACTTTTGCAAGACAAACCACAACAAATAAGGTGTACAAAAATATATTTTGTGAATTTTTTAGGTTGCAGGCTCTAATCACTAATTTTCATATTCCTTATGAAATTTCGAGAAAGTCCGAATTTTTGCAATCTAGTCTTACGGTGCTCTGAAGCATCCATTTCAAGTTTGTACTTTGGGCAACCCTTCAAATGCACAAGCATGCACTTAATCTTTAATAAAGATAAATTTTAGCTACTATATTATTGAGCATGATAAGTGGCATGATGGAAAGTAATAATTTGTAAGGCATTATCTAGTAAGGGGTTTGGAGGTCAAATACCTTAGGCTATATGCTTAGCCTTAAGATCCTTATTCAAGCCATTGGTTGCCCATATGATCCTCCCGAGTCTCTCTACTATCCCCTTGCACCTTAATTAACAAGACAAGCCACAACAAACAAGGCGTACGAAAAAAATATTTTGTGTATATTTTCTTGATGCACATATTGTTTTATGTAAATTTTTAAAGTTTCACTTTTTTGCAGACAAGCCACAACAAAAAGGTGTACGAAAAAAATATTTTGTGAATTTTTAAGTTACGAGACTCTAATCACTAATTTTCATATTCCTTATGAAATTTCCGAGAAAGTATGAATTTTTGCAATCTAGTCTTACGGTGCTCTGAAGCATCCATTTCAAGTTTGTAGTTTGGCAACCCTTGAATGCACAAGCATGAACTTAATCTTTAATAAAGATAAATTTTAGCTACTACATTATTGAGCATGATAAGTGGCATGATGGAAAGTAATAATTTATAAGGCATTGTCTAGTTAGGGGTCCGGAGGTCAAATACCTTTGGTATAAGCTTAGCCTTAAGATCCTTATTTAAGCCATTGGTTGCCCATATGATCCTCCCGAGTCTCTCTATTATCCCCTTGCACCTTAATTAGGTCTCATTTCTTATTTTATTCCACCTATGACATATAACTATATTTTTAGCTCCATGCAGTTTGTTTCACATAGCTGCGCACCATTGGGCATTATTTTTTGACAATTGTTTTTCCATAGACTATATAAACTACTTCGGAAGGCCTACAAAGGTTTTCCTTCATATTGTGTATTTTTTAATGCTCTACATATTGAAGTTATTTTTGTAACTTTTGGCGACCAAAATTTTGACAAAATTCAAAGTTCTGAGACTAGTGTTGTCTTGTCCTCTAATTTGTATTGTGTTGTCTTGTCCTCTAATTTGTATTGTGTTGTCTTGTCCTCTATTTTGTACTTTGATCAACCATATTTTTGATCCATGTACCAGATTAAGATGCCAATTTTTTTGAAAGTATATATTATTTTGTGTAATTCAAAATGGTAGGTTCAATTTTGGTTCATAATACACCGAGATTATACTTTCATCATAAATTTAAAATTTATTTCTTTGTATTTGATCTATAAATCGTACTACTTGTAAAGTGCCACTTATTTTCATCAAGGGGGTTCATTATTGTGCATTAAAAATTTTATGGGTTGGGATTATTTTATTCTCAACTTGAACATCAATCATTATATTGAGGAAAATTTGTAAGAACTACATTAATATAAACAACATTTGGGAGTTGTTTAATGAGTGTGTTCATTTTTTGAGTTTCTTCTAAGGTATATATTCCATTTTCAAGAGTATACTCACTTTAAAAAGAGATTGTTAGATTTTTCTAGAGAATAGTAAGACAACAAACACAACTCTCTATTAGTATCACTATTTTTGAGAAAAGACACCCTTCTTCGGTCTTTACAAGACAAAGTTGTAGGCTTGAAACATCATATTAACACCATGGACATACTTATCATTGAGAATAGTCTACCTTATGTCACTCATTCAAATCCTATTGACATGTCATCATCCCCTATTTTGACTAATCATGATTTTCCCATTGAATCGATGCACCCATTGTTGCACCTATTGCAACCCACACTTTAGATTCACCTACCATTGTGTTTGGCTCATTTGAAAAGCACATAACTAATTTTGGATCTCGCACTCTCCGTTCCATGGGTTATTTGTATAGAGGCATATGTAAACATTTTTAGGGCATCACTTTCCCTATCCAACCTATTCATTGGATATCTCGTCATGAAATTGGATATAGAGTAGATCGAGACATGGTTATATATCTATTTTTTGAGTTGTGCACTCATCCTCTTTATCACATGTGCCTCAAACGAGGGGGATTCATTTGGGTATATTATACACCTACAACAGACATACATAGAATTACGAGCTCGGACACATGCAAGAGTTGTTATGAGCTATATAAATTGCTTTCACATCAACTCATATTTTGTATTTTGATAAGACTATTTTAGCCATGTCTATGTATTTCCAAAGAACATTGTTGAACATCACCATCACAACCATGAACTTTTGGCATAATGGCTAATTAATATAGTTATATCTAACTGTCTTTAATTTGTGATATCATGTTTGCATTTATTATTATTATTCCAATAAGTTGTTTGGATGATTATATGTGTTGATGCCACTCTTGGTTATAAGTAATTTTCCATATACCCTGAAGGAACTTGTCGGCGGCAAGAACTGCTGCAACAAAGGAACCCATCTGCAACATAAGAAAATCATTCACAACAAAGAGCCCTCATTTATGAAAATATTTTAAAAGATGAAGTGATGGTGCTCTAGTTCTTACTTGTTGTGTGTTTATTGAAAGAACTGATTGTTAGTCGAACACTTATTGTGTATTTCAAACATGTGTCGAATCTCTCGCTTGTTCTGTTGAAGATATTTTACTTGTTCATTGTTGTATTCTTCTTCTCATGTGTTGTAAATGATAAGGTATAAAGGAAAGGGTTGGTGCCTTGTAAGCTGGAGTGAGTAGAGGAGAGTCAAGAATCGATTTGAATCAAGGAAAAGAGATTACTATGATATTTTGATTCTAGATGTAATGTTTCATGCAAATCAATAAAGATATGAATTATATCATTTAGTTTTTAGTTACAGAATTAGGAAGGGATTAACACCCAAGTCAAGGCCCACTTGAGGTCTGCTAAATCCCCTCCATTGTTTTATTTCATGCATATTTACTTAGGAATAATTTTCGTTTTGAATCTGAAACTTTGTTTCAGTAATAACATTTAACAATTGTTCATTTCAAACTATGAGTTTTAATTTACTTTCAACATTGTTATGTGACAAATTATTTCCTTTCCAACCTCCTATATCAACTATAACTTTACATACAACATCGACGATATTTCAATTTCTCAAGGCTCCCTAGTTTGATGATTAAATTAATGTAACTCAATGTACAACATATTAATTGTTGCAAGTGATGTGGAGGATGATCCATATCGAGTTGTAGAAGAACCACAAGAAGAAATAATTCATGACTAATTTTACAAACAATTTTTTTTTCTTAGATTACCTAGGGAGAGGGCCCTAGCCCTTTGTGGCATCACCAGCCCACACTGGCCATGGAACCATCTAAGGATGGAAGTTTTAAGCTCTCGGCTAGCCCATGGATTAAACCACATTATCGTGGTACCCTATCACCAAGGTATCCAAACCATTGGTAGTAGGCCGCCTTAACATGAAGCCGATATTTGAACCTTGAACCTCCCAATTACTAGGATACCCAACAACCGTTATACCACTACCCGTTGGATATTTTACACACAACAATAATTCATATTCATTCCTTCAAAATTATTATTACATACACCCACATATATAGGTAATAGCTCCCTATAAATAAGGAGGTAGCTATAACCTCTCAAATGATTCTACGTGAGTTTGTTGAAACTCACATAACAATATATTTGTTATTAGTTGTTTTAATATAACAACTAAATAACAAATCACTAACTAAATAATAATTACCATAGTAATTATTATTTACTATTTTACTAACACACATTCACCAAGATAATAATTACACATGTAATTATTATTCACCCATACATATCAATGGAGCACTAACCATAGAATTCCTAACAACAAGTTGATTTGCACCACCATTTTTGACATTGTGGAGTGCTATTTCCAAGTTATAGGAGTTTATGAGGTTTTGCATTTCTAAATTTCTTAGAATAGACTAGATTGAAGAAATCACACCTTCAACCCCCCCACTAATTAATTTTGATTGAGTTCAGTTAGTTGATATATACACCATCGTAGAGATGCACATGGTAGATTCATACCCAATCCTCAAATAGAAAAAATTACTTCTAATTCTGAAGAAGAAACGTCCTCTTATGTACAGGGTTTGCTGATAGAACACTCCCTCCCCAGTGAGATCTCGAGGTTGTTATTGAATAGCCAAACATGGCATATGAGGTGAATAAAAATGTGGAATAAGGGGAACCAAACACATTTAATTTTCCTATCTCTAATAACAATCAAATTGCTCAAATGAAGAACATCTCTCCATCAGTTCTCCCTAAATTTCATGGATCTATGACTGAATACCCAAACACTTTCTTGTTTGAGTTTGATGTCTTATGCAAGAGTTATGACTACACAATTGATAGACACAAGCTGAATTTGTTCCCTGCTACACTCAAGGATGCAACCTAGATGGTTTATGGGCCTAGGAATATATTCTATTACTATTTGACAACGGGTGAAGGACAAGTTTCTTTCCAAGTACCAAGACTAATGTAGGACAAGTAGCAAGGGGGAGATGATTCTTCAATATGGCATAGAAGGAAGATGAACCACTAGAAGATTACCCAGAGAGATTGTTATTTTGTGTTCAAAAGTCAAGACACACAAGCCTACCTCCCGAGTCTCTAAAGTTACTTTTCTTAAAAATACTCAAGTGAGGAAGACATGGATGCTTTAGACTTAATAGAGGTGGATACATCTCCAAGGCCACTTTTGAGGAGATTTGTAAATCCTGCAGAAACTATTCTAGAGCAACCATGAAAAGAATAAGAAGTGATGGATCAAAGGGTGGAGCAAGCTGCCCGAAGGAATTAGGAAAATATCTAAATTAGAAATTGTAGACATGTTTAAGAGAATGAAACAAGAAATAGTTAATAATATATCCACCCATCTTGATGCTCTACATGCAAAGAAGAAGAGAGAGGATGCAAAGGCACCACTTATAAAGTTATGTTATTCTTGCAAAAGAAAGAAAGTTGATTGCAGATGTATGGGGATCGACCAATATTACATAAGGAAAAGAAGTTGCACCATATTTCAAAATTATAGAAATGAAGGACGGGAAAATTTTCTATGTTACCCAAAGGAATCAATGGATGCCAAGACAAGGAGGTATGTCACAAGATCTTATGCCATAGTTTAAAATTTGGGATATTAGTTCATATATGCAACCCCCACATTGGGATAATACTCAGGAAGGATGGGCTTCTTACCCTAGCCAATACCAATAACCATGACAACCTCAGTTCTTAGTCCCATTGTGGAAAAAAACCCTTATTCATGGCAACAACATTGGAGAGGAGGGAAGCAATGGAGAAATCAACCTCCTAACTACCAACAACCTCCCTACCCACAATAACAAGATTTGATGCCAAAACCCCAACCTAGATCTCAACCAAAAACTACGCAATCACTAACTCAACCAACACCTAACCCCAATATTAAAACTAATCATCTAAACTATAACATTGAATCAACCCAATACTCTTTTTATTCAGTTGATGTCAACAATATCCATCTCCGCTTAGGAAGAGCACTTGAGCCACTAAGTAAACCCAAAATAACGAGAGATGAAAAATGAACCAAATTTGTTGCAAGATGGTCCGCATGAAAGCGAGGTAAGACGTTGTAAGATGATCCAAAACTACATGAGAAGAATTCTTGCAAAAGTAAGATACAATTCAATGGACCCCATTTCTAGAAAGATTCCAAGAAAGAAATTTTGAACCTAAATCATATTTAGATTCGATTTTGTCAATCGGTTGCGAGGACATTTATGTGAAAATTCCACTCATTCAAGCCATCAAGGATGTGCCTATTTACAACAAGTTGATCAAGGATTTATATATAAAGAAGTCGGGAAGAAAAGAAAAGATCCATCCACCTTTGTGCAGTCATTAGATAGTTGGATGACATTATGCTTAAAAATTTGTGCTACCTAAGTAATAGATGAAAATGTTATCAATCGGTAGAAGAAAATTAGAAGATTAAATGCTATTGTAATGCCCTCTTGTCTCGCGTTGGAATAAAAGGAAAAGGTATCATCACACAAAGTATTCACACTTTGTTTGACCATATCAACAAACACGTTCTAATGAATCTTTCCTTTACTAATGACGCGAAACCCTGTGCTAACATGGGAGCCTTGGAAAATGTGAGGAAAGTTATCAAAGCAATAGGTAAGTCATTTTTTTAGCCAAACTCTATATCCTTTGGCAGTTTTGAACTCCATTTTCCATGTTTCTTATGCCTTCCCCTCACGTGCTTTCTTCTCCCTCTTGAGGTTTGCATAGATCTCTGCATAGATGGGTACATTGAAAATTAAATGCAATAGTGACCGGATTAAAGACAACTTCCTATACCTATGTAAGCATCCTCCCTTTTTGTGAAAATAATAGCTTTAGAATAGTGTCTCTTCATCCATAAGGACGTTTGGCAAAGGGAAGAGCAAAAAAATAATAGACCTTTCTAGCTCCTTGTTAGCCTATGCCGCCATGGGGATTTAGGAAGAGAGTGGTCATCCATAATGGGATGAGGAGAGAAGAATATTGTCGAGTGTTGTAGTCACATTGGTTTTGTTAGAAACATATGTAAATGGGAGAGTTTTGATAGAGGACATGAGTTGTTTGACAAATTTCTTCAAAGTAATTGCTCTTGTTTATAGTTTGCTGCAGGCTATGTGCATAAGGGAAAACCAACACTATTGCCAATTGTAAAAGCAAAATGTGACTCAACCCTTGTCAACGTCCTCACACCTATGCCAAAAGGAAATTGGTCTTTTTGGCTTGGGGGTGTTAGAGATATACCAAATCATAATGGATTAGAATTTTGTCAGATGTTGTAGTTGGAAGTGCGTTGGTATATGCAAGAAATGTTAAATCTTAGGCAAGGAACACAAGTTGTTTGGAAAAATGTCTAGAAGAAATGTAGTCTCATGGGTACTAATGATTGCGGGATGTAGACAAAATTGTTTTGTTGAAATTTATTTGGAAACTTTTAGGTAGATGTCGTGGGTTCACTCGCTTGACAGATTGTTGAAATATTTGACATAATGCATTAAAGAGATATGTTCTCAAGGGCTATGGTGGATGTTATTGTTATCCCAATTTCACCTCTTGAGGTAATTTGGATAACTTGCATAATTTCCCCATGTTGGAGCAAGCAGAAAAGATGGAAAGGCAAAAAATCAGGTTTGAAAGGTCCCTTTGGCTCTTTTCTAACCCCCCCATCCAAGGAAAAATTCGAGTTAGAAAAAATGGAAAAAATATGAAAAAATGGCTCAAGACAAGTGTATTGCGGAAGCAAGTCGGGTTTTTTTGGCCCGGCTGCGCATAGGTACGCGCGGGGGACGTATGGTACCGAAAAGGAAAAAAGGCCACAATCAAAGGGAAATCAACAAAGTCGGGGTTTTGGCCCGGACCACACAGTACATGGGGACATCCGAGACCGAAAAGCTGAAAGGCCGCAATCAAAGGGAAATTGACAAAGTCGGGTTTTTTTTTGGCCTAGACCGCACAAGTACGTGAGGGACGTATGGGACCCAAAAAGCCGAAAAGGCCACAGTCAAAGGGAAATCGGAAAAGTCGGGTTTTTTTGGCCTAGACCGCACAAGTACGCAGGGGACGTCTGGGACCCAAAAAGCAAAAAAGGCCATAGTCAAAGGGAAATCAGAAAATTTGGGTGTTTTTGTCCCACATGGTCCACGAGACAACGGGGACATCGAGAGACACCAAGACCCAAAATGCCTGATGTAGCCCCACTGCAAAGGAGAGTAGAGCAAATCGGACCACGAGTTTTAAATGGCCATATCTTTTGAACCCGAGCTCACGATTTTCACAAAATTTTGATGAGGGTAGATATTAAAAATAAAGGAAACATATTCAGCTCCGATAAAGTAGACGCTCAGTCCGTCGAATGACAGAAATGCAGCGGACCCAAAATAGTTGCCCGCTCGAGAAGGCTATAACTTTTACAATTCTCATCGAAAATACACAAAATTGAAAATCTTTGTTGGAATCGTGGTTCCAAGCCCAACACACATAAATAAATAAATTCAGAATTTTGTGAGAAATAGATGGTGATTTTTCATAAAACGTTCCCATTCTAGAACAATGATTTTATTTGGTAGTTGGGATGCATTAATGGAGCATGGGCTGACATTTCTCACTATTGCAAGTCATGGGACAAGTATGGGAGCCTCTTTAAGAAACATAACATCATTTCACTTCATTTACTACATCTTGCAAGTGGTGAGAAGACATATTTTGGGATTTTCATTTTTCCTCTCTCTCTCTCTCTCTTCTCAAATTTCTATAAATTGGAGTGTTGGGCTCATTGTAAAAGGAGATAGCTTTTTATAGAAAAGCTTTATCAAAATTGTTTTTTGAAGCCAATGTGCTTTGTAGGCCCTTTTAGTGGACTCATTTCATGGTGATCTAGGCCCTTATCTTGTGATAGATTGAACTGTGCATACTTATGAAGCAATAGATACGGAGTTTTGGATTTCTCTTCCCTGTTGTGTTTGTTTTCATTCCTCTCACCCCTTGATTTTATTGCATATATATTGTGTCTATTTACACTCTTGCAGCAGGATTCATTCTATTTTGCATGTATGGAATATTGTTTTGAATGCATTTGCTAGATTGTGGAGAAGCTATTATCACCCCTTCAAGTATACACTTTACTTCCACTTTCCACACATTGGAAGACTATTCTCACACTCTCCTTTTTTGGTGTATCACCACTTTAGTGTAGGATTTATTTTCATACATTCTCTCTCCTGGTCCCTTGGAAAGTTAGATTAGGATTAGATAGTTTTGCCTGCATTAGAGTAGATTGTGGCAGGTAGTTTAGGAGTAAGAACCAACTTTCTTTGGAGGTCTATCTAAAGAAGCAAGTCCCAAAACTTGGAGATAGTACCCATGTTATCTAATCACACTATGAGCTCCAACACACACACTTGTGCAAACCACGGGGTGTAGTGATTCGGTGATAACAATTATTTTTACACATAAATTGGGTTTGTTCGGACACCTTTGACACTAAAGGAAAAGTAGTTGCCTTGTGTAAGGGAAAAACATACAATCTTTCTTAACATTCTTCCAACCTATGATAAATGGGGGTCATGGAGCGGGGTTAAGGTTTTCTACGGGGCATTGAAGAGGAATTTTCCAAATGTTTTAGTGGCAAGTGTCTTTGGTAGAGAAGTTAGCAAAATGTGGAACCTTAGTCAAATCCCGTGAACTATTTTACTCAATGCGTGATAATATTAATAAAAAAATATGGTTTCATGGAATGCCAAGATTATTGGATATGCACAAAATGGCTATGTTGAAATGGGAGTAGGAGACAACATATGGACAACCACCATAGCACACATGGAAGTGGTTATCGATCTATCTCGTAGTGGCAAGTTATAGATAAGAATGTTCAAGGTGGAGGCAAGTATGTTGTGGGTAAAAATGTACTTTGAACATGGTGGGAAAATGTTCTTCTTTGTTGCAATAACATTATACTCTACCCTAGGGATGGGTGTTGCCTTTGCGGGGATTATTTGGGTATGGATCTCTCTTCCTCTTGTAGTAAAATACACACTTATTCATTTCATGTTTTCTTTCTTTTCTTTTTTTTGTTTTTATAAAATAAATATGTTGGATAGTTGAAGATACAACTGGAATGTGCGATTACACTTTTACCTTGTTTGAAAACATATTTAAACCATATGAAATTTTCTATCTCGAAATCCAAGCGCATGGGGTGCCAAACCAAGTTGTACCACAAATTAAAATCTCTTGTATGATCCATGTCAACTCGGGACATCATAAAGGCCCTTAAACAAGATAAGGAATTTAATTTGATACCTTAACGTGACAAGTTTTGAATCTCATTTAAATTTTTATTCACACTAGCGATGTTCTAGTCTTAAGAAAATGCGATCGAGTTTTGGTGTGTACTTGTTGTTTCATTTGGCAAAAATAAAAAACCACCTTCACCTATATCTAGACTATGAACATGAGAATTGTAACCAACTCTCAATTCAAAAAAATGATTTCGAGAGGTTAGTTTTGTAAATGGGTTTTGATGCCCACTAGTCAATGTGCGACAATAGTTTCTAAAGCTATTACATAAACAACCCGAGGTTACCTTGGTAGTTGTTAGTGCAAAATTATGGCACCCCCGATAGCAGCAGTGTGTGTACATGGGTAATCATTGTAATATTAATAACATGGGGTTATCCCTCAAGCTATGGGACTTGCAAACTTGAGATAAACCTCTGAAGAAGGCTAGCTTCCTCTACCTAATCCTAATACTAAAATACTCCTAAATGCATAAAAACACCTAATCTAATCCTACACCTAATAATTCCAAGGAGAAAGGGAGAGATAGTGTGCATAAAAGGGAAATCCTACACTAAAGAGGGGCGATAACACTAGAAAAAAGGGGCGAGATATTACAGGTTGAGGGAGAAAGAAGAGGGAAAATAGGGCTGGGAGAGGTCAGACACTATGACACAAACCTAGATCCTTAGTCGCCATCTGCACTCCATGAAGCATAACTATGTGAACCTACAAGTGAGGAATACATGCACAAAAATAAACAAAAAATAGAGAGGTAAGGGAAACACAATAAAAATGAGCAAGGGTTGAAGAAACACCACAAAACATGATTTTTATTGCTTCAAAACATGCATAGACCATTTACATTGATGCATAGAGGCATAAATATGCTTTCCAGGCACAAGAGAAGGCTTACAACTCATTGGAGTTGAGGGAAAAACTTGTAAGAGTTTCCCCAGCTCCCAAAATGTCTCTCTAAAAATGAGGGGTCGACTACATTATATAGGCAATTTTTTCACCTACCCTCATTAAAGAAGTATGGGAAACCATACAATTCACTTCCCAAGGGTACCTTTTGTCCGAAAAACATGGGTGACATCTTTGCATTAATGTCGGTTGTTGAGATGTCATTCACCCACCTATCTTTACTTGATATGTGATATGTGAGGCATCCATCCTAATTGGGTTGGACATTTGTCCAATTGTAGAGGGCCATACAACCTTCTCTAAGAAAACAAATGACTAGCATGCGAGCCCTTCACTATATCCGAGGTTGGACGACCGTGCCTAACCATGAACCGCATACAAATCATGAGTGGGTCGTCCCAACCTCATTGTCGTGCCCAACACGGGGGTGTTAGATGGTTGTATAACCTCTAGGACATATCTCCCTTACACCATGGGTTGTTTCCTTGTGTGACATCCAACCTTGGTTGGATGGCATTCTATCCTCCACCGGTATAACCACTAGGCCATCCAACCTCACGACACATTCGTTTTCGACCATGTCCTCTATCGCCGTCCGACTCCAGGGATTGGACAGCTTGTCTATCCTATGCCATACGGGGTTGGATGGTCATCAACATGTGGGTTGTCGACCCAACCATCAACCAAGGTGGTTGGATGACCATATTACTTAAAATCCATGCACAAATCACCACTAAGTTGCTCTTTACGCCACACTTTGTCATCCAACAACCATGCGCCATGTGCATCGTCCAACCTTGGGTCATCAACCCAAGGGTTGGAAGGAATTCTAACCTATTGGGTTGGGAGGCCATCTAACTACCATCAACCTAGCCATTTTTCAATTTCTCGCATTGGTTCCGCAATGACTCGTCCGCCTCACTCTCTGACTCAAACATCCTCCGGCTCGGTTCCAACTCGCGGATAACCCGACCAACTTGGCTTTGGATTAACTCGGTCGATCCATCTTGAGATGTATTTTATCTTATGATCTCGGGGTTGAATTTGTGAGTCATCGCACATCCCAAAATTTAAATGGCTAAATCTGTTTATAATGGATTATCCAAATTAACCCGTGGGGATGAATTTGGGATAACAATTTGGTGACCTCACGGGGAAGTCTACCTACTAGATGAAGAGACCAGTAGCCTTGAAGTATCCATTGGGCATGGAGTCAAGCCCGAACTTACAAAAATAACTGCATTCTTTTTAAAATATGTCTCTTAGATCCGCATTACCTTACCATTGATTTGGAACCTCCTTTTCCTACTCTTAAAGTTAATTTTGGGATTTTGGATAAAACTTGTAAATTGTCCCCAAAATTGAAATTTTGACCAAGGTAAAGGCACAGAGAACTTTGGACTGCAACTGATCTATTGGGGCTGATAGATGCACTTTTGAAAGCTGCCCCAAAATCTGATTTCCCTCATGAACACACCCTCGTCAAAATGCCAAAGATAGAAATGCCCCCTGTAATTGATTTTATTATGCAAGAAGAGGCATAAGAGCTCAACCATGACTGATCTAGAGAGACATGAGAGATGAAAAAAATTGGAAAATGTCCCTCAATCGATTCGGTTTCACCTTTGCATTTGGACTTCCTTTAAGTTTCCTACAACTTTGAACCCCTTACTACGACATTACCTCATAAAAACATGATGAAATGTGTAAGAGCAACAACCCCACAAAAACTATGTACAAAAGAGAAAATCATACATGCCCCAATTGGAAGAATGCGAGTGTGCATAAGCACTTATTCTACTAAAAGAAAACTTACCTACTCTACCTAATTGGAGGAATAAGAAACTTCACACGAACCACGACACACCGACCAAGAAAAGTAGTTGCCTTTCCTCCATAATTACAGCCATGTGTTTGATTTGGCAACTTGATCATGGTTATTGTTATGAGTGAAAAAAATGACAAGAGGCCGATCCTCCACCCAAATCATCATGGTATTAGTGCAACAATGAGATTACCTCCTCGGTAGACTGCGTGGTGTTTGAAGGTGTTGTAGCAGATCCTTAGTAATGCTCATCCTCATGCCCTAAAATGGACATGACCAGTTTTGTACTCTCCTTGGCTCCAATAGGCGAAGTACCTTATAGGGAGCGATATGGTTCGTCGAATGTGCCCGTTGTTACGAGTTTTGACTCAATAAGGAAGTCCTCTTACGCAAGCCTTCCTAGAAAAGGTGATTGCTTGTGGGTCGATCTTGAATTTGTTGCGCCTCAAAAGCAAATGATTCTCCACCTTGATGAGCTGGTGTGCAAGGGTCGTCATCCTTTTTCTCTTCTCCTTCCTTTACCATCGCAGATTCATCAAAAATATTAAGCTCGATAACAAACAATAAGAAACCTTCAATAATTGCATCTTCATTAAGAGCTTCTTAATCTGATTCGATCTCCTCCATTTTGGATTCAAGAGGGCTACTGCAAGCAACAAGATCTTCTTGAATGTTCATTCACATGACAAGAGGCTCTTTATGTTGAAAGATAGGTGACAGGACATAAGAAGTATCGAGTTCAAAAGCCTCTTCCTTGCCACTGCTAACTTCCAAATCAGACAAGTATTCAACCTCCTAATTGTCTGATATTGCCAAGGGTTATCCTTCCTTCATGGTGTCTTATAGATTTGTAACCTATTCAACATGTGTTTCCTCATCCTCAAATATAAAGTTTGAGAGTTCAAACTCATCCTCAAAATAAAAAATTTGAAATGACGGACGGGAGGAAGGGGCTGCGATTTCCTCCATAACGTGCTCGTTGTTTGGGCCCTCTAAAATTGAAAGGTCTTCCTCCATAACATGAGGCTTCTCCCGGCTGGTTACAACAAATGATGATGGATTTGGTAGGTCAATTCAACCTCCCAATAAAGCGAGATAGCTCCGGACATGCGAGACAACTAGGATCACTACATTCTATGGTGATGCCTTGCATACTAGGGGCTTTCCCTCATTCACTTGCTCATGCTCATCTTCGGGAATATTTATAGTTGCCTCTGCTTCTCCCGACCTTGTCACTATGATGGATTAGCAAGCAATGAAAATATAGTGCCGATGTGGCCACTGCGCATTACGAACAAATAGACTACCTTTGGTCATCATCCTCTCATTCTTGTGTCATTTATGTTGCAAGGTCGGTTGCACCACTGTGGCTAGATCTCAACCTCCTCTGAAGGTTTAACCATCGAGGATATTCTCTATCCAAAACTTAAGAGCTAAGTTTACTAATATTTTCATCATTGCCTTTTTTTTTTGGCTCTTCTTCTTGCTACTCTTCTTGTGATTTTTTGAGAATCTTCCGAAATGATTTCGGGACTATGAGAGGAGTGATGGGTGGGGTTTCCACTTTGGTTGTTGATTTGTTTGTAGTGGAGGAAGGTATTGATTTTGGCTCTTGTAGAGGGGTTCTAGGTTTGGAATGGAAAAGGGCAGAGAAATTGAGATGTGATGGAAGACTAGGAGATGGAAAAATGGTTTCCTGATGGGGGCGATGGGTGGGGAACTTGGGAGCTGTGGCTCCCCACGAGATGGTGAAAATTGAGGAGTGGGGATAGAATTGTAGGATGACAATGCAAGGGTTTCCCATTGATAGGATTGAATAGCCTTGTCCATAAAAGCTTCCATCTCCTGGATCTACTCGTGAGCATTAGATACATCTCACCATGAAGTCGAGATTCTCCTACGGTGTAATAGCTTGGAATAGGACCCGCCCATGGACAAGGGGTCCTAAAACCAATCTTGTATGCTTGTATATGTAGACAAAAATCTTGCACATTACACATTATTTAGTCCATTCATCATACTTTATATTTAGAGGATTTTTAAGTTAATAAAGTACTAATTAATCCCATCTTTTGGTCTTCTTCTTTATATTTTTATTTCGTATTTCCGTATATTCCCACAAACATATTAACCCATTTCAGAATTTTCCCATCAATTTCGCATAGATTTGGGCACCTAGACTTGTCTTTGAGGCACCCCGTGGCGCCCTGTCCCACCCGAGAACAGCAATCCATTTTTCACTTTCCCACCTCTTTTGGGCTCTTTATAGTCGTTTCTTGATCTTATATTTTTATGGTCGAGTCTTGTTGGGATTAATTATGAAATTGAAACAAGAAAACCCTATAAATACAATGTTATGAGACCATAATGAGGGTCTTAGCGTTACATACTACTTTCACTCCATCTAGAGTTACATCCATTGCATCACTTGCATCCACATAGTGCCATGCATCCAGTGCTAGGAGATCCACATCACACACACAACATAGGGGGTATTCTAGTCTATTTCATGCACATGTGCTATTTACATTTTCTATAGTTATTATTGCTTGCTACTTCACAAAGTGCGACTAACACAAGAGCACCTAGGGCATGACATGCACACACTCACCAAAACTACATCCGGGTCCAAAATGTAGTGCAACGCTCAATGATAAGACCACTAGTTTGAAGGTGAGGTCGATCGACCCATTCATTCTACATTTTTATTTTTCCTAGGATTTGATACTTCCTTTGTATTATAGGTCGTCTTTTCATTATTTAGCATATACGGTGCAACCCAACGAATCTAGTGCAACAAATAGGAAGTGTTCGGCAATATCTTGTGACCCTGTAAAAATCAAGTTTCAAGAATTTACAGAGATCAAGGCACCTAAACTACGAGACAAAGGTGCCTTAGGGCACCCCAGTACCTTCCCGGGCACCCGTCGAGTTCGGATCCTCCATATCTAGTCTTGGCAGGATTTACGAGTGCTCGTTTGCACTTCCAAAAAAAAATTCAAACATGTAACACCCTACCACAGTCTCTTCAAATCAGCTAAGCCATTTCTCTTCCTTCACTTTCACATTTAGGGGTTTATTTCACTTAGTATATTTAGTTACATTTATTCCATACTATTCTAGTTCATTTATACAATGTTTTAGTCCTCCTATTTAGATTAACTAGTAACTATACTCCTTAGTTTAGTCACCATTTTTGTTAATCAATATCGAGACATAACCCTTGACTACACCATCCTTGCCTCCAATTCTTGAACCTTCAGCTACAACTCAAGATCTCCAGGTGTAGGATATCCTCCAAAATCTACATACCCCTACTCTTAAATAAGCTGCATAGTCTAGCATATAACAAGACTAATCGCATCTTGCTCATAGGAGTATGCATATTGTTGATCTTCATTGAAGTACGGATCTGGAGGTGGTTGATAGTAACCTGGGAATGAAATTTACAAGTTGGGAGGTGAGCATAAATAGTGTTGTTGCTACTGCAAGTGTGAATTCCATGATGGAAATGAAGCCATGACTACACAACTTCATGAATGGAAGAAGATGAAAGATATGGAAAGAGGAATGGATGGAAATGGATGGAAGGAAGGTCTGTGACTCGAGAGAATGGGTTGTTAACCATATGGATTCACTAGATGTGGTTTTCATGTGCCTCTAAAGGCTGAATCCCACCAAGAACACATCATATTGATGAAATGAAGTGATAAGGCACTTCAATCTGTCCCCCTTTGGATGTGCCAAAATTATTAGTGCAAAATTACAACACTCGATAACTCAATTGTGTGCATGGGCCATCGGTGTAATTTGCTAACATGGGGTTATCCCTCAAGTTGTGGGACTTGCAAACTTAAGATAACCCTTCAGAGAAGGTCGGTTCCTCTACCTAATCCTAATGTTAAACTACTCCTACATGCTAGAAAAACACCTAATCTAATCCTACACCTAATACTTACAAGGAGATATGGAGAGAGAAAGAGTGGTTAAAAGGGAAATCCTACACTAAAGAGGGGCGATAACACCGAGAAAAAAGGGGCAAGATATTCTAAGGGAGAAAGAAGAGGGAAAATAGGGGGGGAGAGGTCGACAAATGTGACATACACCTAGATCCTTGGTACGCCATCTGCACTCTATGAAACACAACTACTTGAAATAAAGGAACCGCGATCGCGGTTCTGAATTCTAGGTTCATTAATTACCGAACCTAAAACCGCGATCGCGGAACTACGAGACAAAATTTAACACTCCGCGACTCGTTATTTTCCTCATTTTCATTTGAACCGCGACTTTTCCTAAAGCGTTTTCACTCGCGCTCTCAATACCATCTCAAAATTGCTCATCGGACTTACGGATAGCGATATATTCAACCATGCCGCAAGAGGCGAGGAGGTAAGTCCCCGATTGTAATCATTTTTTTGCATTTTAGGTTTTTTTTTTGCATTTTCATGGGTTTTTTGAAATGTTTGTTTATGTATACAATTTTCTTGTTTTATCAGTTGGTCGGCAAGCTCGAAATCGTGCAAACCATCAAAACATTCCTCAAAACCCACGAAACATTCCTCAAAACCCTCCAGAACATTCCTCAAAACCCTCCTCCAAACATAGATCCGCCTCCTGTGGCTCCATACATCCCCAGCGAGCAACAGCGAGCGCGAGATAATATCATTGGAAGAATCCAAGAAAATAAAATTGCCATTGAGAACCTAATTCAAAATATAAGACAAAATCATGCTACAAATCCATCCCGCATGACTTTAGCCAATACATTGCAAACATTGATTGGCGAAGTCGAGTCTGCAACCAACCAAATACATAGATGGAACACCTTTAGAAGTGACTGTAGGCGGTGGTATGCGGATAAACTATCCCATGCGGCCGTCAAAGACAAAAAAATTGGAAAAGACCTCATTTGTGCATTATTTACCGACCACAGAACTAATGCCCCCTGCGATTACTTACAAAGCGGTTCCCGATCCATTGGTGCCATGATGATAGAGAATCAAAAACAATTTTTGGGACCGATGGTGGATGGTTTTGATTATCCACCATGCAGCAACAACAATGAGGTTCCTCTTTATTTTTGAAGAAATTATATTGTGAGTTCGTGCTCGTGAGGTCCCGAATTATTTTGACTTTTCGACTTTTTGGTCGAGGAGGTGGCTCACAGGAGCAGACACTGGTGCACGCGTAGGTCGGCCTAGGATCCCCATGCCCCAAAACCCCCACTACCTTGATTATCCCTCCTACGGTGAAGGAGGTTGTGGAGATTGATACATTGCATGCATTGAGGAGCTCAACGACACTCTCACCTGGCCATAGCACCCAGTTGCATCGGTGATGTTGGTGGAGCGCGGTTCTAGTGCACCACACCACTTTGTGGATCATGTGGTGTCGTATGCCTTACTTGCAGTGAGACATCATTTCTTTGGTTCACGGGATTTCTTTTCTATAGATGAGATCTTTGGGGAGTGTTTTGGGGCTGGAGCTTGATATTGGTCTTTCACGGGTAAATTTTAAATAAATTTAAATAATATATATCTGATAGTTTAATTCACATGTTTGAGATATATATATATATATATATATATATATATTTGATTGTACGTCATGTACATACATGTAAAAAACTAATTTTTATTTTATTTTAAATAGCATGAAGAGCCGGTGAAGGAAACATCCGGTGTCGACATCTAGCTCTCTGCATGGTGGCGTGTTTCAAACGTAAGTTTCAAGTTGTACAAACTTACATTTTTAATAAATCATTTAATTGCACTAGATTATTATTATAATTTGTTTCACGTGTATGTTGTACATGTATTAATATTTTTCTCTTTTATACACGGGGCACTGGTGGGTCATCATCTACTCGGGGAGGCGAGGCTCTTGGCACGCCTCACATGAGTTTACGCGAGTTAGTAAATCTCTTTACACTTTGTTTCTAATTACTGGAAGTTCACGCATGGATTGCATGCTTTGGACCTCTGTACATGAGTTTCACTTTCTTATACTCAACCTATATATTATTTAGTAGGAAATGCCAATTCATTTGATATAACTATCCATGTATGTAATCATATATTGGTTTTACATGTCTTGAAAGTACCACAGGGTAAGATTGTATAGTAGGGATGGGAATGAATGTATAATTTCCCTCCTTTGTATAGTTTTTACATTCTTAAAATCTCAACATGTGGAATGAGTGCTTGTAAATGTTTCATGTACCTATATATAGATCTGGTGTTTCCTTGATGAACGTGAAAAGATATGTTTAGAGTGTAGGGACCTTTGAGTTCCTTTACTATTATTTTTTTCAATAGGTTTCGATAGGAGTGCTAAGCTCTTAAGTAGATTTTAATATTGATTTGTACATGTTTTTTGTATAGCTTATGACTACTAGAGAGACTCCTCCATATATGCAGACTGTGGAGGCTGCTGTAGATACTGCCATAGCATCTGCAGATCCACTAACTGAGGTACACAATTTTTTAAATTTGTTAAATTTTGGAGACCTTCATTATTTTTTATTAAACTTAAATCTACAATATCAAATTTTGTAGGTATATATGTGAAATATTTAATTTGAAAATTAATTATTTGTATGTAGCTTACCCCTCGTGAGTCTATTGTTTGCCCTGCAACGCGTCAACAACAAATTGATAGGGATCATGACATTGCGGTAAGATTTCACATGCATTTTAACTAAATTGTACAAGTTTCTAAATTTTGAATGTATTTTAAAATTTTAGGTGTTAAAAACTTGTTGTTTATGAATGTGCAGGTTAGGTTGCAGGCATGCTTAGAGACACCTAGGACCACACGGATGAAATCCGTAGTGGCATCTCCCTCCACTACATCCCCAGGTCGTGGACGTGCTACTTCTAGTAGGGCGAAGAGAGGGAAGATGTTTCATGAGTAGATTTATAGTCCACTTGGATGTACATATGTGGTCATGAGTAGATTCACAGTCCATTGTACTATATATAGCCTTTTGCGACCGCATGTGGTCCCATATGTACATTATGACACGTGCTTAGTTCGAGATGTATACATACATTATGAACTTATGTACATATATATTTTCAGAGACGTGCGCGTCTGGAGCACACTTTGTTTGATATATATATATATATATATATCCATGTGTGTTGGTTAAATCATATTTATTTTGGTTATTTTGGCGATTCCTCCATATATGGAACTCCTATGGATATCTCTGCTACGGTTTTGTTTCCGAGGCTATAAATTTGAACTATTTCAGGTCTTTTAAATCTTGAGGTGGATTTAGTGTATTACTTCTAGTTATATATTTTCTAGTATCTTTCTGATTATTATTTGTGGTATATTTCACCATGGGCATTTTGAATTTTTATTTTTCAAACTAAAACAATATTGTTAGCTCTATTGCCAACTTAAGTATTAGTAACTAAAGCTTATATTTAATGGAATTCATCAATTTATCATCCTGTTGTATTTGGAAAAGTGTGCTTGAAACTCTGGTGTATTTGACTGTACATCTTGATAATATTACAGGTATACCCAAAATTGGGTCTGCATTGTTTGTAACTTTTGTGTACATATGAGTTAATCCTTGACACTTAGCATGTATTGATTTTCCAATCTGTAGCCCGTCTTGTTCTTTTGTAACTCATAATAATCCTGAAATATTGTTAAATCGAATGATATGTGGTACGTATCTTTATATTATTTTTATTTGCATCATAAGCATCTTATTAGATGTGCATTCTTTGAAACATGCCATTATAGTTGCGATCTTCTTAGACTTCTAGATATGAAACTAATACCATGAAACTACATTCTTTCAATTGCTCTACAACCTAGAAGTTATTTTCAAATGTATTTGTACATTTGTTTTAGCTGATTGCTTCATGTATTTTGAGTTCCAAAGCTGTGAAGAAGTTGTAAGTACCTTCCAACATGGGCATTGTTGTATTTGCCTATGCATCATGGATATTGAACTTGGCAGTTGAAGATGGTAGTTGATCATTTTGATTACGCTCATAGTATCTACATTAGAGTTAGATAAATAATATCAGTAAGAAACCATATAGAGGATAAGGGATAATATTAAATTTGGAGTATGTTAAGTAGTGAAAAGGAGCTGTTTGAACTTGATCAAAAGACAGAGTTGAGTTTTTAGGGAAACATAGAAACCATTGAATACATATGTTATAAAATTTTTGAACTACAACATGTGGTATCATAGCTTGAAGATCAAGGAAGATTAGCTAAAAGGATTTGAGATAAGGTTGATACAGTGGTCCAAGAAGAGAGACAAAGAGATAGATGAAAATGATGGGTGAAGTAAAGAGTGAGGTCATGGTTACAAAATGCCACATTGGATGGAGAAGTTAGTATCAGAGAGATAAGATGCTAGACTAAAGCAATTACATGAAAGGATAAGAGAGTTCAAGAACATATGTGAAAAATAGAAAAGATGATGGAAACAAGGAAGAAACGTAGAGAAAGGTAATTGAAGGTTATTAGGCCTCATGAATCAGACTTGATATATATGGTGAAGAAGAAGAAGAACTAGCAGGAAATGTGATTCAAAGGTTGATAGAGCTAATGAGGTACAAGAAGAGAGAGAGAGAGAAGAGAGAGAGAGAGGAAAAGGAAAGAAGAAAGGAGGAAGAGAAGATAATTATGGTTTCACAGGAGGTCAGAGAGTTGAATCGAGAGGTAGCAATGGTTGATGGTCTTCATAGTAGAGAGAGAGAAAGAAGAGAAAGGAAAAGAAAATCGTAGAACAATATTACCCATAATATTATAACAAAACCAAGTGTTAAGGATAAGGTAGAAAATAAGATTCATGAGCCCCATATATCATCCTACCAAGGACAAGATGACAACAAGAGATAACATAACAACCAAGTCATTGTAATTTAATTTAAATAAATAAGGAAACAAGTTATATTTTGCAAACGATGGGTCGTGGCACCAAACGGACTGCGCCGACACGTCGGGTGGCTAGGTGAATGCTATAGGAGGTGGTGTTTCGGTGCGTGAAACGGTCGTTGCTTTCGGGCTACTTCGTTCGGGCGCAGTCCCTTAAGAGCCATGAGACCAAAATATCATTCAACTTCGACGGGTGACTACTCGGACTCCGTGGCACCTAGAGAGGCCCTTGTCGATCCGACACCTTCGTAGGGACCCTCTACAATATCCTCTCTCAGCTTTTTTCCTTCTCATTTTGGTGCTCTTGTTGTCTATTGTTTTTGCAAACTTGCGTGAAATAGTGCGATTGGAGCCATAGTAAGGTAGTCAAACGCTATATTTTGCAAACAGTGGGTCATGGCACCAAGCAAGCGGATTGCGCTAACACATCCGGTGGCAGGTGAATGCTAGAGGAGGTGGTGTTTTGGTGCGCGAAAAGTCGTTGCTTTCGGGCTACTTCGTTCGGGCGTAGTCCCTTAAGAGCCCCGAGACCAAAATATCGTTCAACTTCGACGGGTGACTACTCAGACTCCGTGGCACCTAGAGAGGCCTCGTTTGATCCAAAACCTCGGCGTAGGGACCCTCTACAATAGTCTCTCTCGGTTTTTTCCTTCTCATTTCGGTGCTCTCGATGTCCTACTTGTTTGTAAACACGTGAAATAGTGCAGTTGGAGCCAGTGTAAGGTTGTCAAACGCTATATTTTGTAAACGGTGGGTTGTGGCACCAAACGGACTATGCCGACACGTCCAGGTGGCTAGGTGAATGCTAGAGGAGGTGGTGTTTCGGTGCGCGAAATGGTCGTTGCTTCTGGGCTACTTCGTTCGGGCGTAGTCCCTTAAGAGCCATGAGACCAAAATATCGTTCAACTTCGATGGGTGACTACTCAAACTCCGTGGTACCTAGAGAGGCCTCGTCGATCGAAACCTCGGCGTAGGGACCCTCTCTGATAGCCTCTCTCGTTTTTTCCTTCTCATTTGGTGCTCTCGCTGTCCTCTTGTTTGCAAACACGCGAAATAGTGCGGTTGGAGCCAGTGTAAGGTTGTAAACGCTATATTTTGCAAGCGGTGGTCGTGGCACCGAACGGATCTGTGGCACACGTCTGGGTGGCCAGGTGAATGCTAGAAGAGGTGGTGTTTTGGTGCGTGAAATGGTCGTTGCTTTCGGGCTACTTCGTTCGGGCGTAGTCCCTTAAGAGCCCTGAGACCAAAATATCGTTCAACTTCGACGGGTGACTACTCGGACTCTGTGGCACCTAGAGAGGCCTCATCTGATCCGACACCTTGGCATAGGGACCCTCTACAATATCCTCTCTCAGTTTTTTCCTTCTCATATCGGTGCACATGCGTAAGTATGGTCTTGTAAACACTTGGGGAGGAGTCGTTTTCAAAATTTACAACATTTTCAAAATTTACAACTTTTTCAAAATTTACAACTTTTTCAAACAATGAAAGCTTCTCTTAGCTTCGATAATTTAAAATTCTACTAAGCTTGAATTTAAAATTCTCTACGATTGACCACGTGAAGGTGGAAGCTTTTATGGCACCACTAACCTAAACATAAAAGTGTTAGTCAAAGAAATTTAAGTTTCAAATCAAAACCATATATACTATAGATCTAGATATAATGTACGTGCAAAATACACAAATTTAAAATAAAATATATATTCAAACTTAAATCTAGATCTTTAAGTTCTAAAAAATTTATATATATATATAAATTGAAAAGAAATTATATATATACCAGACATGCTCGCATTGTAAAAATTCATTCCAATGAACCATCAGGATCGGATCTACTCTGAATAGCAGATAATTGCTTCATGATCGACTCTCGAACCTTCAAAAATCTTGTTATTAGGCCTTCTCGATATCTATACAACTGAATATTTGTTGCTAGAACTAGATGTGAATATAAGAGTATTTTCATGTGTGTCTCAAAGTCTTCAAACACCCAAACAGAGGAGTTTTTAATGGATACCGTGAAGCCAGTTTCGAGTAACTACCTGACCACTGTAGGATACTCAATATCTTCGCCATCTATAATAGGAGAAGTCAACTTCTTTCTTTCCTCGATGCTGACGACATAAGAAATAGTTTGTTCCTTCTTCATTGTCTTACATCGCAATTCTGAAACACATGTCCTCTGAAAAATAACCAAGGAAAGTTGAACAACTCAAATTTAAATTACATATTAAAATTTCAATGGACATATAACTCAATTTACAAAAATTAAATAAATAACCATATTTATACCTTGTCGCACCAAAATTGAAATTTCGTCAAAGTCCTTGGATGTTGTAACTTCATCTGCAGAAACAAGTCGTAATGCTTGTGGAGGTTGATAACTAGGAAGCGGAGTTAGAGGCCTACAAATCCATCCTTCCACCCATTCTTGTGAATCACACTCAGCAGTGACAAATTCGATACAAGATGCACAAAAGCATGTCAACTTTCTTGTCCATACGGCCCATGAAGTAGCGTCTGAGCTACAAAATGAGTGCATATCACTGGACCCAGTGAGTGTCATACAATCCTCGTAGTTAGCAATATGTTTTTCCTCTATCGACCAAAAATATCTGCAAACTGTGGAATTTTCTTGAGAACCTCGGGCCATGTTGTCAGTACACCATTCCACTATGCTCTTTGCATCTTTTAATTTAGCACCATCTTTGTACTTCAACTCTTCTCTTGCAAGAGCTCTTTTCACACATGCCCCTACACCGTCATGCTCTCCTTTTCCATGTCAGCCTTCGGTGAAACTCCAAATATGTTGCACACCCATCTTGGCGTGCATTCTGCTCATCGATAAAACATTCGTGCATTCTTAAACTAAGGCGTGCAATTATCGACCATATATAATGTTGTTTGAAGTGGATGTCCCTATCGGACAAGTTTCCATAAAATATTGGAAACACCCTTGCAAAAAAAATTAGAATAGAATGAGTACGATCATCACTTTGATATAAAAGTGGTACTCTCTTAAGATTTTTGATCATTCTGTCTTGTCGGAGAATGTAGAAATGCTATATGCACAAAAATGGCAACTTGTCTTGAGTTGTAATATTGCGATTGAACCTCCATTTGTGGTTGCGATGTGTAATTCTCTGTAAAATCGACCCTTTGAAACAATAGTACCAATAGGAAATGTGTCTTTGCATAGCTTGAATTGTTCATCCAACCATCGAGCTCTATGTGTATGCCTCGCGCATACTCATAAACAATTTCATCCTTAAATTTTCTCATAAATTGAAAAATGGGCATTTGTTACGTAACTAGCTCACACCGTTTCGACTCTTTTCCATCTTTCATTTGGTATGCAACTGATTTATATTTATCAAATTCAACTAAATTATGTCTATTGTACCTTGATTTTCTCATGGATGTAACTTTCCAATTTAGGTAATCTATCGCATGTACTCTGACTTCCATCTAAACAATCGACTATAAAAAAATTGTCAACTTCTTTTTCACAAAATATAGTAGGAATGAAATCCTGGATGATATTGGTGGAACTTGAACACCACATTCCGATAACATAGTTTCAGAATGAAAATTAGAATGAATACGTAAAAATTTAGCATAATGCATCGCAAATTCAACATGTTGCCTACAATAACAAGTGGTGCGAGCATGGTTGATTTTCACATAGAATGGTTTCAACATTTCAAAAAAACGTTGACTAATTTTAATTTCCAGATTCTCTTGTTCAAACTTACGAAAAATTGAGTTTGAGTCATATCTAAGAAATGCTTTGGATGTGGTTCACGATTAGTAGAACCAACTCTCCGTTTTATAACATCTCTTGTATTAGGTGAAACTCTAGTGTTATCATGCCAAAATTTAATAACAACTTCTCTTATAGCATCATAATTATTTTTGTCCTTACGCGGTGCTCTAGCAGAAAATGCCCAAAAATCGGCATTATTGAGTGATTGAAGGATATTACGTCTTTGATTGCTTTCATTAGATTTTTTTCGATTAACTTGACGACATTCGACTTGTTTGCGTAATCAAGCGTTGTTTTTATTGATTCACTTACAACACTAGTAGCAAGTACACGACGCACAATATTACTATCCCTAGTGCGTCTCTTGACACCAACTAGTGTGATATGCATCATGAAGATTTTCAACAATTGTAGAGGTTTGACCACGTATGTTAGATGTTTTCAATCCTAAGGTGTTTAATGTAGGTCTCATTTTAATCAATTTCATCAAACTAACCAACAATGACATCTTTGGGAATCATTTAAAATTTCAAAATGATTATCCCAAATTTGAGTGGCTTTTTTCGATTTGTTGTTCAAAAGTTTGTCGGACATTGGTTTCAAAATGTTTTCATCAATTTCAATAAAAAAATTAGGTTTCTTATGTAAAATCCTAGGAGGTGTTTTTGTCAAATTTTGCTTGTCTACTGGTTTCAACATGAATTTCCTTATTCACATTTTCATTGTCTCCTTGATTTCAACATTTGCTACATCATGAGTATTTAATTCTTCTTGACATTGTGCGGTAAAAACTTCTTCATCACGAGTATTTAATTCAACTTCAACATTTGGTAGAAACATTACCTAGTTCTTCATTGCTTACTGATAGTTGGGATTGAAGATGAACCTCTTCTAGATTCACGAAGTTTCCGCATTCGCTCGGCATTTTGAATTTTGTTGGCCTCTAATTCGTTTGGTTTTTTTACTTAATGACTTCCTTTTTTGACTTCGTTTTTGTCTCCCATGATGTTTTGCTTAGGTGATAAGAAAAACATGCGAAAAAAGACAAAATTTCACGATAATTAAATACGGTAAGGTCAGAGAGTAAAAATCACATGGTAATTCAAACATTGGGATGTGTGTAAATATGATTTATAAACCGCGATCGCGGTTTATAAATCGCAATCGATCGCGGATCTATCTGCCGAACCTAAGGCTCGGAAAATCTTTGTTTTTCCCCAACCAAAGCTATGGAAGGTCATTATGAAGTGTAAAAGGTCAAAAAACCTCAAATCTGCTCTTCCAAAGACTTGAACCGTGCTAAAAAACTGAAAACATTTCACAAAAATGGTGCCATCGCGTAGGGGAGACTCTTAGCTTCGTAGAAATATTGTTTTTAAAGTGAATAGAATAAGATAAATATCATTTTATAATTTTTTACTAACAATAGGTCTTTAAGACATTTTTTCCGTGAATGTTCATGTCTACGTTTAAGACTGTAACTTTTGTTTCGCTTATCAAAATATGATAAAACTTATACCATCCCAAGTGTGGACAAATTCTATACACGTTAAAAAAATTAAAAAAATTGATTTCGATATTTTTTGATATAGTTATGGCGGGCAAACGGAAAGCGCTCCGTTTTCTAAATATTTTCAGACCACTTTCATGGAAAAAATCATAAAAAAATATTGCTAAAAAAAATACAAAATAAAATCCATCCCAAGATAGACAACTACATCTAACGTTTCACCAAAGGAAAAAAAAAAATAACAAGATTTGGTCATCCAAAATGCGGGCAAGCGGACTCTGATCTTATAAGTTTAAAAAAAAAAAAAAAAAACACTAAGTCATATAATTTTAAGTGTTTAATATAGCTAAACTTGTCCATTTTTACAAAAATTAGTATTTTAGAAACTAGATTCCGAATGCTACGATTCATATTTATATAAATTTTTCTAATTTAGAGTGCGTGTATAGCTAATAATCCCTACAAGTTGAGATTTTGTTGTTTTTGCAATATGATGTCCACGGATGACCCTATATTTGTCCATCTTGCATTAATGTTGGTTGTTAAGTTGTCATTCACCCACCTATCTTTACTTGATCTCGTGATCTACGAGTCATCTATCCTGGTTAGGTTGGATGTTCGTAAAACTATAGAGGGTCATACAACCTTCTCTAAGAAAACAACTAACCGGTCCACGAGCCCTTCTTTATGTCCGGGTTGGACAATTATGTAACCATGAACCATACAAATCATGAGTGGTCATCCAACCTCATTACCATCCAACCTAGGGGGAATTGGATGACCGTCTAACCTCTAGGTTGTACCTCCCTTACACCATGGGTTGTTTCCTTGTGTGCCATCCAACCTCGGTTGGATGGTCGTTTATCCTCCGCCCGTACTGACCACCGGGCTATCCAACCTCACTACCTATCCATCGTCGACCATGATATTTCTACGTTTTCCAACTGGGATTCAACGTCTTTGTATCTGTGTCATACCTAGGGTTAGATGATTGCACTGTGGGCCATCCAACCCACCCGTCTAACAACAACCATCCAACCAAGGGTTTGGACAATTGTCTTACTTTCGTCCATGCACGAGCCACCACCGAGATGCTCTTTTGTGCCACACCGCCGTCCAACAACCGTCTGTCATGTGCACCGCCCAACCTTGGGCCGTCAACTCGATGGGTTAGACAGGCGTCTATCCTATTGGCTTAGGACGGTCATCTAAGCGCCATCCAACCTATCCTTTTTCAATTGCTGCACTTGCACCGACTCCACATTGACTCATTTTCCTCACTCAGTAACTCGGCCATCCTCCGGCTCGGTTCTAACTCACCAGACAACCTCAACAACTTGGCTCGCCGTGTATGAAGATTAACTCGATCAAGCCATCTTGAGCTATGTTTTCTCTTATGATCTTTGGGGCTGAATTTTATGGTCATCCGCACGTCCCAAAATTCAAATGGCTAATTCTATTTATAATGGATTATCCAAATTAACCCGGTGGGGTGAATTTGGGATATTTCTGACTTGTGCCATGTGCGTCGTAATCAAATTTCGTAAGATGTGATGAATTCCCTATATATAGGTGTGTAAGTAGGAATCATTAAAATTTATGTTTGACATTAAAATGAGCATATTCGGGGCCCAGTTTATAAGCACTTTAACTATTTCGACCAACTTTCACAAAATTGTAACTTTAGCTAGACCAACCTTTTGAGGGCCCCGTTTGACTTCTAACTACTCGTGGAACCTTTTTAAATGTTGTCTCATACTTTATAGAGTATGAATTGGTCAATTTCTTGTATGAATGGTTTTAAAAATTATAATGTTTTCTCTCTCTTCCCTTCTCTCTCTTTGGAAATAATTATGAAATTTTGATTGGTTTTGAAAATGTAAATGGGTTAAAAATGTATATGGATTTGAAATGAAATGAAAATGGATACGTGATGTATGTGGTTATGATATGGTGAATAGAAAATAAAATGAATTCTATACTTTCTCTCTCTTCCTTACTCTCTTTAGAATTGAAAAAAGTACAAAGGAATGTGAAAATGTGAATTTATGACGAAATGACCTCTCTCCCTCTCTCCCTATCTCTATCTCTTTTTCTACCTTGTTTTGAATTACTTGAAATGATGAATGTGTTATTTTGTGCTTGAGTGTAAGGGGTTTCCATACATGTCCTAGGACTAACCCTGTGTTGGTTGAAGGTACCTCGAACAAGAAGGATTAAGAGTGTGATATGTTGTAATCAATGAGATGACATTGAAATATTGTACATTGATATAGATTACAAATGTTAGATAAAAGTGAATTAAAGATAATTACATTATTAAAATTAGTGTGTCAAAAACTGTTGTTCCTCTTGGATTCTTATGTTTCAAGCATTGTACTAGAAAACTATGTGGTTTATATCTGCTTTATTTTAAAGTTAACCTTTGAATACTAGTAGGAGTGACACATAATGAATGTAGGACCAACTATGTTAGCTAGATAAATGAGGAAGATAATTGACAATGTAAATGGGTAAAAAGCATATTGTTTACTTCATAGGTGTTAAGTTCATTTGGATTTAAATGTGCTTCTTATGGTTTATATGATCAAAGTAATCACTTTCTAGATATTTATTGTGGTTCATACATAAACTCAAAATGTATGGTAGTAACTTATTATTATTAAACCATATAAATGAAGTTAGTATTTAACCTTTGTTGTACCCTCCCTCTCAATCTAGTCACATCCAAGTTTGCAAAATGCTAACGTCTTAAGAAATAATTTAATCCTCACAACTAGAATTCTTATACTACACCTAAGAAAATTATTCAAAAGATCATTTCTATAACTTAAGAGTCCTTGTTCGAAGCAACGACTATGCGGTGTGACCTTACCATATATGGGGTAAGTATAACTAACACTTCCTTGGTATCCTAATGGACCACCAAATTCTTATGAAGTTAGATCTAGGATTAACTTCATCATCGAATGAACTCTTCGTGGGATCCAGATGACACAAGTGGAGTTAGTGAACTAGTTGTACTATGCATTAAACTCTTGTTAATGATCTCTTTAGTTCCTCACTAGATAAATGTGTTACCTTGGCTAGTAACAACATAACACCTTGGTATTTTACGAAGATTTTATGGGATAAATATGTTTTCACACCTTTATCTTGATCTATAATCGGCGTAGATCCTGAGTAGTGTAATTGGTAATTAAACTTAACCTCGGCTGATTAAGAGGTTAACTTGTAGGCAAAAATTGTAACTAACTCTTAGCAAAAAAATAGTTTTTGGAAGATGTTAACTTAAGAGAAATGGGGAAACTGAAAACTTGGTCTCGTAACCCCTAGCTATGTCCTTTTATGACATTTAGGATAAAGGAAATGTCCCATGCAGGATCATGAAATATTGAAACATGAGCTCTTACCTAGAACATGAACCACTTGTGATTCATGCATAGTTTAAAATGCTTCTAATCATGTATTCTTCAAGATGTTAAACAAATACTTTGTAACTCACCGTGTCGTAAGGGGACACATAATAAGAGACCAAAGTAACCACGTAAGTGTAATGGAAACAAGAGTAAATTAGATATTTGTTTAGGAATAAATTTATACTTGAAGTCTTTATAACTGATTTAGGCATTCTCTTGTTGTTAAGAATGAATACGAATTGTTCTTAGAGAAATCAAGCATTTGAGCTAACATAAACTCTTATATATAATAAAAAAGGAATTCATGTCATGTGAATGTTAAATTGACTTAAACTAACTTTTAAACTATAACAACTATAACAGGAGAATAAACATGCTCTAATGGATGAAAGTTTAAAGGAAAAAGGTAACTTGAACCTTCATCTCCTTTGAATAATAGGATTTCCTCCCCGTCGGCTTCATGTTAGTTCCCTTATGTAATGAGGGAAAAATAATAATTAAACGTCAACTAAACATATTTTGAGAAACAAACTTTTAATGTAAGAACGAGTATTAGGAGACTCGTAGTTGTTTAAAATGAATTTAATTAACAAATGAGCTATGGATAATTAATGGAATTTGAGAAAGGAACCAACAATGTATTCTCCTTTAAAGACTAATGCTATGCGAAATCAAGTAATTGAAGTTTGAAAAATAGGAAATTTTACACCTTACTTGTTTAATTCTCTTGAAAACTATAAGGTCATACAATGAAAACCTAAATGTAATAAATATGTAAACCATGAAAAGGAAATGTTGTGGAGTATGCTTATCCTTGTGTCTCTTACTACAGTTGGGTCATTGTCTTGATTTATGTTGTTTGAGTAAGACATTGATGTGTACCTTATGTTATCCTATTGTATGAGTGGGTTCATGTTTGTACAATTGTCTCATGTGATGTGAAATTTTGGTGAGAAAGCCCATGTATTGTCTTGTACCAAGTAATGAAATAAAAAAGCCTGGTTTATTTAGTCATGGAACTTTAAGTGTGTATTAGTGGGCATTACACTCTACCAATGTAGATAGCAGAAAAAATGCTACCGGTCGGTAGCATAAAATATGCTCGATGTTGGTAACATACAATATGCTACCAGTTGATAGCGAAAAAATGCTACGGTCGTCAGTAGCATAAAATATGCTACCGGCCGGTAGCAAGAAAAATTCTACCGATGCCGATATTAGTAAAAATGCTACGGTCGGTAGCATGAAAAAAAATGCTACAGGTTAGTAGCATGAAAAAATGCTACCGACTTGTAGCATAAATGTATGTTATTGGTCGGTAACATTTTTTCGGTGATGTTATTAGAGAGGAAAAAAGTATGGGAATTTTTTTGCTTATGCCATTTTTTGTGAGGACAAATTTCTCATTGAGACAATCATTTTAATGCTAACATAAAAAGAAAATCGGAAAAATATTTTTCAATACAAAACTAGTGAAATTTGCATTTTTCACAAAAAATTATTATTTTTGATTTTTTTGTTTGTGTCATATTTTTTAGGATAGATTTCTCATCCATTTGGTCATTTTAGTCGTTATTGTCAAAAAATGATTCTAAAAAAATTACATATGTTGTTGGTCAACAACATCTACTATTAGTCGACAATTGCTATCGGCTGATACCATTATCAAATGATTTGCCAAACCATTCGAAACTCGTTTCCTTCAGATTCACCATCATTTCCAAAGTCATATTCAGATGTTCACCAAGTAATATATACGGGTATTTTTAGGGGGTCTTAAAATTTACCTTGCCATGATAGGTTGATAAAGAAAAGGGAAGATCCTCTTGTGGATCTTCAACCATGATAGGGTGATAAAGAAAGGGAAGATCCTCTTATGGCTCTTTGGTCATTAATGTTGGATTTTGATGTTCAATGTTACATGTCGCAAGAAAAATAGTGCAACATCTACAAAATTATACATTGCCACTTGATGTTTAAGATTTTATATGCATGTCAAAATAATATTTATAAATTAATTATTAAAAATACATAAAAATATTTGAAAATTACATTTAAAATATTCAATATAATTTTTTTGTAAAATATTAAAATATGGAAAATAAAATTGATTAATTTGTAAGGCTTTTTTTTTTGAATTTTAATAGGTTTTTTCCTTTGAAAGGAGAATCAACTATACAACCCAATGAAAATAGACAAATTATCAAGGGCTTAGGAATCCTTAGGTGCTTATTGCATATCTGCAAACAATACAAATAATCTATGGCACATTTCTTTAAATTCTTGGGTTTTTCTACTCTAGAAATTAGGACATTACTATTACTTTCAGTAAAAATATCTAATTGTATTAATATCAATTCTATTTATTATATTCATTCATATGGTTGTTTAGAGGTTAGATATATTTTTAAATAAAAATCAATACTACACTAACTAGCAATCACATACTGTGCAGTGCAATGCAGATGCCGATAGGGAAGTTATGAGAGAAATATAAAATAAGACGATGTGGAAAGGAAACCATTATAGGTGGAGAGATAGGAACAACCTTTTCACATGTGTAGAAGTTCATTAGCTAATGATGTGTTGTAGAGCCATAAGTAAGTCTTTTGTTTTAATTCGGTTTTGACATATGGCACAAGAGATATTTGAGAGTATTGTTGGAATGATAAAAGGGGATAAATGTGGAGATCCTTAAGGGAATGAAATTCTAAGATTATCTGTGAAAGTAATTGTTATCCCAAATAACTCCCCAAGTTATTTGGATAACTTATATTTATATTCGACTACGATATTTCATATTTCAGGTTGCATGTGATTTAGCGATTACCTTGCACGCTTGCAATTCTGATTCTATGCACGCTCGCACGCCCTTCTTGCTTTCCCTTTGCTTCCCCTTTCCTTTGCTTCTTTCGCGCTTGTTTTGCACTCTTACCCTTATGCATTTTTCTATCTCCTTTCATTTTCCCTTTGTGCCTTCCTCATGCGCACTCACTTTCATCCTAGTTTTCCGCACACTCTTTGTGCACACACCTCTTGACTTATCTTTCGAAATTGGCTAAGTCTTTTGCATGTCTTTGCACTTGTGCACCTCATGCCCCTTTCTTTCCCTATTGTCATGCCTTCCTCAGTTGAATGCTCGCGCCCCGCTTGCATACTTGTCTCCTGTGGTAGGTATCCATTTCTTCCACGCGTGTCACCTTCACGCGCCAACCTTTCGTAGTCTTGTGCCTCTTCCTTTTGCGCCTTGCACCTTCTTCTGTGCCAATCTCTATGCCACATCATCAACTGTTAGACTTGAGTGTGCAACATGTAACCAATCAAAGCGCGCCAATTGGGCACCGAATCCTTACATCAAACCGGAGCGTGACACGTGGTATAAATACAAAGCAAACGAGCAGTGTAAGGATATTACTTGTATAAATCAGAACATATACAACAGAATAACATGAGAGAACACCAAAATATATAAATGATGACAATATGCTCATATAATAGCCTTGCCACTTCGAGGGGGCAACCTCCAATACCACTTCGAGGGGGTAACCTCCAAACCATACAATAACACTCCAATACTCAATATGATCCTTAACTACAACCTTCTAACCCCTATATATACCATTCTAACCTATGGCCAATACTGAGGCCGACCTCCTAAGCATAATAAATCATAAATGAATGATATAATAAGATAAGGGGATGTGTGCCACATGTCGACATCTCCATCAATACATATACATCATAACATTATATCCCATGTGAACCCATACATATAACTAAGGGGATGTGTGCCACATGTCGGCATCTCCATCAACCTATATACATTATAATATTATATCCCAAGGTACATAGAAAAGCAGATTGGCCAAATATTTGGTCAATCAACGCGCGCCACGTGTCTTGCGTGTTCAAAACAACCTACGAGAACTTACGGTAGCCATAACTTTTGTTATAACGCTCGGATTCTGCACACATGGTCTTGTTGGAAAACTATTGATGTGGGCTACACATTGGACTACTCAAAATAAGATCTAAGCAGGATTTGGTAGGCAAAAAATAGGGAAACGTCTCTCAGGTCATTAATGCACACATCTAATCGATCCAACCACCCATATTTATTCGATTTGGTCTCCTTCCTCCTTCTACATGCCAAACAGACGTGGGGAGGTGCATCAGCGTCTTTACGAGGTGGATTTGCAGGCAATTAATACTTGTTGGTGGTTCGATTTGAATCGAGTTTCCCTCTCTTTCTCCTCCTCTTCTCTCCTTATTCTTCTATAAATTGTAGAGCTCTGCTCATTAAAATGGATCCCTCTTTGTTGTAACGACACCATGCCAAAATGGTGGTCAACTTCCCACGGGTTTCAGACCTTGGACTTGGTCTCTGTAATGTATTCTCGCCTCCTGTCATGGATGTAACTAACTGCGTCCCTTAAGCAATAAAATCATGTTTTGTGGAACTCTTGTCTTCCCTTTCACATTTTCATTACATCGTACTTCTCTTTCTATGTTTTCGGCATGTTGTGCATATTTCCGCTTATAGTCCCCATGTTCTGTGTTTTTGCACACGGAAGTCGAGTCTGTGTGGTTCTTATCGTGGCGTGCGCTGTCCATTCTCTCTTCCGTGCTTGCTCCCTTTCCTGCCCCTCGTGGAGAGTGATCAACCCCCTTCTTTCTAGTGTTATCGCCTTCCTTGGCTTAGGATTTCCCTTCATACATCTCCTTCTATCCCCGGTCCCTTGGTTTGTTAGCATAGAGTTCCCTTCTAGCATTAGGAGTAGTGTTAGTGTTAGAAATCGGTAGAGGAATCGACCTTCTCCGGAGATCCATCTCAAGCGCGCAAGGTCCTACAACTTCAAGACATTTCCTTTGTTGTCTCAACCAACTCGGTTCTACCGGATCCGAGACACAGTGCAAGTTTGACAACCAACAATAACGCCTTGTCATTTTGTGCGTCCAATATCTATTTTGATTTGAGTAGGGCCACGCCTTGAGCCTCATGGATTGTCGAGCCCCGTACCATTTTAGAGGGATTTTTCTATGGATGCCTAATGAAATAGGTGGGAGAGGAACATGGACTCACAAGATGGCAAACAACAAAATCTTTTGGCACTTGCGAGAAAGATTTTTATCCTGTAATTGATATTAAGGAATTAAAAGGATATCTTTCTTTTGTAGACAAATATGTTTTTGTTTTAGGCATGAGGGTGTAACCATTATGAGTTGGATACTTTTTTAGGAGGATATTCAAGTAATGGATAACATGCGGTGGATGCCTACGAATCTTTAATATATTGTGAGTTTTTCACAATGGTCACGCTAAAGTCAACTTTTTATCATTGCTAGCACTATTAACGCGAAGGTTTAAACACATACGGACATCACTCTTATAATTTTCACATTTCTTAGTTAAACACAAACATTTTTTCACCTTCCCCCCGGGTGAGATTTTTTTGTGAGCTTAAACAACAACCAACATATGGTTTGTCGTGCAAGCTAGGAGAAAAGAGGATTTAGAAGAAAGATTTACATGGTTCTTTGATTTAACGTTGTTTTTCTATCTCATTTATGTCTCAACTACAATGAGGGGCACACACTTTGCATCTACTGATGGAGAACATCGGTAAAAGTTTTCCCTTTGAGATCAACAAACCATATCATGTACACTATCATATAGTCTTGGGCAAATAGATTTGAAGGAGGTCCAATAGGCAAAGCCAAGGGAAATGGTCAACTCATTTGAAAGCCCCCAACAACTCAAATCCCTCATCCACCATCTCTTGAAAACCATGTATACACAATCCTCAAATTGCTCTACCACCATCTCTTGAAGACCATGTAAACACATAATCCTCAAGAGAATACATTAATGTGTAAACATATAAACAATAGTGAGCTTGTCTAGACATGTGTACACTTGACAAATAATAAATAAATATATCCATAAGCAAAATAATTTTATTTTTACTTAATTTACAAACAATTAATTTTCATGAAAATATATAAATTTAAAAAATACAAGATAAAAACACAAACACATCAAAGAAAAAAAGCATAAAGATAATAAATTAATGTATGCATCGACAAACCAATAATCTAAAATCAAATTCAATCATATCCTAAAAAAAAGAGTGACTTAATGGTTGAAAAAAATATCACATCTAAATTGTAGGATTTATAAAAACCAAGCCTAAATTATAAGATTACAAAAACTTTCTTTATTTAATTGATTTCCATTCTTGGCTTAATGCACACACTCATAGATTTACATTAATTAGTAACTTTAAAATTAAAACATTAAGTATTAATGTAAATAATTAACCTATTTAATTCAATGCTAACCTTAGTATATTAATAATAAAAATATTGAACTAAAACTAACCAAAAATATCATGTGGTTTATTAAGAATAAATTTTATAAACAATTATAACGGTGGCGAGAATTTGTTTCAATCATTTTTACGACAGTATTGAATGTTGAACATCTTTCCTAGCAATGCATTTGATATACTATTTTCTCATCCTTTGAAGCGCATAAAACTTTTTTTTTTTTGAATGAAATAGATCTTATATTAGATAACCGGTACTATGATACACGAATATTCACAAAAAAGGCGGTATGAGATCATGCCTCAAAGACACGAGTCAATCTAGGCCACAAAAGGGCCTAGGAGCAGAATAGTCCAAACTATGATGAGTCTAGGAAAAACAATCCATTCCATAAAAAAAAAAAAAAATTACGCGGCCGCTACGAATAAGCTGTCCATCCAACGACGGGTCATGGTCATGCCAACATAGGCCTAGAAGGTCTTTCTCGGTGTCGTGAAGGTTCCGGGTAGAGCTCGAGCCAACATGCTCTCTTCCTCGTAATATCCTCCGTCTCGCATATTAGACAAAGAAATGGATAAGGTCAACCAAAGGAATTTGTCGGGGCGGCCTGGAGGTCCACTCATCATGAGAAAACGCAAGGGTTGGCCGAGGTGGTGACGAGGAACCCCATCCTCAATCTCGTGGTGACGGAGGTGGTGTGGTGGGGAATTGGAGAACACAATTGCGAGACTAGTGTTGGGAGTCGCTGCGGCCATGAGGTAGAGAGTGATGAGTTGAGGACAACGGAACTCGAGCCACATTGCACAAGGCATCGCCCTAATGACCCAAGAGTGTTCGGAGGTGTTCAACCTCAAGAGCAACCTTATTTACTTGAACTTGAATATGCAACAACACATTGGATGTAACCATGGACTTGTTATATAAAAAAATATATGTTTATCTAGAGCGGGGTTACTAAATAGAAAAACATTTCTTATATTTCATATCCAAAACAAAATCTACTCTGTGAAAATATTCCAGATTTAAGTGAACTTTTGTGGCGTCCTGGAATTATCCTCTAGAAGAATGTGCTGCCATGATAAATTCTCAGGCCGGAAGGGTTGGAAAAAATTATGGATCCATTTTCTACAACCGTTGTTTTAATTATATAAGTCCCAAATTCCCAAAAAATAGTGCCTGCAGCTAATAATCGATCAAATAATGAAAGAGCTGCTTTAGAATTTACAGGTGCATATACAATGATTTAGTCAGCCAACTTTGTTGGAATTGCACGTAAAGATCTTTCAAGTTTCAACACAAATGACTTGCATGTCTATCAATCAAGTGACTGTTGTAACTGTTTTTTATTAAGAGAAGCATTCTCAATTTTTTTAAAATGTGTTAAAAGTTTAACAATATTTTAATGCTTCAAATTTTACAAGGAGACAAATTTAACTTTCTCCGTTGCCTCACTTCATTAATTTGGTCACGAAGCTTGTCTAAATTAGTGCATAATGATGGATCTTCAATCTTGTTTTCCGGGCAAAAGTTAGCTTGCAAGTCTGTCAAATTCGTGTTTTATGGCCACAGATTTTGATTTGAATTTTGAATAGGATTTTAGCAAAGTTATCTGGGATTTTTTTCTAATTTGCTACAGCCTTGTAAATTGAAAAGGTTCAAGAAGATGAAAATTGGTTGGAAGCTATTTCAGACTCTTGCAATATGAGAAATCAATCTCTTCAAGAGAACTCAATAGTTCAAACTTATGGGGAAGCATTTGGATGTTCTGGCAATTTAAAAATGTAGCCTTTTTTTTAGAATACCCAATAACAAAACTTGAGGGCAGAGTTTTTAATAATGAACAATAACTTAAAACCAGTTTTTCTAAGGATTGGAGCTGCCCAAATGATTTTGGAAGTCATGTCAATGATGAACAATAACTTAAATTAAGCTTGGCTAAACCGGTATGAGGGCAATTTTTGGAGGTATTTGTAGATGTGCAAATGAAGCTTTTGGAGAACATAAATCTCACTCAAACTTTCAAGAATTTCTACCACAGTGCATGTATTTATGGACAATTCTCTTAGTTTGTCAAAAGCGCGAAAATTTTGGGGTCTGGTACATAGTTTTAGAACTTTCAGCAAGCGCAAACCATTCACCACCCCCAAAAATTTACATAAATATTGTTTTAGGCAAACATTAAAATTATTCCTTGATACTAACAAAAACACAAATTAGAGAATAGCACTAGTGACACCTTTAGGAGGGAAACAACAAGCACCATTTTCCTTTGGCTGCCCCATCTGCAGAATCCCCTTGAGGCAAAATATCTAAAAACATAGAAAAACACACGTTGAATATTGATGTGCATTTACTTATTGGAAGAATGGACATAATTTGCGGCAGGAAGGGTTAGGCTAAGGCTAATGGAGGATTGGCACGTGTTATTACAAGTATTCTCAAGCCTCAATGGGCTGAGCCTGCGCAGAGCCCCTACGCTTGCAAAACATAGTCTCAGGTTGGACTACTGGAAGAAAACCAATTGAAAATCAAAATGACAAAAATGTTTCTATTTTTTGAATTAAATATTAAGATCCTTCTATTTTATAGTAAGATATCAAGATGTTTCTATTATTTTATTTTATTCAAATTTTATTGATTTCATGAATCTCACAATATATACTATTTAATTTTTTAGTTTTTAATAATTATGATTTTAGTTATAATTAAATTTAAATATATACATATACATGACGGTCAAATTTTGAACATACAATTCATTTTAATGTTTGAATTATATTTTTACCTGTCAATCATGAAGGTCAGATTTTCTAGAATAAATAAAAAGGGCTAAACACCATGTGAAATCCAGCTATGCCTGACATCAACCATTCTCATTGTATCCCTTTCTATACATAATGATTACCATCTTTACAATTTTGTCATTTGAATTTTTCAAATAAGAAAGGATTCAACTTTTGCTGCCTGTGATTGAATTCCCCAAATAAGAGAGGATTCAACTTTTGCTGTCTGTGAAAAAGATTGCTCGAAATCTTCATGGAAAAGCTGTTTTTTCTGGCACACTTGGCACAATTTGGTCGCAATGCCAGCAATTTTTTTGTAATTTAGACCAAGAAGCTGAGAAGTTGCACCGAGTTTATCCATGGCATTATCATCCAATAAGTTTTTATTTTCCAGCATCTACTCCACCCCATCTCTTCCAAAAAGGCTTGATGTGTGTTGACATCACCAATAAGACAGGACATAGATTAACACACTTCAAAACAATCACCAATATCACAAGAGATTTCCTCTAAAATTTCATTCATTCAAATATGGAAATGTATCACCAGGGACAGTCAACAAGCTCAACCCCACTCCCGGTACACCCCTAAAGCACACACTCAGGAGATTAATGTACTAACAATCTGCAAAGAAAAATCATTGGTATGAGTGAAAATGAAGTGTGCACAGAAGGCTTCGCATAAAGCTGACGATGCTTGAGAGTTTGTAAAACTTGATCAACATGGTGTAGATGGTCCTCCCATGTTTTGTTGTAGATTAATATATCATCAAAGAACACCAAGACAAACTTCTATAAAAATGGCTTGAATATGGAATTCATCAAACTTTGAAATGTAGAAGGGGCATTTGTGAGACCAAAAGCATTACCAGAAACTCATAATAGCTCTCATGTGTTTTGAAAGTTGTCTTCGTAATATCCCCCTCTTTGATATTTATTAATGATGCCCTGGTCTGAAATATAGTTTTGTAAAATGAACAACACCATTTAACTCATCTAGCAAATCCACACCTCAAAGTTTTAACGAGGAGTACGTGGACTGGCACAGTTGTGCATGGATCAAAATGCACAACTAGTTTTACAGGGAAAATTGTTGAGTGGAGAGTAATATTCCGATTTCAACTTAATTATTCGACAATGCTCATCTAATTTTGCAGAGAGGATTATAGGGTGGAGAGGAAAATTTTGATTTCAACAGTATTTGATTTGAGTTGCTTTGCACAATTTAACTCAAGGTTTAAATTAGAGTTCTTATGCTTCCACAGTCTGTATATAACTAGAACAAAGCTTCTGCAAAGCCCTGTGTGAGAAGTTTTTGAATCACCCAATGTGAGTCATCATCAAGATCAAAAGTCTACCAGACAAAAGGAACGAAGGATACAACATCCTCCTTTTCCCCAAGGATAAAAAACAGAGAGAGGAGACATACATCTTCTTTCATGTGCTCTGATCTACCCATTGTTTATCGGGGATCGATATGGAGGAATAGTCAAAAGCAGCATCAGACTGCACTCTTTTAGAGCTGCGTATACTATTGCCATTTGTGGTGGTGGAGCTATCATTGAAGGTAAGGTCTCTCTTCATATTGTTGTAGATATTTGGCAAACCTTCCTCCATCATCTCAAGCACTGATTGAGGCATTGGTGGAACATTCACTTCAATTGTGCCCTCCAGCATTTTAATCACTGATCCCATGTATGGTCTAATAGCCACATCATCTTGGATGCACCAGAAGGCCACTGAAGGGCCCTTATCAACTGGCTCTCATTGAATTCTCCACAGAGCCTTTTGTCTGCCACTTTAGATATATTTCCCTTCATCATCTCCTGCAAACAAATAATGAATTTTAGTTTCTGGACAAAATTACAAATCTGCTTCTATTGATGCAATGTTATTGAGAAAAGACATTTCTAAATTGCACTAGCCTAGATGGCACAGTTAGTGTACCTGAAAAGCCCACCCTGGAAAGAAGAATTTTTCTGCTCCAAGTGATATGTCAAGATTTCTTCTTCCTCCTATGATTTCCAGGATGACCATACCATAGCTGTAAACATCAGCCTTGACAGTGATAGGGCGATTGGTAACCCATTCTGGTGCTAGGTAGCCTCTTGTGCCCCTCACCATAGTAATGACATGAGAATGCTCCCTTCCCATCATCTTCGCCAGCCCAAAATCAGACACTTTGGAGCAAAAATCCTCATCCAAGAGAATGTTCTCAGGCTTGATGTCACAATGTATAATTGTATCCCTACATTGCTCGTGGAAATATGCAATTCCCTGAGCTGTGCCCAAGGTAATGTTATAGCGTGTTTCCCAATCGAGCAGCTTTGGCACATGGTTGGCATTAGAATGAAAGAGCCATCTATCCAGAGATCCATTGGGTAAAAACTCATAGACGAGAAGCCTGAGATGATGAATTGAGATTCAAAATTCAGCAGTAGCTCTGCGACCCTCAATTTAAATGGTTTTCTTACATTAATGTGAATTGGCAAAATGTTATTTGCTATCAGTAACAGTTTAGAAATTTATTTTGCTGAAACGAAGATGACAAATTTGAGAAAGAAATGATAAGACACACCTGTGCAAACCCTCCGAGCAAAATCCACAGAGATGGACTAGATTCATATGATGAATGGCACCAATTGTCGTCACCTCTGCCTTGAATTCCCTCTCTCCGTGTGGTAGCAATCTCTCTAACTTCTTGACAGCAATCAAGGTTCCATCAGAGAGTGAGCCCTTGTAGACAGTCCCAAATCCACCTGCCAAAACATTAATCTGTGTAAAAGTTCAGGGTAAAAATCCTAATGTTGTGCAGGTAGATTGTTAGATTTTCATACCTGTTCCAAGCCTCTGTCTGAAATTGTTGGTCGCCGTCTGCAGATCTACGAAGGAAAATTTTGCAGGAGTACCAGGAATAAAAATTGAAGCATCCAAAGTTCCTCTTCTTTTCCTTGTAAATATGTTGTGAGAGAAAAAAGGCAAAACAAACACAGGACAAATGCAGTTCCAAGAACAGTCCCTAGAACAATCATCTTCAGACGGGATTTTTCCTTTTCTCTATTCGAACTTGGTGCAGACGATGCAGGTGCTCTATGATTTCCAAGGGTGCCATTATCAAGGCTGACTTTCACAAAAAATGTATAACTGAGATCTTGGAAGCCTCCAAAAAGAAGGCTTTTCAATGTCCAACATAAGGGTTTATGATTAGAGATCCCATAAACAGAAGCTAAACATGAGCAATCAGATAAGCATATATCCCCACATCCGGACATTGATGAAATATTGCTGTAATTGGCTATGATTGAACTTCCACCATAGTACTTTGTCTGTGAAAGAGTCATAATTTTATACAGTGGAGATGCATTATTATCACTTCTGCAATCTGGTGTGGGTCTTGAAGGCAAACACCCTAATGATGGTCTAGTTGAATCAAGTTGATATGATCCAGTTGGGCAGTGGCATTGTGGCTTAGACTTACTATCAAGCTTACAGATACCATTCCCACATATCCCTGCAGTAGTACAGGGACTCGAAACTGCAGCCCAATCTACAATCCATCTAGAGCCATTGTTGGCATCCCATCTGTACAATCTCACATTGCCATCATGCTCAATGGTGATCCGACTCAAAATTCGTTCATTTTCACCCAATCTGTTGCTGTTCTGATAAATATATAACAACCCATTTGAGGAATTGCTATAACTCATGCTAATGCTTCCTGAATGATCAAGGGAAACAACCACAGTATCACTCCCTTCGAATATCTCGGGCCCAGACCAGTATGAATAGTTGGAGGAACCATAAGGAGCATTGTAATTTAATGCCAGCTTCAAAGATACTGGTGTCCGTACCATTTTGAGCGAATAATGGCCTGTGGATACATCTGTAGAAGAATTCCAGCTTGTGAGGTTCAGAGTTTCTGTCAATTGTTGTTCTGGTAATAGTGTGTCTGTTGGAGATGCAAAACTCTGCCAAACAATATTCCTATTGCTGTTGTAGAGAACAAAATTGCCTGATTCTTGCATCTCCCCTGACTGAACAAACAATCCAGTGGTTTCAGCCATCCAGATTGTTGACCCTTCATCTACCAGCTGAAGATTTCCATCTTGACCTAGAGTGAGACATCCACCTTCACCTACTGGTTGGTCTCTGATAAACCCAAAACCAAACACCTTAATTTTTTACAGAAACAAGAGAAGAACAATACTCCAACTAGAATAGTCCAATGCAATTGAAAAACCATGTACACAAACAATGATCTGTCCAAAGACACAGACAACACGATACATAAAGACTCCTCCATAATGAATTATATTAGGGATTCTTCATATGATTTCATGGCTACATTTCCAATAAAAAGGGCAATACTTCGAGAGTTTAATGCAGATGTTGGAATTGTGAAAACAAATACAGTGAAAATCATAATAGCTCAAGTCTGCAACACAGAAATTATTGTCTTTTGCTTGATACCTATTTTGATATACTCAAACTGGAGAATGATATATTTAATTACTTGGTACTCCCCTTAACCCTTGATTCAACTTTAATTTATTCATTCATTCTTTCTGACGATAAGTATATTGTTGGTCTTAAGTTTGATTTTCTCAGAGAATAAAAATGAATAATGTTCATCAGGAATCAACTGTGTCAAAATATGATCTCACTAGTGGATCTATTTTCAGGGATAAAGAATGAAGCCAATTGCACTTTAGAATGAAGCATATTGGTTTATCACAACACAAATGTACAACCTTCTTTTATTCGTTCATTCTTTACAATTGAAAAAGAAGAAAGGGAAGAGCTGAACATACCTGTTAGCCATCCAGACAAGAGTCCTATTGCCTGGAATGTTTGCATACCAGATGCCCAATACATAATGATCACGAGACACCTGCGAAAAGCCAAATGCAAAGGTCCCATTTTCTGACATCCACACTTGCCTCCCCTTCACGGAAATCTTGGAATTAAGACGAATGTTTCCCATAGAGGATTGATAAGAAATTTGAGTAGAGGCGGTATACATTGAATGAATATCATGAACATTAGCAAAACCCAAGATGTGTACAATGTTGCCATTGAAATCAGTGCGAGATGAGATGAAACAATTTGCAAACGCTTTTAGGCCAAATTGGTCTGTGAAGCCTATCAGAGCTTATCTATTTATTTAGGTAATTGCTCCTCTGTGTATCCTGTTCACCAATGCACTTTCAGATGATTCTTATCAACAATCCTTTTATATATATGTAATCCCCACCACCAATGCACTTTCTGATAATGCTTATCAAAAAGCCCTCCAAATCAATGTAATCCCACTTCCCCTTCCTCCACAGTAGAACCATCCAACACTACTAAGCCTGCTCTTTTTATAGAACCCAGTTAACATCAAGTTGCCTCTCTCTCAGTAACTGAAAGTTTTTAAGAAACAAACTGACATGAATGGATTTTGACAGGATTATCACTTATCAGTATTGAATTCAAAAAGGTGGGCTTTGGAACTATATGAAGGCGGATATGATTGCATGAAGGATTGAATAGGAGTATTATTGGGGACAACTGATCAATTAATTTATGGTCCAAAAACTTATTGAAAAATTTATGATGTTGGGTCTGATATAGGAACCGACCCATGTGGGGAGGGATGAAGCTCTGCACAGTCATCAGCTTTGTTAAGAAAACGCAGAAAGAAAAAGGATGGGGATGTGACTAAATGAATGAATGGGATTATGCCATGCAATGCAGATCCACAATGCATTAAACAAAAAAGCAAAAAAACCCCAAAAACTGGATTGAACGAGGAGAGAATGTGCAATCCGGATGGCAGTATGGTTGGATATTTGTTGGTGAACAGGCTGCAAAGTCTCTGTTAGGTGGAATGGTCGGCGCCATGAAATCAATGTGGGCATGCCCAAAAAGTCGGTGTGAGAATTTTGCCAAGTGGAGGGTTGATATTGGTGATTGCTTTGAAGTGTGGGAATCTGTGTATTGTCTTATTGGTGATGTCAACGCACATCAAACTTTTCTTGGAGAAATGCAGGTGGAGTACCTAGAGGCGTGATTTTTTTTTATTGGATGATAATGCCATAGATAAACTCAGTGCAACTTCTCAGCTTCTTGGTCTTGACATGTGTTCAAGTGTTTAAAACTATCAAAACTTTTTTCTGGCATTGCGACCAAATTGTGCCAAGTGTGCTACAAAAAAAGCTTTTCCATGAATACGACGAGCAATCTTTTTCACAGACAGCAAAAGTTTTGAATCCTTTTCTTTTTTAGGGAATTTAATCACAGGCAGCAAAAGTTGAATCCATTCTTATTTGGAAAATTCAAATGACAAAATTGCAAACATGGTAATCATTATGTATACAAAGGGATACAATGAGAATAGTTGATGTCAGCCTCACGGTTCTCGCTTCTTGAAACCATTTGTGGATATGGAGAGTGGGTTTTAGAGTATTTAATATATTAAAGATAAAATGAGTAAATCAGACTTAATCAAACTTAATCAAGAAAACAATTAGTAAAATGTTTTGAAAAATTAGGCCATTTAGAATATAGAAAATGTAAAATAATTGATTCTTAGGGAGAGTAGGGTGTGTAGGATAATATTTTGGACCACTCGAATTTTAAGAGGACAAAAGATAAGTCTAAATTATAATATAAATTGATCGTAGAAGACAAGAATTATATGATTAAATTGACTATTTTTGAAATGGGTATGGAAATGCTCTTCTCTGCCGAATGTTAAACTCAAGTATGTGAATTTGGTCCCCTCTTGATTGGTAGAGAGCCCTCTCATTTTTCCTATTCTATTGTGAATCAAAGTGGGATTTTTCTTTCTTGCTCAAAACCTTAATATGGTCACAACACTTGACAAAATGGTAAAAATTAGTGTTTGGATTCAAACCTTGTCTCAATTAAACCCTATTCGAGAGAAAAATTTCAAATCAACACTCAATGTAGATCAATAAGCAACCCAATTTATGCAAGTGTCCCAACCCTTAGATTTCATTACCTGTAATAACTGGTAAATGCATGAATCATACTTTTGGTATGTGGATGCTCTTGGAAACAAAAAAATGTTGCTACAACTTTAATATTACATGTGCAATTGATTTGTCTTTACAAATTGTGTGCGTGTTTTTCTTCATTTTAAATGCGCTAATGCATTTGTGTATTTATAAACTTCTTGAATTCAAATTACAACCTTATTAACAAGCAAGCTATGCGGGGAAGTTGATAAAAAAGACACAAACCCCAAGGAATTCAAAATCATGGGACAAGAGGGCCCAAAATGACAACCATTTTCGCAATGGGTAGAAAAATGGCATGACCAACTCGAGACCCATACAAAAATTGTCGTTGTTCAAGATCAGTAAAGAAAAATGATGCAAGACAATTTGAGTTCACTTGTAGTCCTACATCATCCAAAAACATAACAAGTTAGAAATAAGATAAATTTAACACTATGCAAAGGTTTCTATTCGCACGTAAGTCTTTTTGTATGTTTTTGGCACATGTCTTGTTCTATGTATGTTGTGTTTCATGTAGGTATTATTTGACACAAGTCTTGTAGTTGTTTGTATGTTTTTGTATGTCTTGTTCCACACATGTTGTCTTTGTAATATGTCACGTCGTTTGTGTACGTGTAAATTTTGCAAAGTCCTATGCTATGTTTTGTTCCTAGTTACAATAACGTAAGATTGATTCTAGTGGTCCACATTATCATTTGAAACACATAATTCGCGAACCCATCTCTCTTTGTCGAAATCAAAGACGTTCGTGCTTAGGATATAAACCTAACACTAACAACATCCCTCCCACTACTCCATCACAATCCATTTGTACCAATTTTGTTGGTCCTACCATCCCAATCACAAATCATTTAATTCCCCTACAAATACTAAACACCTAAAAATGGATTGAGCACATAATTCGTCACCGCACACGGATGTTCTTTCCTTACCACCCATCCTCCTTCCATCCAACATCCAAATCCCTTTACATCTAATCCATTCTTATCATCACATCCATTTATATCCTCTATCAATCTATTCATTTGAACACTTGATCCTTTTGCTCACACACAAACTGTAAGTCAATAGTGCCTACTATTGTGACCTTGGTCTATCATTATCTCCAACATTCAAGCACCATTGTCCTCCTAGAGATCCATACACTTTAACACACTTAATCAACTTGTGGTGAAGACCCTTGGGTGCATCTTTTGACACTCTAGCCAATGTCATCACTACACTCATTTCCATCCCCCATCAAGCCATTGGTGATTCTTAACCCCTTGAGAGTTCTCAAGAGAGTGGAACCTCTTTATGCAAAAACTATAAAAATATCAAAAAGTACAAAGAAATCATATCAAAATTAACAAAAATAAATGAAATCCACCTCAAGACTCTCTCTAGGGGTGTTTCTAGAACTCTATTGGGCTATGGGCATTTGGGTCGGGCAGTAGAGAAATGTTGTGACAAGAATCAGATGTATCTTCATTGGGGCTATGGATGTTTGGCTGGCAGAGAGCAATACACGACTTAACCTTCCATTCACCTTCCATCAACCTACTTGACTTAATCACTCCCTATACATTGGCTAGTTTGTCTTTACATACTACCCATTAAGTCTTCACTTCAAGTGGTAATTAACCATCACAATTTCACACACTTTGATCTCACAGAGACATAGGGCTCGCATGTTGCTAGGTATTGTTTAGACCTTGGTCACACTTTTGTTTTAGTCCAACTCTTGCCTTATAACATGTGCCGTCATGATCATCTTTTGTTCATCACTGATGTTATTTTCCTTCCATACATCACATCCACATTTTTTTCCCTTAGATTGAACATTTGTGGGCAGACGATGATCCTTTTCCTTTTTCATCCAATCCACCTCATGTCCCTTTTAAATTATCATCATCATGACTAGGGGAAACCTTACTATCATCTGTTGGGGGCATCATCCATTTTAGATACCCTCACTTCCCATCCTATCCTACACCTAGGGGCGAATCCAACCCATTCATCCATCCACACACGCCTCCCTACTTTACACTTGGGGGCACACCACATATATCTCTCGATCCATCTACCCTATAATTAGGGGCATATCTTATCATCTTCCATATTCCTCATCTTATCTTATACCACATCCCTCATCCTATCTATCTCCCATCCCACATCCCATATAATCTTAACCTATCAACCAATCCCTATCCTATCCAACCTATCTAATTTCCCTCAATCCTTCCCTTTCATCCTACCCAAACACATTTTGGGACTTATAGGAGAAAGTCACATCCCACATCCCTTCCCATCCCCACCCCATGAGCTATCCCATCATGAATCCTTTCCTCTTACGTATCCTCTGCCATCACCCACGTCCCAAATCTAAAAATCTAGACATCCAACACCCACAATCTAAAAATACAAAATCCAAACATTCAAAATCAAAACATCTAAAAACACAACATCCAAAATAAAAACCAACCAATATCTAAAATCTAAAATCAAAACAATCTAAAAATCCAAAATCCAAAAATATGAAAATCCAAACATCCAAAATCTAAAATCTAAAAATCAAAAAATCTTAAAATCCAAAATATTTAAATGTAATACGTGTGTTTTTTTGTTTGTGTGTGTTTGCTTGCTTGTCTACATTTACATTTTGGCCGATGATATGAGGCCTCTTTTCTTTCTTTTTTTTTCTTTTGCATGGTTCAATGATATGAGGACCATATTTTTGTGTTGTTTCAGCCGATGATACAAGGCCACATTTTTGGTCCAATGATATAAGGACCATCATAATATTAATTTATCCAATGATATGAGGACAAGAGAATTTGGTAACTTAGTCATCATGGTCTTTATACCTTGGTGCATTTTTCTCTATGCCACATTTATCATAACTATTAATGATGGTAACAATGGGCACTTTATGGTAGCGCACACCCTTATATCATCGTCTTTTATCCTCATCATCATCTAAATAATTATCTAACCTCGTCATCCTCTTATCTAATCCATCATCCACCTTCCAAATCTTATTATCTCATATCCAATCATTAATATCCTATCATCAATAATCAATCCTTATTCTTTCAAATATCCTCAATCTTCTAATCAAACCCAACTATCCAATCCAACATCTTCAAATCTAACACCTCCAAATCAAATCAATCTTCAAATGTCACATCCTCTAATCATCAAATCCTACCCCTTTTACTAGGGCATCTCAAAATCTAACATCTTCAAATCCAATATCATATAATATAATATCCTATAATCCAACATCCTAAATATTCACCCTTGTCATACATCGTTGACTAGGCATCCTCTAATCCAAACTCCAATATCTCCTAATCCTCTAATCTCCTATTCCTCTAATCCTCTCTCCTATTCCTCCGATCATCTCTCCTAATCTTCTAATCTTCTAATCCTAATCCTCAAATATTCTTATCCTCCAATTCTACTCCTCTAAATCCTAAAATCTTCTAATCCTTTAATCCTCATCTTTTAAATCATCATCTCTTCTCATTCTCTAATCCTCTCTCATCTACTAACTTGGGTCTCTCTCTTTTCGAGTGGTTACCCGCCTCGTTCCTCCTCGCCTAACCCCTCGAGGGGGCATCATATCACCATCCTAACATTTTATCTTCTTTTCTTTGAACTATCATTTCTCTGTAATAACACTTCAAAGAGGGGCAAAATGTAGACATCTAAAATGTCGACATGATTAATTACAATTAATTTGTCCCACAACATCATCTCAATACATATAATAATTAATCACAAGATTAATTATTATTATTAATCCACTTTATCATTTTTCCCCTTCATCATTTTACTATCCTTTATCATTTATCTAATATCCCATCATTTCACCATTAATCTTTTTAATTCATCTAATATCTCAATTTCTCATTAATCACTATTATTTCATCATATTATCCTATATAATCCCTATTAATAATTTCTAGGAATTTAATATTCCTACATATAACCTACCACCTACCCTACACATCCCTACACCTAACATTCCATCAAATCACATCCCTAATCATATTTAATCAACCTAATCTAATCCTAATCTAATCACATCCTCACACCTCTAAATCTAGAGGCTTCTAAATCTAGAAGCCTCTTTAACCTTCTCCAATGGAAGCTTCTTCCCTCCATGGATTTTGTAATGCCCCGTTCAATGTTCCTAGTCCCTGACCTGCCGACCCTGTTACTAATCCTGGGAGACTGGTGTGCGTGTGCTCTCGTTGACCGTTGTTGACCTTGTCCGGGTCGCAGTGAAGATTTTTCACCTTCCCCCTCTCCTTCTTGCCCTTCGGGTCGTTGTCGACACCCCAAGCTGTGGACCCCGTAGCGTCATGGACGGTTATACGGGTAAAGGAAAATTTGGTTCTCGGCTCTTCGAGTTTGTCGGGTCGTCGACATTAATAGGATAAATAATTATTATTATTATTTTAAGCCGTAAAATCGTAATAATAATGTTGGTAATAATATTATAATTTTATGGTCGATCTGTGCTTATTAATTGTATTACTCCTCGTTGTCGGGCGAATTTTAGTAATACGGTTAATAAAATTGTGTTATTATTATTATTATTACTATTATTAAATTCGTGTTATCATTATTAATAATTTGACGATCGTTACTGTGTGTTTATTATCGTTTTCTTCGTTTTAGGCTTGTTTGTGTTTTTATCTGGTTAAAACAAACAAGCAAAAATAAAATAAAAGAACTAAAATTTAAAATATTCGTGTTATGGGGGCAGATTAGAGCAAGTGGCAAAGGGAGGAAAAAGCTCCAAAAGCATTGTGCTAGGGTTTGGTCGCTGTTTTTTTTTTGTTGGAATGGGCGGCTATTTTGGGGGCGCCGGATTTGCGCACCAGGAAAAAAAAAACAAATGAGTTTTGTTGAAACGGCCTTGGAAACTTGCATGTAAATACAGTGATTCGCACAGGCCAGACTCCACATCCATTCCCAGCTTCCTCCCAAGCCGCGCCTCTCTCACCGCGTGGAAAATAGTGCAAAAATGAAGGCGTTTTGGGTCTGTTCTTTTTGCACGCGCCCAGCACTCTTCCAACACACGCCCAGCACTCTTCCTACATGCGCCCAGGCCTGTGTGGGCTCCCATCAAGCCAAAAAAATGCCTTGGAACCTTGTCAGTTGTTGCAGTTGCAAGTGCCATTGTAGATGCGAATGTAAAGCGTGAAAGCATGCGGCCTGTTCAACTAAATGTGTGGCAGAAATGCAGTTCCATGGACTGCAATGATTTCGGGATATGCACAAAATGGTTGCAAAATGTGAGGGCTTGCACCACGCGTGTGAACTGTTTGACAAAATACCTGAAAGATATGTGGCCTCCTGGGCTACAGTGATAGCAGGATAAATAAAAATGGGTTTGTTTAAAAGACGCTAAACTGTTTGATAAAATGCCTCAAAGAAATGTTGTCTCATGGAATGGCATGATGGCAGCATATGCGCAACATAGATGTGAAGAAAAGGCCTATGATTTTCCTGACAGAATGCCTCAGAAAGATGTGGACTTATGGAACAAACCCTGACCATGTAAGCTTCATTTTTGTTTAGTTGGCTTTCAGCCATGCATGTTCAGGGCATGAGGGTTGTAAATACTTTGTTGGCATGAGTGCCTCTTGTAGAATCATGTCGAAAATTAATCTCTATGTTGTTGGTTTTGATGAGCACATGAGAACGTGCAAAATGTGGAGGCATGCTTAAGGCATGTGAAGTGTTTGTCTAAACGCCTTCAAAAATCTTGGTCTAATGGTTGCAAGATTTGAGGCTACGCACAAAAGGAGGAAGATCTCTTCCTATCCAAACAACAACAATAAGAAACCCTTTGATCATGCTCAGCAAGTGGTGGGTCGAATCCAGAAGACATGTATGTTAAATGGTGGAGCTGGGGACGCTCGTGGTCTAGTTGACGAAGTGCCAAGCAAGAGACTGAACCCAAGCCTGTGGCTTCGACCGACTTCGTTCTCCAGGCATGGTTCTTCTTTCCTTACCTCTCATAATTCTCGTGTTTTAGTTCTCTTTTGCAACTAAATAGAATATTAAGTTATTAGATTTTTAATACGGCTAAATGTCTCTTCAACTCATTGCAAAACAATAAAACGTCGTGTCGCAACTCTCGAAGCCATTATAACTCGCCTACTTTAAAACATGAACTATCACCCTCGCTTCGAGATGATTTAGAAATCTCTTACCCTTCTTGACCGCTCCAATATCATTTTGTTGACCAGACAAATTTGACTCTCCACTGATAAAGTTGACCTTCTCCTTGTTTTAAATAGTTAAATTTTGCAATTTTCGGAGACTCATCAGGTACCCTTCGCCACTCTAGAAATGAGATGGGAAGTTTCACTCGGGTACCTTGGTATACGAGGAGTCACCCTGATTTTTGGTTTGGCCCGAAATGATCATTTGACATCCTTTTGACGCCCTTATAGGAGCCCTGTAACACTGGTTTACAACAGTAGAAAGTCGTTAAAACTAAAAAGTTGGCTTTCACTTTGGATCACCATTTGAAAACTGGAAAGAGAAATCACTTTCCGTCTTCACAAACCTCTAGCTATTATACTAGACAAATGCATGGGACATTCAGTATAGGAAAGAGAAATTTTCGGGATAGTTTTGCGAAGCCATTTTGCAGGCCTCCGATCGCAATTTGATGAGGTCAAACTGGTCCTTTTTTTTTGTCTTGTCGCTCCAGAAAGCTTGTCGCCATTTGAACATGGTTTTCTAGTTCTCTTTCTGTCGACTCTGACGAATTCTCCTTATATAAGGGAACTAGTAGGAGGAGTTTCGTTGTGTGCGCATCCGTCGAACGTCGTTTGGGACATGGTTTCTGGGCCATTCGAGCTAACTTTTGTCTCTTTACAACTGGGTGAACTACGACCAGTGGTCCCGGAAAACTAGCCGCCAAACGCAAACCGTGCGCTCTTTTTCAATTCCGTCAGTTGCTATGAACTCTTGGTATATCCGGGAACACGTAGCAAGTTGATCGTGGAGGGAATTCTCATTGGAAGGTAACTTTTGGAAGCAGTTTCTTAGCCTCCGAGCTCGTTTTGAACGTTTTTGTAATTAGTGAGAAAATGTGAAAGTAGATAGTTGCGGACCCTCGTAGGGTTGCCAAATCTCCTTTGGAAACTTTCAATACACGTAAATAACTGTTTAAAGCACTAGAATGAAACTTATTGTGTGTATTGAAACTTTAGACAAAATGATATTTTCTCTCCCTTCCTTTCTCTCTCTCTCTTCTGAGTTATAAAATGAAGAAAAAAAAAATGAAATGCAATGATTACTTGTTTCTAGATCTTATTTTTATTTCGATTGCATATTGTAGTTATTGTCAGATGTAAATGGGAACTGAAAAATGACAATTATGATTGATTAGGATGGATACCATGCCAGCGAATTATCGTTGATATCATGCTCACGTGGGTTTTGCAGGATGGATGAATGACGACGAAGAAGGCGATGTGAAATTTAATTATTATTTTGTAACTCTTATAGGTCATTGTAAAATGAATAACTGTGTAATGTAGTCTCTTGTAACTGAAAAAAAAAAAAATTATAAATGAGATTTGTTAACATGCATGATATGCTAGTTTTTAAGGATACTTATGGAATGTACTTCTAATCACCAGTTCAAATTGATTTTTAGTTGTGTGTGGCAAAAAGGTGTTGGTTTATACTTAGTAAATTGAAATCAAAGTTAATACATTGTAGTACCTTCTCAGTATTTAATAAATGATTAAATTAATTATAGGGTTACCTTCTTACCTTGCAAACACAATAATGAGTTTTAATGGGAACACTCAACCCAAATAAAATATTCGTGCATGACTTGCCTGTAGATGTGATCCTTTCCTACCATATAAGAAATTTAAAACTGAAGAACGACCTTAACCTTTGCACCTGATGAGACCTCATAGGTTAGGTAAATAAAACCCCTCGTTGGAGTTTACCGTCATAGTCTTTTTGTCTAGCGACATTGTCGCGAACCCATATTTAGGAAGGTCATGGTCCAACCTATCTGGAGTATGCGGTTTCCTTCTAGTTTTGGCAATCACGAGAAGAATGTACTCTCTTCAGGTCCGATACCAGGCTGAGTGTTGAAGACCACCTTAGGAGTCACCTTTTGAGTCCTTGTTCGAAGGATCGACTAAGCGGTGCTACCTTGGTTTCTATCAAAATCATCGTGGCATTCTCTTGAATGTGGTTTAGTACAATTATGTCCACTTGCCTCAAAATCACATGTAGTAGAGGCGTAGATCACTAGGTGCATATTGGAATTAAACTAAACCATAGTGGTTTTTGTCTGCTAACTTGTGGGTAGAAACTGTATTTTAACTCCTTGTATGCAAAATTGAGTGGAAGGATGTTAATTCTAGAGAACCTTAGAAATTGTAATATTGTCTCTTAATCCCTTGTTATGTCATTTATGGCATTAAGGAATAAAGAATATTCCTTATGCGGAATCGTGAAGTGTAGTGACATGGGATCTTCGTGTGCATAGATCCCTTGTGTTCATGTGTAGTTTATTATGCTCCTAGTCGTGTACTTCTTTAAGATGTCAGACAAGTGCTTTTGTATCTCTTTGTTTCGAGACGATGCTAAGAACGAGACTTTAGTGTGATATAAGAGCATATCATATAATGTTGCACACGAGATTGGAGTTTAGGACTAAGGTCAATCTTAGAGTCCTTATCCCTTAATTAAACTTTTTCATGCATTGCAAAGAATATAAATTATCTTGGTGCGACCAAACTTCGAGCAAACAAAAGATATATAAATATAAAAAGGAATTCCATAAGTTATTGAACTTTTTTAGCTTGTAGCGAAATAACTATTCCGTGATCGATGGAGGTTCTTGGGAAGCTATCTTGACTCTATGTCTTCCTTAATCCCAATACCTCATCTGGACATCACGTTAGAATCTCTTGTGTAGCAAGAGTAAATTTTATACACTAAATAAAAGTTTGAGAAGCAAAATCTTAACATAAGGATGAGGAAATTAGAATCTTATAGGCATTTTGAAATATGGTGAATACTTATGTCAGTTATGAAGATTTGTCATAAGGGTAAAGAGCAAAATTAAATGGTTGAACAATAAGTGAAAAGTGAAAAGAATTTTCAGAACATGTAGGTGGAAAAAGGGAGATAATTATGCTTACATAACAATGTTCTTGGGATGCTAATCGTAACTAAAATACATTTAAAGTAATGATGTGTTGTGGGTTCACCATTCTTGAAGTCAGGTTCTTGTGGTTGGGTCTCTACTAGCAACCTTCCGTTGGGAAAAGTGTAGCGTCAACATGTATTTGGTGTTATCATGTGTCTATGTGATTTGATGACTTTTGTAAGTGTCGTATACGTTGTCGAGTTTCCTACTCGGAGCCCTTGCGTTGTGTTGTGTGTAGCGTGCATTGTAGGTCAAAAAAATTATCCTGGTATTTTACTGTTGTATTTGGGTGCGTAAAATGTGGGCACTACATTTCAAATTCAAATTTCTAGAATCCTTCATTCCTCTCATCAATTATCCACCCTTGATCCAAATCCAAGATGGCTTCATCCTAGCCATTGAATCCTCCACTCCTTAGCTATAAATTTAGCTCTCATCCTCCATAAGAGCCATCTTTCAAATCCATATGAAAACTATGCTCTTGTATTCATCCAATCAATCCATTTTATCATCATTATATCAATCCATGATCTATAATCAAATTCATCCTTCATCAAACAATCATCCAAGGCAATCAATCAAAGGGGAGGTGTTGCCCAAGTGTCTCTAAAATCAAGCAAGCAATCAAGTTAAATCAAAGCCACCACATCAAAGGAGGAGTTGTGTAATCTTGTAGGTGAGTGCATGTATTATATTCTAATTCCTTTCCATCTTGCTCTATCCGAGATAACAATTAGAAGTGTTCACATAAGAATTAGTTTGGTTAATTTCTATGTTTGCATTTGCATACTAACACCTCTTTTTGTCTACATGGACTATTGGTAAAATTGGATGCAACATTTCCGAAGGTTCAATCAAGGATCGTGACATTTTTATGAGTTTAGAACATTGGTCGGAAGATCAAAAAGAGCTTAAAATTGACGATGGTCGTTTTTACTGATTTGTACAAGAGTGGTGACTTTAGGACAATGATTCAACAAAAATAGAATTAAAGTGTTAAATCCTAATGTAGAGTCATGTACATGATAATAAATGTTAAGCACGGATTTGACACAAGCAATAAGCTAATAAAATACAAAACCCTAAGTGCAAGAGAGAGGAATGGACTTAGCTGATTTACAATGAATCTGGAAATGATATGGACGGGAAAACAACTGAACCAGAAGTGAACAATGTCATTATTGCTTAGGATAAATTGGCATGTAGGGATATGGCCAGACATGAGTGCTTGCGGCTAGACAAGGGCTCCGGGTGCTAACGAGCTTTTGGGTGCCTGTGATTGTGAAAATGGTCAGAACTTGATCTTCACTATGTTACACAAGTGTCACAAATGGTCTTTGTTGATCATCTGTGTGTCACACTTTGATCGTCAAAGTACCTATAACCTACAAGACAAATATTCACCTACAAAACCCCGAAAACCACATCAAATCCAAAAGAAGAAAGATACAATATGGGGACTGACCCCGACGGTCATCTGAAAGAGTGAGCTTACAACTGAGTGTTACACTACATCTAAGACTCCATTTAGTTCTTGTGAGTGTGTGTAGAAATCATGCCATAGGATGCCCTTGTGCAAGTGCACTTGATAATGGGATAGCTAGATGTAGTAATGTAGATAGAATGTGTGGATGTCAAAATGAACTTCCCCTTTCTATGTTGTGTATGCATAAAATGTAATCCCTTATCCCTTGATTGAATGCCAAATGGATGTTTTGAAGCGCTTTAGGTGCCTTTTGAGTGCAAGCTTAGGTGATAATAATGATGCTTAGAGCTTAGTCCTTTATTTTAGGCACATAACTTTGTATTTATATGATTCCCTTATTTGAATTTCATGATTGAAAATCAGAAGGCCGAACCATAATAGAATACGATGCTCAAAAAAAATAAAAGAGCGCAAAAAGAGTGAGTAAGGCGGAAAGAGGTCAAGGGCACCCCGGAGCGGACGAGGGTGCCCGGGTGTTGGCATCTGGCCGGGTGCTCGTGTCGAAGTCATAAAATATAAACAAGTAAAGTACTAACTGGGCTATAGGGTGTGAAAGACAGATAGACAACAAGAAACAAAGACAAAAGGCCAAAGATAGTTGTCAATTACTAGTTTTCTTGCTTAGGAATCATATGAATGCTAGTATGTGTTTATGGACCTAGAAATGTACCCAAGTGCATAATTTTGTGTCTATATATAGTACACAAGAATGTCACTTGTTTTGTAACGTTGATATGAGTGCTCATAAATTAATCACACAAGAGATTCCTCTAAAATTTCATCAATTCAAATATACAATAACACTTGTACATATATAGAGAATACAAGGTGTGATTAAGGATAACAACTCATATCAAAGATAACTTTTAAAAAATGTTTATCCAAGGAAATCTTTAAAAACATATATTGCATGTTTTTAATAAATATATATCTAGACTCGAAATAAAGAAAAATATCTAGAAAAGCTAAAAGAATCAACAAGAAAATAAATATATCCTAGTGAGTTATCAAGATATATATCTTGATTGCATGCTTTTCTTAGAAAACCTAGACTAGGAAATAAACCATTCTAGCTAGAAAATCTAAGAGACTCATCAAGGGAAAAAACATCCTAGTGAATTGTTAAGATATTTTAATATCTTGATTACATTCTTTAATTAGAAAATCTAGCCTTAGAGATAAAGAATTCTAATTAAAAAAGCTAAAATCCTCAATAAGAAAGTAAATTTATCCTAGTGAGTAGTCAAATATTTTAATATCTTGATTACAAACATTAAATAATAAAATATAAATCCCGATGAAGAGACTAATCCTTATCAATTCCTCTCTGTTTAGAAGAATTTTTCCCCAAATTCTCCTTAAAATGGGTGAAAAGTTTCTCAAAAGATGATTGGGAGACCCGCATTGCTTAGGTTGGTAGTGTACCCCCGACAACCAACTAAGTATGTAGTGATCTTCCATTTCCTAGTAGTGCATGTTTGCATATCAAGAAAGGTGTTTGTATCAAAAGGAGGATGGAAATGTGGAATTTTATGCACATGATGATAGAGTGGAACTTCTTCTCCCAAGTGAGGTAGCTCATACGGTCTCAACTGATTAACATTAATTACATCATGAATTCCAAGTTGGGATGGGACATTAAGTTTGAATTCATTATTTCCTATCTATTGAGTAATTGTAGAGGGTCCATGTCGAATAGGGGCGATCTTATGATGGTGTTAACCCTTAAACCTTTTCTTATCCATATAAAACCATATCTTATCCTAAGCATCAAAGGTAGAAGGGATGCAATGTTTATACTTATCCCAAGAAGTCAAAAGAGTTTCTTGTAGTTGTGTATGAATATTTGCCATGTTTTGATTAAAATGGGAACCTTGGCCCCATTCTTTTGTTGGTGTGATGAAGGAGCTAGAGGAAGAACAACCGAGATAATACGGAGGAAGAGGTTGATATTCATGACATAACTCAAAAGGAGAATGACCTATAGATACATGTATAGTTCAATTAGTATCTTCTTCCATAAGTTACTGTATTTGGTTCTCTTTTTTTTTGCACTTTTACTCTGTAGAAGTGATATGATGGTAAATTTGGTAATGAAGATGTTGGAACCAAATCTATAGAATGATCAATAGATTTGAAAGGTGGCATCTCTTTTGGCTCCTCAAAAATATATATGTAGAACTCTTCACCAATTCTCTCATAGTATGGAGTGGCATCACACCATGGTTATCCTCCTTAGCTAGTTGTGTGATGTAAAGTGTTAAATATTTTGATAAGTTTAACTATTTGACAATAGGATTATCTAAAATGAAACATGATTTAGCACTTGAAGTAGAAGAAGGCTTATACACCTTATCATATTTTTTATATCTTGTAGGTGTTTAGATGTCCAACATAAAGTGCATTGTGATCATACTAGAATAGACATCCAAAAAGATTGGAGCAATTCAAGGATGTTACATCACATTCAATTTTATGCAGGAAAGTACCAATAGAAAATGTGACTACAAAAACCTTGTTAATTATTTTACAAGGCTCGTTTTCTTGTATCCAACCTAAATAGAATGGTTGAGAATGATCATATGCGGGAATTTGGAGTGGCGGCCAACATTTCATCAGCCATATTATTTTTGCTTTCATTATAATAATCAAGAGAGCCATTTTGTTTTGGATTTTATAGTTCTAGGTAAAAATAGACTCTTGAAAAGTCTTAGAGTATTTCTTAATAACACTTGAACAAATGAAAGGTCACTCCCTATAAGATTCTCAGTTTCTACTATGGGTGAATCCTCCACCTCTTTTGATTTCTCTCATTACTCTTTACAAGGAGATTCTTTACTTATATCTTACTTTAGAGTACCCTACAAAAAAATTTCATGGTATTCGCAGTAAGGGAGGAGGACTGATTGGGAGAATTTGACTAGCAGTTAGGGTTTATGGATGACTTAGAGGTACCCACTTATATCCCTTTTAAGATCAACTTATTTTCTACATCCACTACAAACATAAAAGTCCTACATAAAGATTTAAATTCAAACAACACAAACTCTTTACGAAGGACTGACGAAAGACTTGGAAGAAATTTAACAAGTACCTCTTTTGGGTCTGAAATATTGAGCTTGACTTAGAGTTTGTTGAAGATATCCATAGATCCTGTTGAACTAAATGACCTAGAGCTTTCCTGTTTTGCAGCCAATGAGCTAACATGTTTCACAAGTAGCCGGGAGAGTACAATATTTCCTTGAGTGTTGCTTGGAGTTCTTCCCAGAATGATATCCTCTTCTTCTGCGTCCAATATTATCTGATGATTATGCCACCAGTCTAAGGCTGATTCCAACATATGGACCTCTACCATTATCTTTTGATGGTTGGTCAGATCAGTTTTGGTTTTACAATATGCCTCAATGCTACGTAAAACCTTAGTCTAAATTTTCACCATCAAAGCTTCCATTAAACTTTTAAAATGGATACCTTAGTTTTAGTTTGGAAACCTGGAGTTCGTGTCACATGCATATTGGTTAGAATGCACCAGAAAACTGTTTGAAATGCTGTAACTAGATCTGCATGATGCAATTTTGGCTTTGTGCTTGACTTTACAAGATATGTTGGAGAGTACTTGTGTTCACCATTCATTTCTCAAAATATGTTAAACCTGAGATGAGGGATCTGGTAAAGGTCTATCAAAACTTTTAGAAGAACATATTCAAAGTGGCACGGTCATACGAATTTGATACCATTTGATATTAGCACACAAGATTAAATCACACAAGAGATTTCCTCTAAAATTCAATAACCCTGGCATATATTCAAAGAATACAATGTGCGGATAATGATGAAAACTCATATGATCAATTACAGGTAGGAAATTTTATCTTAGAAAATTTTGAAAAGCATATTACATGTCTAAAAAAGAATATCTAGACTATGAAATAAAGTAATCTAACTATAAAAGCTAAAAGACTGGAAAGGAAATAAATATATCCTAGTAAGTCGTCTCGGTATTTTAATATCTTGATTGCAAGATTTTATGAGAAAGTTTAGATTTGGAGATAAAGCACTCTAACTAGAAAATATAAAAACTAATCAACCAAAAATTTACCCTGGTGAATTGTCAAGAAAATTTAATATTTTGATTGTGTGTTTTTATTATAAAATCTAGACCAGAAGATAAAGCAATCTAACTCGAAAAATTAAAAGATTTAATAAGGAAATAAATATATCCATGTAAATTGTCAAGATATTTTAATATATTGATTATAAAAAATTAAATAATTAAACATAAGATCAAATACACCAAACTTTTTTAAAGGTTCACATTAGCATCATAAGTTCTATTAAGTGGCAGCCATCTATTACTCAAATTGTGAGATCATTGTTGTATAATGATAGTGCGCAAGAATTCATTGAGGAGCCAATGAGAACTTCTATGCACAAGGATGTAACATGACACACAAATTTCCTAGTTTCAAATATGACATAATGGAATGAGATGACATTTTGGAGTTCATGAGAATCCAATTATCATAACCATTGAGATGATTCAAATTGGCTCCTATCTTGCATAGAGGATTGGAATGTAATTGTAATGTCTTATGGGTCACTTATGGGTTAAAGGAAATATTGTAAGTAGGTGGGTCTTACTATTATATAAGTGTACCACTACACTTGTGTTAGGGATGAATCCTACACAATTGATAATGTAGTCTATACTAGTCAATTGAATGCACCTTTGTAATCACCGTCTTTTTCCGACCATCGTTTTATTTTGTGTTAGCTCTATTCGAGACCGCATTTAGATCCAACATGTTTGAAGTTCTAAATTTTTCTGAAGTTCTAAATTTTTCAATTTATAAACATTCCACAATTGTAATTGGCAAGAAATCAATTGCTTCAACATCAAATCTTATTAAGAAAACAATGAATCCATTTCACACTTGAACATTACAAGACATTGCTTTACTATAATTACTCGAGGTTAAAACTAAAAAGGGGGCTACAAAGTGTTACAATAAGAAAACATTCGGTGGGATTTTGAAATTGGAACCTATTGGATTTTCCCCATTTTTTATGTTGGTACCTTTAAGCATAAATTTACGTGCATGAATAATGCGAGTTAGACCGAAATGATAAAGTGGAGCATAGATATTACATATTTAATTCCCACCTTTTATTGCCAACTTTCCATGTGTGTCTTCATCTTATCTTAACAAATTAAATTCAATCCAATCAAAAAACTTAATGTCGTATTTTTACAAAAAAAAAGTTAAACCCCTTTTTCCCATGTTTTGTCAAAATTAGTTGTTTCTTTCGATTATGTAAGGGTCGGGGCTAGTTTGCGCGCCTTCCTAACATGTGGAAATTGTTTTCTATTTGGTGCTATGTGGATATGTCCCTAACCAATTCATTATTAACTTTCTAAAATAACACCAATACCGCATTGTACTAGTTCAAACATCATCTCTCATCCCCAAAATATTGCAATGAATGGACCCATTATAGTGTATTATTGTTGATGTTGACTTACATACCTAAAATTCTATGAAGAAAATACAATTAAAATTTCTTGCTTTGGGTATTCCTTTTCAATTAAGAAAATGATTATTTATGATGTCCTAAGCTTACTCAACAAAGGATTTCATGCCAAGCAAACATGTTCAACTCGAATGTAAATAACAATGGTAAACACAAATTAAAAAACATAGTATATTAAGAATTAAATTTGACACATATTGTAAGGGTTGCATCAAAACAACAATTGTGTTTCGTATATCAAGCAAAAGTTACAAGAAAGGAACTTGTGTTGAGTCGTTTCCTTGTTGCTGATGAAGATTGTACACAAGGTGATCGAAATGAAAAATATTCTTCGCAAGGTTGAACCTAAGAGTTGCTAACACACATTGGGATATCTTTGTCGTACTTTCATGTTTCAAACCCTGGGTGGTAAGTGTGGAATGTGGGAAAGGGTAGAGATGGTTTTTTTGCTTTAACATATGAAAGTTGAAAGTAAGGACCATTTCACAATATGATTAGTTGTGTCTCTTACTTTTCGATGGTTGGATTCTCGATTTTACTTTCCAATGGGATTGTTTGTGAGTGAGCAGGGGGGCAACTCAACCTAAACATATCTTTCACGTAGGAGCACAACTCAAGGGCTTGGACATCCACTGCTCCAAAGACAACACTAATCGATTTTATTGATGCTTTGATCTCTCTTAACAGAGAAGATAAATTAGACGACAAAGATGAGTTGGAGAGCATGGTGGGAAAGGAAAAATATGTGATAGACACAAACCTATGCCAGCATCCTATCTACAGGGGATGGTGAAGAAAACTATGAAACCTTCAAGGGCTGGGAAAACTATGAAACCTTCAAGGGTGGGAAAATTTGGATACTAAGGTCAATGGCCTGAGTTTTGCCCCCTTAGGCTGTGTCATGGCGGTCCCTCGATACTGCAAAGAGCCCGAATTTGGAATCGTGTAAGATATTTCGGTTGTGTCAGGTCCTCTATTAGGCCTATATGCGATGTGAAAATGGTTATGCTTTCCAAAGGTGGGAATGTTTGCTAGCCCATTTCAGTAGCATCTCGTGGATTTGAATGAGGTCCTCCAATTATCTTGTTAAATAACATTCCTCTAATTTATGTATCATTGTTGGCAAAGAATGTTGTCGTCGAGTATCCCTATATTGCCCATGACATCCAACTCATCAAAATAGTAAGTGATGGTGGTTTTCCTATTATGCACAAGAAACAATTACTTTTACACATATCAACATTTCCACCACACCCCTTTGATGCAATTGCTAATTATTTTTCAATCTACATGGAGGGAATAAGCCTTCAAAGTTTTTCTACCAATCAAATATTCAAAAATGCATTTTGTATTAGTTTTAGGTAATAAATGCATGAATTCAAATTTTAAGAGATAACAAATTGACCACAAGAAAATAATACAAGCTTATGGTAGGTCAAAGAATGTAATTATTATATCTCCTTAAGCAAAAATAAGATTTAAGAAATTATCAAGTTACCATAGATCTAATTTACAACAAGTGCGGACTATGACCATAAGAAATACTTAAACCAAATGTGCATCAAGTTATGAAATCGAGTCTTAGTCCATTAGCAGATCTCCTTCAAAAAAATGGGTCCAAAGATGCACAGTGGATGAAAGCGTTGATAATGACTTGGCCGAGGGGCTAGGTTCCACACATGCTTAATGTGATTGAGAGTGGGCCCATGTTGCATCAAGGCAATATTAAGAAATAATTGGCCTTTATGACAAAAAGTGTGCCTATCATGCCAAGTGATACGAAATCAAATGGGGAATGGTCCGAAAGGACAAAGTCAAGCATGACCTCCATAGGTAAGGAATAAATGTTGTCAAACTCAAAAAAATCTTGAGTTGATAGCATAGCTCTATCGAACCGTTTAAGAACCCGATCGATCTGCCTCAAAGGTTGGACCAAGTAAACCAAGCTTCAGAAGTGGGAATGTGAGAGGCATTAGGGTCTAAAAACCCGAATTTATTGTGCATGAAAAACCACGCCTCTTTTGCCAGTTTTCCAATGCATGGGTAGGTGCCCGCACTTATCAATGGGCAGCTCAACCATATTAAAATCACCACTTATAACCCAATAAGCATCGAGAATTGTGCATGTTATCCACTACCACAAATCGGCCCTTTCACCACATCGTTAGAGGCGTAAATATTAATGAGGCCAAAAGGGTAGTTCATCAATATTAAATAAGACCCATATGGCACGATTGGTGGGGTCGACGCCATGATCCATCAAAAAAGGTCGCCATTTGGGAGCAAAAAGTGAAATTAAACCCCACGCCCCCATCATGATTATTCATAGAAAGTCAGGTTGTCAGGCCAGATGGATTTACAAACCACCTGCAACTTGAAACCTATAATTTTCACTTCCTGCAAAAACAACACATCTAGATTGGCAATTTTTTGTCGAACATCACAAAAATATACTTGTGATTGGAGTCTGTAAGACCCCGCACATTCCAAGATAGACAATTCATGGGAAACGATGGTCAAGCACCATACCATCTATCTCCAAGCCATCTAAAGCGTCAAATTGGTTTTGCAGGAATTGAGCATTGTTATGCGTCAAGAAATCCTGCAGCTCAAATTTTTTCTACCCAACATACTCAATATTGTATTCCTCCTTCAGAATCCACTGCTTTGTGTGTCTGCCATGATTCTAGGAGTGGCAAGAAGGACTTCAAGCCCTTTTGGATGGGCCCTGTGAATCATTGGTTAAAAGAAGCGGCGATTGTTACGGAATGGCGACATCGTTAACATAATTTATCTGGTTTATGAGAACCGAGGCCGCCTTGGGTGTGCTAGAGAATTTAGGTAACTGGAGTGTCAAGTTGGCATGAGTTAGTTGGCTCCTTAACTTTCGGTCTACGGAGTTCCTTAACAATTGGCTCACGCTGGCCGTTTGAACCAGAGGCCTTAGGTTGTGAAGATTTATTTCTATTTTTCCGGCCACCAATTGTTTGCCATCCCTCCACTTGAGGGGATTTAATCACTTATGGAGCCACCTTGGCTGTTGGGAGATTGTGACGGACATAAAGAGGGCAGTCCTTGATCCTGTGAACAGAGGCTTGACATCGGAAGCATGTATTAGGCAGATTGATATATAAGATATGTTGGGAATAACGCAAGTCTCCCATATGAATTTCCACAAACTCTTTTAGTTCTTGAGAGAGATCCACTTTGACACAGACACACTTCTGTGGACGAGCATTGTAAAAACGTTGTGGTTCGAGACACGGACCACCCCCTTTGATAAAAGAGGCAATTTGATGTAAAAATTGAACACAACGCAAAGGAAGGCAACCCAAATTGGCACTTTGAGTGCAAGATATTCAGAGACCACGAAATCTTTAGTCTATGGGGATAGGGCCAACAAAGAGTTACGAACATACCAAGTTGCCGTGCAAGCCAAAATGGTGGGGGCATTGGACGGGTCAGTGAAGCGAAAGAGGAAAAATCCTTTGGTCATATTCTAGACGCTCTCAAGGCGAGATGCCATGAGGGGCCCAAGTCGTGTTTACCCAAGATTTGAGCATGCTTTCAGAGGGGATGCAACCCCTGAAAATACCCAATGAGATAAAATTGTTCCAACCATTGACAAGCAACATTAAACTCAGGAATAGGTAAAACAACATCGGGAGGAGAAACATTACCTCATGAAAACTTTCAGACAAACTTCCAAGGGCATTTTGGTGGCGGTGCCATTGTTCAAAGCTCCACTATCTCCAGTCATGGTTGAATAACCGAGATTGAAGTGGAAGAGCTCATTATATAGAGGCACCCAAAGGGCGAGAAACCCTAAAAACAATAAAGAAGTGCCCAAGAAGGCCGAGGTATGACAAACATAAACGCAAAACGAAAACCCTAAGCAGAGCAATTTCATCGCATTCTCTCCCAACAATGTCTTTTTAAATGTAGGTATTTGGTAAAAATGCATATGAATACCACTCTTTTTTATATGATTAGATTTGAGATGTGACATGTAAAAATAGATTAGACTACTATGACATCATTATGTCAATAGGCGTCTTACAATGGAGAAAATTCATCGTAACATACACAATCTAGTAAAAGAAAATTGTTGATGTTCAATGTTATAATGTATGTTTTCATCACAACCGTTAAAAATAGACATCACTTGCCTTACATAATCCTTGTTTTTCCCAAGTTTTTTTCTTCGTTCACAATAGGACGGTGTCATTAGTGGTTTTAATATGGTTGTCACCATCTTTTCCCGACCATCGTTTTATTTTGTGTTAGCTCTATTCGAGACCGCATTTAGATTTCAACATCAAATCTTAAATTAAGAAAACAATGAATCTCTTTGACTCCCGAACATTACAAGACATTGTTTTACTACAATTACTCGAGGTTAAAACTAAAAAAGGTGGATACAAAGTGCTACAATAAGAAAACATTAGAGTGGGCTTTCAAAATTGGAACCTATTGGATTTTCTCCATTTTTTATGTTGGCCCCTTTAAGCATAAATGTACTCGCATGAAAAATGCGAGTGAGATATAAACGATAAAGTGGAGCGCATATAACACATATTTAATTCCCACCTTGTTTATTTCCAACTTTTCATCTGTGTGTTTGTCTTATCTTAACAAATTAAATTCCATCCACTCAAAAACTTCAGGCCATAATTTATTTTATAAAAATAGTTAAGCCCCTTTTCTCATGTTTTCTCAAAAAAAAACTGTTTCTTTCAATTATGAAAGGGGAAGGGCTAGTTTTTGACGCCTTCCTAACATGTGAAAATTGTTTTCTATTTGGTTGTACATGGAAGACGAGTTGGAGCATCAAGTTATGCAATCGAGTCTTAGGCCATTAGTTCAAAACTTATCTCCTTGACGTTCCTTAACTTTTTCAAGTACAATATGCAGCTCTTTTTAAAGAGTAGACTAAATATGAATTTACTGAACTAATATCTTTGTGTATTGATCGAGTTTTTTCCATTTAAAACCTTAAAATATCTTTGTATTCTCTAATTTTTGTATTATTTCTTTCGTTATATACGCATAATTTTGTTATTAAAAGAGAGAGAGAAAGGAAGAGATCAAATTAAAAGGTCGTCCACTAGAATTGGAATCTTTATCCTCAACACAAACATCGAATAAAAGTTTATAGTAATTGAAAAGACAATCAAACATTTGTCACCTACATAAACTGTCAAATTTGACAGCTATTATGTTCTCGATGCACATTGAACGCGTCAAATTCTCTAGGAGCGTTTATTGACGCCTTCCGTACGTCAATATCAGGAACCCTTGATCGTCACAGCTTGCGTCATCATGTGCTTAAACTCCAGAAAATCAACCAGGCCGTCACGGTTCTCGTCGACAGAATGGATCATATTCCTGACATCCTTAGCCTCGGCCAAGCCCAGCCTGCTCAGCACGCCCTGCAGTTCCTTGGCACAAATAAATCCGTCGCCGTCCTCGTCAAAAACACCGAACGCCTCCTTCAAATCCTCCTCTTCTTCATCCGTGAAGTTGACGCCCTCTCCCACGCCGTCAGAAACTCCGAACAGCTTGTCGCCCAGAGATCTGTGCAGCGCCGAAAAGCCGTCAAAGTCGAGGGCGTCGCCGGCCGGGCTGAAGAAGCCGTCGACCGTAGACTTCAGCTCGGGCAGCGGGATCGGAAGGCCAAGCTTCTCCAGAGCCTGTCCGAGCTCCGCTACGCTGATCTGCCCGTCGCCGTTGCCGTCGAAGGCGTCGAAAATTCTCCTCAGCCTGACGGTGTTTAGGCTCGGGCTGCGCAGTCTGAACGACGGGGACGCGCGTATTGCCTCCATTGAGCGCCGCGGCTGGCTCTCTGACGAAGGTCCCATCGCCTTGAATCTCAGTTATTGTTGTTGTATACACAATGTGTATATGCCCACAGATCGGTCTAATTCAGTGTATATGTTACAAGCAAAATGCAGACGGCAAAATACTTATGGTGGTTTTCATGTTTGTGTAGCTCGGGTATTTATAGAACATATGAGGGAAACACGCTTAGAAATTTTCTTTCACGCGGAGGAAAGGTCGCTGTCTTTATCCCTTATAATTATTCTGACCTTTTCCATGTTCTTTCTCCATGCTTCATGCTTTCGCATGTGCTTGGAAAAACATTATAGTATTATATATATATATATATTTATTGAGATTAGGATCTTTATTAACTAGCAAATTGTGTCTAAGGTGCAAGGGTATATGAAGTTAAAGGAATCGAAAGTACATAGGTGAGTGTAATTATATTATATGACAGGAAAATAATAAAAAAATAAAAGTAACCAAATGTAATTTCGAGACCTAAAATTGAAAACTTTATCGTCTAAGAACTCTTTAAACTTGAAACTTTGGAAACATGAAAAGTTCATTGCTATAGTATGTGTCTATCTTATTTGAAACATGAAAATATAACTTTAGGAATCCTTAAAGAAAACTTTGAGATCAAAATCGTAGATAACATGAAAAGTAGCTTGTTATAAAACGTGATTATTGTGTTTGAAACTCGAAACCTAAAATGTCTTTGTTGGAGCCAAAAATGAAAGTGAAATACTTGTCATTGATTTTAATATTGTAATCCTTGAAAATGAAAATCTTGGAAACATGAAAAGTAAATAGATATCAAACGTGACTATCCTATTCAACCCACGAAACCAAAAACATCGAAACTTGAAACCCAAAATTCACATAGTTCAAACACAAAACTCAAAACCAAAATTAGAAAAACTCTGAAAATCAAATCTCAAAACTTTGAAACTCGAAACCCATTATTTAGAAAATCAAAGCTTGAAATGTGAAAAAATCGAATTAGAAACCCGGAAGCATGGAAATTATATGGATATAAAACATCTTGAAACCCAAAACCAAAACCTCACCCCAGTAATTTGAAAACAATGAACTTAAAAAAATTGAAAACACATCAAAAGCCAAAACTCAAAAGACTCAAACACGAAAACCATGTAATCCTTGAAATCTAACTCTTTGAAATCCCTAATCTTAAAACCCAAAAATCAAAAACCTCGAACGATGAAAAACATTTTAACGAAAAACCCCGAAAACACAAAAGGTAAATTGAAATAAAATGTGACTATCATATTCCAAACCCAAAAAAATGGCTCTCAACCATGAATCAAAATCGTGAACCCTCTGACTTAAAGCCCAAAACTTGAAATCTTAAAACCCTTAAAACTCAAATCCCAAAAAAACGAACATGATAACTCTTTAAAACTCTAAAACACGTAGCATGGAAAACCCAAAACTTGCAACCCCACGATGAGGAAATCATTCTTTGCAAAGGGCAAAAACATGAAAAATACACCGATATAAGGGAGAGGAGCCGAAACTAATTTAATTTATCAGTAGTTGTGAACACCCAAGTTGAAGGGTGTACAACACACATTTAAATACATCAAATTTTGAAAAAAAAACACTCTTTAAAAGAATTTTTTTCTTAATCTAAATTTTTTTTTGAGTATTTTTATTTTATGGAAAGTGGTTTTTAAATGGATTTAAATCAAGTAGTTTTTCATACAAAGAAATAAAAAGCGTGAGACCATTAGTAGGGCATTATGTCATGCATTTTTTTCCACTTATGTGGCATCATGTGATTGGGTGATTTTTGATGTGATTTGATGTGACACATTTTATTAGCTACTTTTTTTTCAAATGTTGAATGACAAATGTATATGTACTAGTCACTCACTTCACAAATACCCTCACCATTATCTTGGTCCATGCTCCACTATTAGCTCCTCTCCCTTAAGTGGCCATTGTCTGTCTTTGTCATTTATATTTTGATCTTTTCCATGTTCTTTATGCTTCGTGCCTTTCGCGTGAGTTTAAAAAATTAAGTTATTACAACCTAAATCATTGGAATGACTATTAATTATGTTTTATTTTGACTCTGTGTTTTTTCATGAGAAAAAAGTTTTTGAAGTAGGAAAATGTATGTTACGTCATTGGATTCAATGATCAAATCACACGGAGACTAAGCGGAGTGGTTTCCTAATAAATTTGGTATCCTAATGAAATGTATTAGTCTTGTATACAACTAAGTTGATTCTTAATGAAACATATAATTCTTGTATACAACTATTTTTTTTTGTAAACCTTGTACAAATAAGTGTAAATATCATTGTTCTTCACACCCTAATGTTGATGTAAATAACCACATAAAAGTGTATGCGAAACATGCTTTATTTTTATCAAGGATATTTTGTCTAGTTCTTCCGATGTGATACTGAAATAAAAAACTCAAGCGTTAGAAGTGATTGTCAAACATAAACTTATCATCATTGTTGGAGATTTTATGTATACCGACTCTTGCTTACGTTGGTGTGGAATCTCAAACCCCTTTTGCATTAATCTTAAAGTTGGTAAATATAATCTTATCATAACTATCAACTTACCAAGTCTCAATTCATTAATAGTATTGTTGACCTTATTTGTGACGTTATTAGCAAAATAAATACGAGTAGAAGATCTTTGTTGTATTGTCATGTTTTTAGTTATATAATTTTTATTATTTGTTATATTTTAGCTAAAATTATTGTATTTGCAAATGGTTGTCGTAACTCCAATGCTAACGAGGAAACACAATTTGAACTTTTTGTAGGGGCTCCACCCATAAGTAAATGTGTATATGTATATATATTGTTTAGTACATGATCAACAAAAATGGACTTTGTTATATTTAGGTGGAGTTACTCTTCTTGAATATGTTTGATGTAAATTAATAATTTTATTATTAACTTTTGTAGTATGGAAGATGTTTGCCATATTTAAGGTGGGCTTAAATTTAATGTATAATCTATCTTGTAATTGGTTGAGCCATAATATTTTGACCTAAAGTATTTTTGTTCTAATATATTCACTCATTTTGTAAAAATGTTATTTTTTATGACATGTTCATTATATTTTCTCTTATCATACAAAATGTAAAAAAATATACTATTTATTATCATTTTATAAAATAGACAAATATATATCCTTCACATTAAAATTTAGATTAGCGCTTCAAATTTAACCACTAATACAATTTTTGCACGGCAAAATAATAATGATTGTTACATAAAAAGATGATAATAATTGGCTTATTTTTGTTATCCTCTCTAAGACACATTCATATATAATAAATTATAAGTTTTTATATGATACATTCTCGGAATAATTATATAATATAATAGTATAAAATTATTAATCTCACTTTTACAATTACCAATAAATTTAAGCTTTGACAAAGTCTTCCCATTATCTAGGTCAAAGACAAGGATGGTTCCGTATGAATTAGGTAACATATGGTAAGATATGACATCTTCTTGGAAGACTCATTGACCTCTAGAATTGTTGACTTTATTTCTAAAAATTGTTTTCGAGGGCAGGTTTAAGAATGGTTGAAAGGATAAAACATATGATGATAAAAATAAGGCTTTTATTCTGTAAAATATTTAATTTTTCTTTTTATATATTTTAAAATAATTATCAAATTTTAATCTCAAATTTATATTGGTTATTTGAATGTTGTGAGTTAACTCGATCAACTATTCATTGGTTGGGTTATTTGATCATCATATTTTAATATTTTGTAAGTTTGTTTTTTTATTATTATTATTACGTTATCTTATATATAAATTGATAATCTCTATTTTTCTTTTATAGAATATATTAATTTTCATTATTATCATTGTTTAAATTTTAAAAAATATAATATTTTACAATTTAAATTTAGAAATATGTATTATATTTATATAATTATGTCGAAGGCGTTCCCCCTATGGGAAAGGCCCTTGCGAACATTTCGCAACTATGTTAAAATTGACGTCCGTTTTGACGATTACAACAATTTGCTTGACGTTTTTGTTTTTGCAGGCTATTTTTAACAGTTTGGATTTTTGGCCTTTCCCTTCGCATGAAGTTTGGATTTTTGGCCTTTCCCTTCGCATGACGTTTCGCAGCTTGCATGGATTTAATGGACAGAGGTAAGGTTAGGCTGAACTGCCACTCATAGTTGTTACAGGCTTCATATAGAACAACATTAGCTTTGGCTTACCAGAGCTTCGGAGTGGTGTACGAGGATTTGAGCATGTCGCCTTTGTATGCCTTCAAGAGCACATTTTACGGAGAATTGAGGCTTCGCGAGGACGACGACGAAATTTTGGGCGTTCGTCGTTTATTTTATGGATTTTCACGCTCATTCCTCTCTTGAAATATATGTTTTTCATGTTGACTGCGAGATGACAATGGCGAAGGTAATCGGAATTTGTTTGTTTGTTTCCAATTCCATGGAGGGCTCAATGGGTCGAATCTTTCCGGTTCGAATTTTCTTTTGGTTTATTTTTGATAGGGGGACTTTTTCTTTGTATTCGTTGATGTGTAAACACACAAATTGAGCCTTTTTCCCAACCACCGTGATTTGGATGCACATGTATCAACCTATAACGCCAATGAGAGCGAGAAAAAGTGGGTGAGTTGTTTGATAAAATCATTGTTTGAAAAGTGGCATAAGTTCAACGTTGGGCTTACGTTGGTTGTCTTCTTTGGGAACCTCCATGGTCATCGGCGATGGTGTTCTCACGCCCACAATTTTCGGTAAGGATCAATTTGTTATTTGTAGAACAACTTACATTGGGCGGCATAGTCATTGTCATGAATTTTTTTGTTAGGGTTTGTCATGAAAGATAAGACTCAAGACCTTACTGTCATCATGAAGAGGACAAAAATCGAATAAAAACCCAAGGAAATTTACTTCAGCTCTCAACTCTATGTTTTGGTGTTTTTATATGTAATTGATTCCTCTTTGCCTGAAATTAGGGCATCATGTAATTTCTGTTTTAACAAATGGAATTGCCCCAAATTTTAACCAAAATTTTGTCTTGTGATTTGGAAGAGTTGTACTAAATTTTATAGAAAATAGACATGTACAGAGAAAGTTATCAATACCAATTTTTTTCAGTTTTGCGGAGCTATGACAATAAAAGTTAAAAGAAGGTAAATGTTGTTAATTCAAAAATTCTCACGTGTTAAGGCGTGAGAATGTTTGGAATAATGTTTTGGAACATTTTTAGGGTATCTACGAGGTCTTAGAAGGATGTGAAGATCTTTTGTAACAACTTTCGCAAGGATGCCTTAATTTAGGATTAGTCAAACCTGCTATACATTGCTTAGTCCTAATGGTGTAAAAGGGCCTCTAAACAAATTTTACCTGTATTTGAATCTCCCAAAATCCTAAGAAACTAAGAATCAAACCTATAAGACTACTATCCTGTGAAAATCCAGAGTAGTTTAGCTACGAATTCTTTTGTGAAAGATATAATGGTTCCTATAGAGATAGAAAATGATGGATTCATTTTTTGCTCAAGTGTGAAACATGTTTACCATCTCATAGGGCTACTAATCTCCATGACAGTAGGGAAAATAGTGTATGGTTTGCATTGTAATGTTGGAGATGGAAGGCCCCTAGTAATAATATTACTGATACAGTTGGTTGGTGGTGATACAGAACAAGGAAGAACACTACAAGGTCTGAGCCCTTTGCAACTATTTTCATTTGTTCATATAATTTTGTTGGGGATCAAGGATATGTGATTGAGTGCCTGCCTTTTTGGTTTATCAGAAGAACAAGGAATCTCTGAGGTATGTGTGAATGATGAAATCGATGGTGTATGTGTTGTTTTAGCATTTTAGTTTTTTGGGTGTGTGGGGGCTGTATATCTGGCATTTTTGCTGCTAATTATCATGGAAGGGACAATGGGTGGGATTTGTCATGCAGGTTGTGTGAAAGTGGTTTGGTTGTCTTGTTTTTTTTTTGTCTTTGGTTGAGTCTAGAATGGTATATGTAACATTGGTGAGCTAGACATGCCAGTGTAGAGAATTTTCTGATTCTAAAATGATAATTACCCACTTTTTGGTATTGGGCATCAATGTTTTTGCTTGAATTATGAGTTCCAGTTGATGTTGGTGATACAGCTGCATGAATTATTAGTACCCATTTGATTGTAAGCTTCCATAGCCGCTTTATACTTGTGTTTTTTGAGGGCCTGGTTTTTATAATTGAAGCTTTAGAAAGAGCAGGGATTGAGGCCTGTTGGCTGTAGTTATTTGCAGAAAAATCCAATTCCGGTTGATGTGGTATATATTTTTTCGTTTTTTGTTTATTGGGTATTTATTTATATATCTAAAAATGGGTGTCGTTTTCTTGTTGGTTTGACAAGAGGGATTTGAGGATAAAAGTTGTGGAGGAAAGGCTATACAGCAATAGTGGCAAGGAGATTCTCATTCTCATTCTCATTCTGGAGAATTGAGGCTTCGCGAGGACGACGACGAGATTTTGGGCGTTCTGTCGTTTATTTTATGGATTTTCACGCTCATTCCTCTCTTGAAATATATGTTTTTCATGTTGACTGCAAATGACAGCGGCGAAGGTAACTGGAATTTGTTTGTTTGTTTCCAATTCCATGGAGGGCTCAATGGGTCGAATCTTTCCGGGTCTGAATTTTCTTTTGGTTTATTTTTGACAGGTAGGACTTTTTCTTTGTATTCGTTGATGTGTAAACACACGAATTGAGCCTTTTTCCCAACCACCAGGATTTGGATGCACAGGTATCAACCTATAACGTCAGCAGAGCAAGAGAAAGTGGACTGAGTTGTTTGATAAAATCGTTGTTTGAAAAGCGGCATAAGTTCAACGTTGGGCTTCTATTGGTTGTACTGTTGGGAACCTCCATGGTCATCGGCGATGGTGTTCTCACGCCCACATTTTCTGGTAAGGATCAATTTGTTATTTGTAGAACAACTTACATTGGGCGGCACAGTCATTGTCATGAATTTTTTTGTTAGGGTTTCTCATGAAAGATAAGACTCAAGACCTTACTGTCATCATGAAGAGGATGAAAAATTGAATAAAAACCCAAGGAAATTTACTTCAGCTCTCAACTCTATGTTTTGGTGTTTTTATATGTAATTGATTCCTCTCTGCCTGAAATTAGGGCATCATGTAATTTCTGTTTTAACAAATGGAATTGCCCAAATTTTAACCAAATTTCTGCCTTGTGATTTGGAAGAGTTGTACTAAATTTTATAGAAAATAGACATGTACAGAGAAAGTTATCAATACCAATTTTTTTCAGTTTTACGGAGCTATGACAATAAAAGTTAAAAGAAGGTAAATGTTGTTAATTCGATAAATTCTCACGTGTTAAGGTGTGAGAATGTTTGGAATAATGTTTTGGAACATTTTTAGGGTATCTACGAGGTCTTAGAAGGATGTGAAGATCTTTTGTAACAACTTTCGCAATGATGCCTTAATTTAGGATTAGTCAAACCTGCTATACATAGCTTAGTCCTAATGGTGTAAAAGGGTCTCTAAACAAATTTTACCTGTATTTGAATCTCCCAAAATCCTAAGAAACTAAGAATCAAACCTATAAGACTACTATCCTGTGAAAATCCAGAGTAGTTTAGGTACGAATTCTTTTATGAAAGATATAATGGTTCCTATAGAGATAGAAAATGATGGATTCATTTTTTTGCTCAAGTGTGAAACATGTTTACCATCTCATAGGGCTACTAATCTCCATGACAGTAGGGAAAATAGTGTATGGTTTGCATTGTAATGTTGGAGATGGAAGGCCCCTAGTAATAATATTACTGATACAGTTGGTTGGTGGTGATACAGAACAAGGAAGAACACTACAAGGTCTGAGCCCTTTGCAACTATTTTCATTTGTTCATTTGTTAATTTTGTTGGGGATCAAGGATATGTGATTGAGTGCCTGCCTTTTTTTGGTTTATCAGAAGAACAAGGAATCTCTGAGGTATGTGTGAATGATGAAATCGATGGTGTATGTGTTGTTTTAGCATTTTAGTTTTTGGGTGTGTGGGGGCTGTATATCTGGCATTTTTTGCTGCTAATTATCATGGAAGGGACAATGGGTGGGATTTGTCATGCAGGTTGTGTGAAAGTGGTTTGGTTGTCTTGTTTTTTTTTTTTGTCTTTGGTTGAGTCTAGAATGGTATATGTAACATTGGTGAGCTAGACATGCCAGTGTAGAGAATTTTTGATTCTAAAATGATAATTACCCACTTTTTGGTATTGGGCATCAATGTTTTTGCTTGAATTATGAGTTCCAGTTGATGTTGGTGATACAGCTGCATGAATTATTAGTACCCATTTGATTGTAAGCTTCCATAGCCGCTTTATACTTGTGTTTTTTGAGGGCCTGGTTTTTGGAGGATCATACTGAAGAATTTTATAATTGAAGCTTTAGAAAGAGCAGGGATTGAGGCCTGTTAGCTGTAGTTATTTGCAGAAAAATCCAATTCCGGTTGATGTGGTATATATTTTTTCATTTTCGCGTTTATTGGGTATTTATTTATATATCTAAAAATGGGTGTTGTTTTCTTGTTGGTTTGACAAGAGGGATTTGAGGATAAAAGTTGTGGAGGAAAGGTTATACAACAATAGTGGCAAGGAGATTCTCATTCTCACACCCGTAGTGATCAGATTGGTGTCAGTTACAGTAGCTGATACTCTGATTTAGTGAAGAGATAAGGAAGAGGGAAAAAGAGGTGGTTTGAGAACATTTTCATGTCTTCCCCTGTTTGTGTCCATATAGAGGAGGGCCTGGGCAAGGTCTCTCCTTCAGCTTCAACTACTCAAATCAGAAAGTAAGAGCCAGGATAGCTCCTCTGGGAGGATGAAAGAGTACGATTACATTGGACTGTCAGAGGTTTCATCATCCATGGAGAGCTCTGTAGCTCTTGCCAAGATGGGGAAGAGAACAATCTGAACCTCAAGGAAACTGAGTTAAGGTTGGGGCTTCCTGGTTCCCTCTCCCCTCCCAGGGATTCCTCACCCAAGATTTCTCTGTTGGGGCCTTTGAAACTCAGGAATGAAGTTGTGGAGGAGAAGAAACTGTTCCCAATTGAAAAGCAGCAGCATTCTACTAAGGAGGGTGCAGCAGAGGAGAAGTATGGACAGGAGAGGTATACTATGCAGTGCTCTGGAGCAGCAAGGAACATGATGAGTCCTTCGGCTAAAAGTATTGTAACCGGTGCCAAGAGAGGGTTCTCAGAAGCAATGGAGTCCAGGAACTGTTTCCCGACACTAGAAACAATGGCGGGTTTTCAGCAGAGGGCAAGTGGATGTACGCTTCAGCGGCTGGAGGAGGTGTCGTGCCTGGATCCGAGGTTGAATTGCCAAAGGGAAATCCACAGGGAAAGTTTTTGCCACAAGGTCTGGCTTCTGCTCCTGGAACTCCCAAAGGCCCCACATCTTGGCATACAGGGGGCCTGGATCATTCAGGAGCCCATTCATGTCTTCCAGGCCTCCTGCTGGAGCTAACTTCAATGGAAAATCTGTGAAGGATGGGGCTACTTCAATTGGTGTCAAATATATTGCACTCCCCTGTGCACACTTCAAAACCATCCGAACACTTGAGATGTCCATGTGACATATCTATTCTTTCTCTTTATTTCCCCAGCATCATCATGGATGGGAAAAAAAGTCAGATTTGGTTTTGTTAACAATAAAGCATTTCAAGGAATAACAAAAATATAGGGTTAGGACAGAGGTCTTATAAACCTTAGGAATAGGTTCAAATCCTATTGGATGTAATAATATTCATTTATATTTCAAGATTTATTATTGTGCTCGGAAATGTAGCCAAGTTATTAATTAGGATTAGGAACAGTTTTCTGCCAGTGTATCATTGTCATCTTTCTTTTATGGAGAAATCCCCGATCCTTCTTTATGATTCTTCATTAGCTGTTGACAAGAGGCCATGCCTGATTCTTCTTGCATCTTATTAGAAGGTCGAATGGTAATAGTGCCCGGTAATCCCAAGGGTCAAATGTCACATTAGGGGTGAATTCTCCTTATTTTACCCAATGGGCCAACACTCTTTCAAGTGCTCCTGTAGAAACAATATTCCCTTTTAATCAAGTAATCAACCCATTTGCCCCTAGCAGGTGGCATGTGATCAGGTTCTATCTGAGGATTCAGGCGAGCTAACAGTGTTAACAAGGCCACTGTTCCTCTGCATGTTCTCAACTATATTATCACCACCTTTTTGTACCTGATGTTCCTCCTCTTCCTGCACCAATGCATTCAATGCCTCTTTATCTTATGCAGAAGTCAATTTGCCCTGAATATTACCACTGTCCTCTATCACATTGGGTGGTGGTGGAACTCTTGGTATCCTAGCATACAATTTCTTATATTTTCCCTTGTTCGGTAGGTGTCCTGTTCTAAGAAACTCCCTCAAATCCTGCCTCTGCATATCAAACTCCATAGCCACTTGCAAAACAGACAGAGAATGACTTCACTTCTGGAGTCAGTAGGGTCCCTGCCCTTGTTTTGAAACTAATGCATAATCCTTTTGCTTGATAAAAAGTGGGGAACATTTCCAGAGACAACTAATCAATTATAATTTTTTTAGCTATTTAACACCAATAAGGGAGCCAGTCCAAGTATCGATCCATGTGATTTTCCTTTTAACTAACACTTCCCATTCTTGAATACTTGAAGCACAGATTTCCATGCAAGTCTACCATAGTGGCAAGCAAAGAAGACATGTTTCATAGTTTGACACACGCAATCCAGAATTATCAAGGTCTTTGCTACATCAAGCTTTCCACATTATCAGCCAAGGTATGTTCTAACTTAGAGGCCCAGATCAAATTGAATCTCCATCTACAATTTCAAGGGGTATTAGATACATTCCAAAATTTGTTAAATTTAATCTTGCAAGCTGTAGAGGCCCTTTGTGTCAATTTCAAGAAACGGAGTCACATTGCACCACTGGCAGACCCTGTAGCTTTTTGGATATAAAAGAAGGTTATTTTGTTCATTATCTTAAAACTTGTATTTTAATTTGAGATGATACCTTGTTAAGCCCATTTGAGGGCAGACCAACTTCTCAGACACACCAGCAGATTGTTCTTATGCGTCAAATTCCACCAGATGGATCTGAATGCTTGTGTTTTCTTCCCCATTTGTGAAAAGACCGGCTGATAGACTGTATTTCTAATTACTAACCATGCTTTCCAGATAGCATTGAATATAGGAGACCCCTCAATAATTGCTACAAATGACCCAAACATTAGATCAGCGACACTCAACCCCTTTCAAGATTGCTTTCCTTTTGGAAATCTTCTTTATATATTATAATTATTCCTTTCAAGAATCTTCCATGATGTACTACTATACCTTGATTTCAGAATTCACCTAGCCACTAATGCAATACCTTGAAGCCTCACTCCCAACTCTTATAGAGTATAGATGTTGCATCCAACTGCATGTATGTTTTTAACTCCCCTGCCATTAGACCAAAGGAAGTCTAACAATTCTTCGCATTGGGAAATAACCAACTTAAATGTTTGTTGGAGAAAAAACTTTCTGACAAACTAGAAATCCTTCTCCCGAGGATAGCAAATGTCCTTTCCATTTTCCTAACTTTTAGTCAGTTTTCTGCAAAACCTCAGGCTCTATCCTTCGGTGTTTTTATCCTTAACTTTTAAAACCTTGGTGTAAGAATCGGAAATGGAATGTTTTTCTGAAAATTTTTGGGGGACTCACTTTAAATAATTTGACAGGGTACATCGTAGTAATTTCTTGTGTGATCTTGGTGGCTCTCTTTGCACTCCAGCATTTTGGGACACAGAATATTGCCTTTATGTTTGCACCCATTGTGATATCTTGGCTCATCTCCATCAGCGACATTGGTGTTTACAACATAATTCATTGGAATCCAAAAGTTTTTAGGGCCATTTCACCATTTTACATGTATGATCTCCTTTCGAAAACCAAAAAAGTTGGATGGGAGTCCCTTGGAGGCATAGTGCTTTGCATTACAAGTTTGCCTCTATTTCAGGATCCTAGGATATCTTAGAAATTACTTTTGAATAAGTTTGACCGAGAAAAATAGTAACAGTGAATGGAAGTTAAATCTCATTTGAAACTCCTAAAAACTTAGAAATAGAAAAATATGTCAAAGATGGAGGATTTTTGATGTATAGTTCTGAAAAGATCTCGAGATTTAAAAATATGGATGGGATATTAAGTGTGTGTCTTTTATTTGGGGTTGATGAAGAGGCTATTTTGTTGGAGGATCAAATGAAGAATTTTCTTAGTCCATGTGACGACGGGTGCGGAGGCCATGTTTGCGAGATTTGGGACACTTCTCACGATTTTCAATCAAGGTAGTATATTCTCTCGATTTTGCTTGTGAAATTACCGCTTGAACACTTTTACGTGGATAAATAATCCTTGGTTTTGCGTGGCAGATAGCTTTTGCAGAATCCGTGATTACCACAGTTTATGGATGGAAAATCTCAATGCTAATTGGGGGTTTCAGTTCTTGATCGGTTCTGCGCAAAATGGAGCCGCCGTTAACATCGAAATGCTTAATTATGCTTGGCATGGGTGTCAAATTTTCCAATCAGGTGAATACTTTAATAATTTCATGGCTTCTGTTGATTTTATCCAGGATTTCAAGAATGTAGCTATATAAAATTGGTGTTTTTGTAGGTAGTTCTTATTTGTTTTTCCGAGATGGGTTCAACGATATTAAGAGGAGCCCTTAACATTGGGTTCCAAATGTTTACCACAATCGGCATTCTGGCTGTGAATTTGATAAACTACGGAACAAACAAAATCCATGGTGGGTTGGGATGGTAGGGGTTGTTGGCTTTGGCAGTGGTTCCAGTGGGGGTGATAACCATAGGAGCGTTTGAGCTTCTAGACACACCCAACATTGAGGTCATATGGAGAAGCTTTATTACTAAAATGGACATGTACCAAACATTTTGTTAGAGATGTTTATTATCTGACATTATGTTTTATTATCTAAGTTTTTTTGTGGCTATATTTTAGCAAGGGTGGGAGCTAAACAACAGAGCAAATCCGTCCAGACCAGACGGACAACGTTAGAGTATTAGACTTTCTCCCCAAATTCTCATAGCAGGCCCTTTTAGAACATCCTTCTACTGTGTTGCATTATTATCTTCTTACATAATCGATTGTGTGTTAATAATTTAATACAAACCATTGTTAATATAAACCGGATTTGATTTATTAACTATCTAAGTTGGGTTAGATGTTTTACACGGGGTTTAATATTGCAGACATTAAGGGTTTAGGTGTTTTTTTCTTATATTTGCCAATGGCTAAGACTGATTTTTCTAATAAGGTTAGTGATACAATTGTTCTATTCCAGCTGGTATCTGGATGGTGAGATTTGCAATTGGAGGTTTCAAAGCATCAGTTACTTTAAAATTATTGCTTATATGTAGATAGAAATTTTCAAAACTTTAGTTAGGGCTGAATATTTGTGTCTGAGTATAGAGGAAATGTTTAAAATTTGCATTCCATAATTTATTAATGTTGGTTTGTAGCTTGAAGGTTTCAAAACTTCAGTTAAGGTTGAATCTGTGTGAAAACAAAGTAAATGTTTATAATTTTCAATACATAATTTATTACTAATCTGTTCCATGTTTATGATATGCTTTGGGATTAATTTCAATTTTCCAGGGATGACAAGGGATGGCCTGATTTGAATGCCTCATTTATGTGGCCAATCATCATCATTGTGCATTCTTGTTTCCATAACAGAAAATTACAAATCTCGTATCAATCTTTTTGTTCCACAAGCAAAGGAGGTAGTAGGATTTGATTCCACTTCCCCAAAGGATCAACATTTTTCAATTTCATACCAATCTACATCAACTCAACAATATCCATGGATTTGAACTCATATTTCTTAAAATCCATTTTATGGGCAACGTGAAAGAGGAGAGCAGACCACCGTCACATGGTACCCTAAGGGCATGGTCCCATGGAGGTTTGCAAAGAACCATAGGCTGTATTTATGATTATTCTCTATTGGATTAATTTATACAAAGCTAATGCTCTTTTGGAATCCAAGATTCATCCCTAGATTCAGTATTTTTTGGTAACACATTTTTTACTCATCAATGATATGGTACAATGAGCGATGGTTATCATGTCAGCAAAGCTTGTGACATAGTACATTCCCATGTGATTTCCATGCAGTAAGAAAGAAGGATCCATTTTCAATCTCTTTAATGGACAATGTTTGAGTTGGTGGTTGGAAGTGAATGTATGCCCAGCTACAATCAAATCAACAATAATGCAGAAGATCAATTGAAAGCTAAAATTATCAAAGTTTGGGATGAATCTAGATAGAGTCCGTAAAGATGTAACTTGGACATGAGTATATAGGAGGCTTGTAAGCTTTTTTGTTGAGTTGTGATGCCCAATTGATAACACCATTCGAATGGGATCCCAGACCACAAGAAGCCTTTGATAAACTGAAGATCAGGGTGGTCAGTGGCCGACCTTAGCACACTTCATTGGTACAAAGGGTTGCATATACATATTGATGCTTAGAACTATAAAATTTGGAGTGCCCAAGAAGGAATCATAAGTAGTATCATCCTTTGTAATTTACAAGCTATTTGTTAACACATGTAGAAAGAAATTATAGTCCACATAAGATGTAGGGGGACATGGTGAGTATATAGGAGACTTGTAAGATCTTTAGTTTAGTTGTGATTCCCAGCAAATGACACCATTTGAATGGGATCCCAGGAAATAAGAAGCCTTTGATGATAAATTGAAGATCATGGTGGTTAGTGGAAGACCACAACACACTTAATTGGGAATAACTGTTCCATATACATATTGATGCTTTGAACTATACAATTGGGAGTGCCCAAGAAGGAATCATAAGTTGTATCATCCTTAGCAATTCACAAGTTATGTTGTTAAGACATGCTGAAAGAAATTATACTTCACATAAGGGGAAGTGTCGGGAATAGTCTACCCGCAAAATCTTAGATACTACGTGTTGGCCAACCTTTTTTTGTTCTTTCTAAATAATAAGATAATGTCGTATAAAATAAATAAACCTATAGAACATAGGAAAATTTCTAAGTGTTTGTGGTTACTACAAGAGTTTGCATTTTCAATGGTAGTCCTGATCTGGATCCCATGAGTAGTGGGAGACAACATGTAAAATAAAGAAAGGCAAAGGTAATCGCAAAACGAATAGTGAATGAGTGAAGAGCAAATTGTTCTAAAAGGTTAGACAAGAACAAAGAGCAGATAATGTAAATCTACTTGTATGTATTAACTTGAACCTTGAACATGAGTAGAGTACATAATATTACAACTTGATGTAAAGAGCTAAGTATTGCATGCTACTTTAGATAACATTGAGACAATATTTGATTGTAATATTTTGCATGTACCAATATATGTGGAAGAACTCCCTATGCTCTAGCATTGAGGTGTGCCCCAAGGGATGTGTGGTCTCCTTGAATAAGAGTGGGTTGCATGCACAAAAGTTATGATGCCAAGTTATATGTTAGTATCTTTACTTGAGTAAAGGGGGGAAAGAATATGAAATGCCTTGATGATAGAATGTGGGTAAAAGTTAAAATTACCCATAGAGAAGCACCTCTCTTATTTTCTCTACCATAAGAGATGTATGTACAAATATGTAACATGTAAGTGATGTGTCTCATAAAGAGAAGAAAAAAGACCTATTGAAGGCTCGCACGTTTGAAGAATTTAATGATTCATTCAAGAGTAATTTTACACCACTCCTTACATTATGATATATCTAGGGAAACATTTTCCTTACCATCATAGATAACATGAACTTTCTCCTTTTTGAACTATAGTTGTTATTGTCAGGTCATTATTTGAGGGTATACTTTCCCATTCATCCACAAAGCCACTTTCCTCTTCCTTAGTCTTCTCCAGAATCCTTTATCTTCCTTTTTCTTGCTCTCCCATTGTTTCTCTCCCTCCAATTTGAATTCCTTAATAGATCTCCTTTGGCATTTAACACACATTGACGGAGATAACCTTACGTCAATGTGTTTGAAACTGCATCTGTTTTAACCACGACATCTCTTTCCTGAAGAATGTAATTATTCAATAGTTGACTGTAAAAGACAAAATTTTGTCTCTGTAATTTGGCCAATGTAGTTATTTATCTTTTGAGGTTCCTTTTCTCATATCAATTTTTTATCTGTAGTTCGTAAATAATTATTTGTTGAGATTTGCTCTTTGCAGTTTCATCTATGTCTTCCCACTCTAAGTTTTCTCATGCTTTTCATTGACATACGTGTCGTGCTCTTCACATATAATTCATTCTCACATTGGCTCCTCGTTTCCTCTTTCCTTCCCTATGCACTTCTACACCCTCAAACACCTTTTTCTACACCCATCTTCCTTTCCGATTATTCCTCTCGACCCACTTTCGCTTCTTCACTATATCCCTTTCGGCGTTCACATCGTACATTTCACATACGATTGCTAGTTATTAAATCAATTATGTATTGTTGTATTGATTTATATAATATATATTGTTATTTGTGAAGGTGTTTTTATGAGAGAGCTCATTAAATCAACTATGCACTATTGTATTAATTTATACAATATATATTGTTATTTATGAAGGCATTCTTTATGAGAAAGTTCTTGAAAATCTTCCTTTTACTTCGATTAGATTTATGTTACGTCTTTAAGGAATAAACAACTATATAGATTCAATAATTTAAACATTTATGCAAACCATTGGATCTTTGCCATGTAAGTGATAAAAGAGGTGATGACAAGACACAAAGTCACTTTAATATCTCGTGCAACACATGCACCTAGCTTAGGAGTGGAAACGAATGATCAAGAATAACAGAAATCAAATTCTAAATAAAATCTAAATTGTAATGATAATTAATGGGTGATTGATTCATCAACAATAACTTAAACTAAATAATAGTACCAATTTGGCCATCAATATGAAAAATGTCTTCATTATAAATATACTATGTACAACAAAATCATAATCCATATCCCATCCATTCATCAATAAATAATTAAATGTGTGTGTGTGGGTGGGGTGGAATAAACCATATGGCAAACTTATTCATAAATGTGTCAAGCACCTAAAAGAAATTATGGGCATCCATAAATTGTGTGATTAAAAGTTATTAATGTTTAAAGAGATGTGCAAATCCTCTTCAGCAATATGAGGATTATCATGGCAAATTCCTCCATATATGCACGGATTAAGGAAGATCTAATAAACATGGGAAAGAAAGCTATTCAAATCTCAAGATGTTGTAAAATTGATGGAGACGGTTTTCCTGGTGTAGAATCATATGAAATAGCCTTCCAATTTATAGAGGGTCGTCTACTTATAATTTGTTATACCTTTCTAATAGCTTTTGGTTTGGACTTATCTAGGTTGAATGATGGAGTTTAAGATTGCACTTATTATTTTGAATAATATATATGTGATTGAAAAGCTAGTACTTATTAAAAATTAAGATATTTAAAGTTAGTTGTATTATGTTTAAAGTTATTTAGCGTAAGAACATTTCCTTAAATAGTTTTTGCTGTTGTGTTAGGGTAGGTTATTAGGATACCATTTTTTAAAAAAGAGGTTAAATAATTTTACGACAAAATTTTAGAGAAATCAAGATCAAATGAAACAAAATCAGAGTATCTCTTATATCTTAATATGTATCATTGACTTAAAATCAATGATCAATCAATAAGATTAAGTTGTGGTTATGTTGAAGGGTTATAACCTTCTTGTTATTTATGATTGGTTGTCACTTCATCTTCTTTAATTTTTGTTATTACTAGCAATTGTATGTGTACAATGTAATGTGAATGTCAGTATATGTTATTTGATTTAGAGGGACAGTTATTATTTTGTAGTTGATGTTGATAAGGGGTGTGATTGATTTTGTAAGTGTAGGAATATAGATGAAGCATTACATTTAAAGGTTCTATCTCTACATTTCAAATTTGTTACAAATTCATACATATTTGCAAATATTATATCATGAGTGGTAGCGTTTTGCGGACTATTTTATTTGAACTAAACATGAATACATGAAGACTTCCGTATAATTTCTGATTTTATATCATGAGTGGTAGCCTTTTGTGGCCAATTTTTTGGCACTAAACATGAATACATTTGATACCACTTTGGATAGTTAATTACTTTTGTAGTTGATGTGGTTTGTAATTATTTGGGGAAAATTGTGTTAGTGTTGCAACATGTTTGAGACGGTGGTTGCATCGGTTGTTTGGTTGGTTTTTGTTGAAAAAGTATTTTTGTATTGTTGATAACATGTTGATAAGGGGTGTGATTGATAGTGGAAGTGTAGGAATATAGATGAAACATTACATTGAAAGGTTCTATGTGTACATTTCAAATTTGTTACAAATTCGTACATATACATTTGCAAATCTTATATCATGAGATCTGAACTAAATGTGAATACATAAAAACCTTCGTACATTTACAGATTTTATATCATGAGTGGTAGCCTTTTGTGGCCGATTTTATTTGCACTAAACATGAATACATTTGATACCCATTCAATGACACTGTCGTTTTGGATACAAGATGTCTTGAGTAAAGTAGTAGTGGAGGTGTTATCAAAGTAGAGGGTGTTGATCAAGAATTTCATGCTTGTTACCTGTCCAAGTTAATGCACCAAACTAAACACAAAAACCTTGAAAAACTCCAATGAAATCGACACGATGGACAAGATCCGAAGATGTAGACGGATAAGGAAGCCGATGTAGATAAGACGGCGCACACGAGCCATTACGCACGGTAGATCCAAGTAACCTGCGAGACACCGATGCTTGACAGAAAAAGACCACGTTAAAAGATATTTAGGTGGATTGCCCGAGAAGCGGATCCGGGAAGCGATAAGCTCCCTCGGCGGATGTCAGTCCACGTTTTCAATTAAGTAAAGAAGCATACATGATAACGATGTATGTACGTAAGAGATTAAATTTTCTCGATCAAAGTAATAAACAAAATCTAAACAACAAACAGAAAGCAACATAAAACAGGGAACTGTGAAAACAAAGCTAGATTTGTGTTACCTGTGTCATTTTCCTGTCTGCAGGATGATCGGTGTCGATTATGTAGAATCGGCGTCGACCGATGTACATCGGCATTGATTAGTACAAATCGGCGCCGATCGATAAAGATCAGCATCGATTCGAGACAAAATGCGAGAAGATTTGGGAATCGGAAAACGAAGGTAAGATCGTCACGCGTCTGTTGGATCTGCAAAGCCGAGAGAGATCTTTGCAAGACCGCACTTTGTCTTTGGGTGCGAGAATAGAGTCACCAGAAAATCAATGGAGACGTGCGATGTTGATGTGATAAGAGCAGAGTAACGGTACTCCTCTCAGGGATTGACTTGGACAAGATCCTCTCTCATTCGATAGATAATGTTCACACTTGATGCTCAAAGATCTCTCGTTCTCTCTCTTACAATTTGTGTCTCTCTGTGTGTCCTCGTCCATCGCTAGAACTGAGTTCTGGGCCTCTATTTATAATCGGCGCCGCTCCGAAAAATTGGCGTCGACCGAGTACCGATCGGCACCGATCACGGAACAGACTCCCGAGACGGCCAAAAGGAGCGATTTCTGGAAAGATAAGAGTGATCCCTCCACCTCAAATACGGGAAATATCCCGCTTTGGGAGGAGGAGAAATAGGGGGGATATATGGATAGAATAGATATGGGGTAGATAAGTGGTTAGGATACATGTGAAAAGGTGTAATTAAATAGTTAATATTTAATTACTCATGGGTAAAACATAATGGGGTGAATTAAACTTAGGATAGGTGTTTAAATCACAAATTGAATAATACCCCAAGGGGATAGTGGTGATATAAACATGCCTCAGCTTACCTGAGAGAGTAAATGCGCGAGGGACACTAAATTGGATAACCAATTTTAGGTGTCTACATTTTGCCCCTTTTTGTCAAGTAACTTGCGATAAGCAAGGTTGTGAGACAAAAACAAGGAGGTGGAAGAAAGGAAGAAAAAGTGATGATGTGATCCCCCTCAAACTAGGGATGGGATGGGTGATAGAACAAACGATCCCAAGTTTGAAAAAGGTAGATGAAAACGCGGGATGCCCCAGCTGGATGTCTGGAGTAGATCTGATCATTGATGATGCACAAACATGAATAAAGAGGCAGCCACCTAAGGAACTCACATTGGTAGGGCAGACTAGACGGTCTCCTCATGAGACGACGTTAGTACCTACAGACCCATGAGTGTAAGGAGAGCGGCAAAAATAGTCAGCATCTAAAGAGAGACACATTGGTAGGGACAACCAGATGGTCTGCAAAGCAGACGACGTTAGTGCCTACAGACCGTTAACTCTAAGTTGCCAAAAAGTACGAGTGCCCCACACAAAGGGAACAAACTCGAAATGGACGGTGATATCGAAAATATGTGCCAAAAGGCAACATTCAAGCGCACAATAATGACCAGATAAATAAGCCAAGCATCAACACTATGGCAAAGAGATATGGAAAATCGGCGGCGATCACACTAATCGGCGCCGACCTAAATAAATGGCGCCGACCAAAAAATCGGCGCCGACCGTTCAGCACATATAAATATGTGAACGGAAAACATGAACGATTTATTTACACCGTGACGATTGATTCAGAGAGAGTCAAAAATTAGATTTGAGCACCATGGAAGTGTCTGGAAGTGGTTAGAAGCGGAGGAGGACACGACCTGGGGTAAGTGGTTCTTCAACTCCCTGACAATCGGCGTCGATTGGTAGAATCGACGCCGATTTAATTTAGGCGGCGCCGCATTAATCGGCGTCGACCACGTATTAACGACGTCGATTGTATTTAATTGACGCCGATTGGATAGATCATGTTGATGAGAATGATAAAATTTGTTTTGGATGTTCGGATTTGGGTAAATATGAAGCTAATATTGCTCTTGATGTCGTGGATGCAGGCACGAGAGGTACTACACATGAGGGATGCGATTCCCGAGCTTACTAGAGACCATTCTCCCTGACGTCACTGACGCAGATTGGCGCCACTTAGAGTTAGCCGGGCTCGGGGGCTTTCGGTACTACAGACGAGTGCCGCGAGATGTAGAGTTGATGCGAGCACTAGTGCGACGATGGGATAGCCAGACTTGCACTTTTTGGTTCAGGATGGGTGAGATGACCATCACCCATGAGGACATATACAGGATTTTGAGGCTGCCGATCACTGGGGACCCGATAGAGATTACGCCACGAGAGCAGCAGCAGAGAGCCCTAGTTCGATTGTATGGAGACAGGGCAGATGATTCAGAGATAGTGTCCGGGGCAGTGAGGATAGCCTCGCAGTATAGACAGGATGTTCCCAGGAGTAGACGTATAGTTTTGATTCAGATGGCGATCTCCTATTTTGCTCTACCAGATTCAGGAGGTGGGAGATTCCCATTGTTGTTACTAGATTGTGTTTGTGACATCCTGCAGTTCAGACAGGTGTTCACCTTTGCTGATGCCTTGATAGCTCAGATATATCATGAGTTATGGATGTATACCACTGGCCGGAGGACAGGTATCGATGTCAGTTTTGTGCTCCATTGCTGGGCATATGAGCATATAGCAGTGATCAGGCCATCCGGGCTTCCTTGGATGCCAGCAGCAGTGGGAGCTATTGATTACGGATTCTGGCGATGGCGGGCCGATATGGCCTCGGGAGATACAGGTAGATCCGCAGATTGGTATACCGAGCGTTTCAGGACGCTGACACCAGAGCAGGTCATCTGGAGACCATATCGGGTATTTCCGACATGGGCTAGTCAGGATGCTCACCTGGTGGGATTGAGACGGAGCAGGGTGGTTAGGGGCCACAGGCCTGATATGTGGGAGCGTGTCCTGTTTATACGGGTATTGAGACAGTTCGGCCTAATGTACGAGGAAAGTGTCGACTACCTACGAGCCTTACAAAGGCAGACAACAGAGACCGATCTACCGATTTTGATCCCGTGAGAGTCCATTGGGAGAGGCCACACCCTCCACTGCGATAGTGATGACGACGCCGGAGTGGATGATGGTTATGCGGCATGGTATGCGACAGAGCTACCACGACACCTTCCGGCATCTATAGATGCCGATGAGGAGGATATGGCTACAGTGCTGGAGAGACTGGAGGGAGAGCACGCCACCCCCGACAGACACACTAGGTGGCTCTCGAGGAGATCAGAGCTCTGACAGAGAGAGGGATGCCCTGATTTTGGAGAGAGACACCGCTCGCCAGGAGCGAGATACAGCGATCCAGCAGAGGGATCGCTACCATCGACATAGGGAGGCCCTCAGGGCCAAATATGGGAGACAGGTACCATGTCAGAGTCTGGGACACAGGGCGCGACCATAGGAGGGGCACCACCAGCAGCACCAGCAGCACCACTACGAGCACCTGGTACCGTGAGCTTGAGTACATATCAGTCTCTCCTCACTGAGGTGAGATACTACGAGGATGCCCTAGCGCAGCATGCCCCAGATGTGCCTCGGTACGGGGCGAGGAGGAGATCAGCGACAGCCACAGCGAGTGGGGCATCAGAGGGAGGGAGCACCGGGAGAGACCGAGGTGGGCAGAGGCCTCCAGCAGCAGGTGCATCTAGCTCGATAGGCGGCGGTCAGGAGAGACAGCCTGGTCCAGAGGAGGGCGGAGGAGATAGTGTCCTCCACACATCAGATTTTACGATATAGAGATTGATGTATTTTGTATCAGTGTAGTGATGTAGCCTCGATTGGAAGGCATTTTATAGATGGCTTGATTGAGAGCCACCCATTTTTTGTTGTACAGACACTCATGTATATATATAGATTCATCATTTCCTTTGTCATATGATTGTTCTCCTACTTTTAATTTTGATATACATGGATAGATGTAGCGTAATTGTGATGGATATAGACATAGATTGATAGATAATTGGATAGACATAGATGTAGAGGACATAAATAGATGTGATTTGATGTGATTGATATGTGGATTTAACTTGATTGAGAAAATAGATAAAGATAGATGTAATGTTACGTGGATAGACAAGTGATTAGATGATGTGATAGATAGGTAGGAGTTAATAGTTGGAATGGATTTGATATTTTTTGAGATTTTTAATTAAATTTTGATAAAAATAGATAGATAGACTCACATGTGTTTATAATAGAGGTGATGAGATGTGTTTTGGACAAAGTAGATCAGATGAAATTAGATAAATGATAGAGTTTGATTAAATTAACATGTTAAATGGTAATTTAACTGGATGAAATAATCAGAAATATTCGCTGTGAGAGCCAAGGACGTAATGAAAACGACCTTGATTAGAAATAAAGGATATACACCCAGATAAGAAGAAAAATGATAAGCTGGACTCCCAACCGACCATAAATAGAATCTGGATAGGAAACCAAAAGATTATGCATACAAGGCCCTATATGAGGTTAAAATAAACCTGACACTAACTAGCCGCAAACCAGATTTAGGAGGGAAACGGAAGGAGCAGTAAGTAGGTATCTTGTCGAAATTTACAAGGGACAGAATACATGTTCATACTGGGAAAATAGGATTCTCCATATGATCGACAAAAGGTCTTATATCTCAGCTTCATTATTTCTGGCAGAAAAGCAAACTGATCAATGCGGGAAGTTTGCTAGATATGGAAAGACTGATCAATATGGGAAGTCTTTCAGTGATGCTAAAAAGTGTATAAACTGACTGAAAGGCTGATCAATGCAAGAAGCCTTGAGTATTCCTTTGAGAAACAGCCGTCCTTCAAGGGAGCGGTCTGTATTTTGAATTTTAATGATAGCCATCCTTCGAGGGCATGGTCTATATCTTTTGATTCATTTGATTGTATGGGTAGCTGTCCTTCAAGGGATCAGTCTATCCTTTTTTTTTTTTTTGAAAAACTTTTTGGAAGAAGCTGAGTTTAGACCTAGATAGATCAGATAGAGGGGAAGAAAACGTATAAAGAGCATGCACTCATGCCCCGAGTAGATCCGATTAAGATAAGCACTTGGGACAAATGAAACGGTGATTAAGGTGTTCCTACCATGAGGAGAAACATATCCAGAAGAAAAATGCTATGAGTAGAGCCGCGATACTCATATTTAAGGTAAAAAAGACAATAGGCGGAGAACCACATAATTTTGAATCACCATGAAAGTATATGACTGGTTGTTAGACGGATGAAAGATCTGTCTTGCGACTAGATTTGTGTAAGATAGATTTTAACAGTAGAAGGGCCGTAGATGCAAGGCATTAAGAGGTTCCACTTCGGGTATACCATCCATGGAAGATAGATGATAAGCCCCGACCCATATTTATGAGTGATAATGTACGGACCCATCCAGTTGGGAGAAAACTTACCACGCTGACTCCTTTCGAGTGTAGTGACATTTTGATTTTCTTTAAGAACAAGATCACCAATTTTGAAGTCATGGTGCTGCGCAAGTGCTTGTTATAAGCACGTTTGACACGCTTCAAGATAAACTTGATGATGTTCAAGGGCGTTGAGACACCGCTCATCTAATAATTCAAGTTGTGCTAGACGATTTTGATGATAGTCCTCATCAGAGACAAATTCTCTAAGAGAAACACGGAGAGATGGGATTTGGACTTCCAAAGGAAGAACAACCTCAGACCCATAGACGAGAGAGAAGGGAGTAGCACCAGTAGGAGTACGAATGCTAGTCCGATAAGCCCAGAGAGCAAAAGGGATATGTAAATGCCAATCCCTACCAGCTCGACTAGTTACCTTTGCGAGGATATTACGCAAAGTTTTATTGGAAGCTTCGGCCTGACCATTAGCTTGAGGATAGTATGGAGAAGAAAAGATGAGTTTGATATTGAAAGCGTCGCAGAGGTTCTGCAAATCAACGTTTTGAAAGACTTACCGTTATCTGTGATGAGTTTGTGTGGAACACCAAAGCGACAAATGATGTGTTGATAGACAAAATCAACTATGGGTTTAGCTTTTGTTGAAGAAAGAGGGATAGCTTCCACCCACTTAGTAAAGTATTCAGTGGTAGTAATGATAGAATGATGACGCTGTGAAGAATGGGGATTGATGAGACCAATGAGATCAAGACCCCATTGCGAAAAAGGCCACAAATCCGCTGTAGGTTGTAAAGCTTGACTAGGGATATGTGTGAGATTGGAATGTTGTTGACACTTGACGCATTTCTTAGTGTATTCACAACAATCTCGATTAAGAGAAGGCCAATAATATCCCAAACGTAAGATGCGTTTAGCTACGGCCAAGCCACTAAAATGGCCACCACAAATACCGTCATGGACCTCCTGGATAGCTTTAGATGATTCAAGGGTTTTGAGGCACCGAAGTAAAATACCATCAAAGCCGCATTTGTAGAGGATCCCACCTAGAATAGTATAGCGATTAGCACGTAGGATAAAAGATCTTCTACCATTGGGAGTCAGATCTAGAGGAAGCACCGAATGAGATAGATAATCAACGATCTGTTGATACCACTCATCCTGAGTATGGGTTGTGATAGCATGGATTGAAGTTAGTTGCCTAAGATGAGATGGTTGATCTAATCGTTGTCACAACCACATAAAGTCGTGAGTCCTCGGTAAAAGGCGGGATAAGTGAGGCTAACGAAGCCATTGTATCTACGAATCGATTCGTAGTGTGAGGAATAGCTTGGATAGTGAATTTATCGAAAGATTGGAGTTGAACGAGAATGATATCACGATATTTTTGAAGGATATCATTCCTGCATTGATAGACACCGTGACTTGATTAACGATGAGCTCAGAATCACCAAAGATGTCAATATGACGAGCACCGAGATTAATGGCATTTTGAAGACCCAAGACAAGACCTTCATATTTAGCCATATTATTGGTGCGCTCAAAGTTCAATTTGTGTGCGCGCCCAGTATAGGCGTACCCCAAGGAGGAATCATCACGAAACCCTGCACCTCCCCCTTGCTGGCATTTGGATCCATCAAAGAAGAGCTTTACTTTAAATGGAGACAGACCAAATTCAATTTGTTGGATATATTCATCGGGGAATTGAGCAAGGGGGACTTGAGTGTCCGGAAGAGGAGCATCAGCTAATTGATCTGCAATGACCTGACCCTTGATAGACTTTTGCGGGATAAACTCGAGATCAAATTTTGTCATAAGCATGAGCCAACGAGTGATACGATCATTGTGATAAGGCTTCGCATGAATTGTCTTGAGTGGATTGACACTTGTGACAATGTAAGTTTTGTGATTAAGGAGGTAATGACGAAGCTTAGAAGTTGCAAAGAAGAGAGCACAACATAGCTTTTCAGCTTGAATAACATGTTTCATACTCATGGAGGGTGCGACTGATGTAATAGGCATGTACTTGTTCTTTACCGCAAGCATCCCAATGTGAGATCATGGCTCCCAGAGCATGGTCAGTCACAGAGATATAAAGATAGAAAGGCTCCCCCTTGCGTGGAGGTGTAAGCACAAGTGGAGAAAGAAGATAAGCTTTGAGATCATCGAAGGCCTTTTGGCAATGCTCATCCCATTCAAAATGAACATTCTTATGGAGGAGATGATGAAAAGGTTGACAATGGTCCGACAATTGTGAGATAAAACGATGCACTGATTGAAGACGTCCTTGGAGACTGCGGAGTTGCTTTAAGTTAGAAGGGGGAGGCATCTCAAGGATAGCTTTTATTTTTGCGGGGTCTACTTCAATACCCCTAATGGAAATGATAAAACCTAAAAGTTTACCAGTGAGAACGCCAAACACGCACTTAGATGGATTTAGACGAAGACAAAAGCAAATAAGCCTCTCAAAGAGAGGTGCAAGAATGAAAAGATGATCCTGACGACGTTTGGATTTACCGAGGAGATCGTCGACATAATCTTCCACAATTTTGTGTAAGAGATCATGGAAGATGTAGGTCATTGCTCGCTGATAGGTTGCTCCTGCGTTCTTAAGACCAAAAGGCATGACACGATAACAAAAGGTCCCCCAAGGAGTTATGAAAGAAGTCTTATGTTGGTCTTCTGGTGCGATGAGAATTTGATTATACCCAGAGAAACCATCCATAAGAGAAAGCATCTCATGACCCGCAGTTAAATCCACGAGTTGGTCGATATTAGGTAGAGGAAAGTCATCTTTTGGACAAGCAAGATTAAGATCCGGAAGTCGGTACAAATTCAAATTTTCCCAGTAGCTTTAGTTACTGGTACTACATTGGAAACCCATTGTGGATAATCGATGGGTTGGATGAAGTTAGCCGAGAGCAAGTGCTACAATTCTTCTTTAACAAGAAGGGCTACTCTAGGGTGCATTTTACGTAATTTTTGTTTAACCGGTTTGATGTCGGGAAGAGTAACGATATTGTGGACCACGATATCGGGATCGAGTCCTGGCATATCCTCATATGACCAAGCAAAGGCTTGACGATGGTTGGAAAGAAAAGTGGTAAAGTCTCCTAACTCCTGTGGATTAAGGGATTGGCCGACCTTAATGATGCGAGGGTCTTTAGAAGTCCCTATATTAAGGTTGACAGTGGCTTCGTTGAGAAGCGTAGACGTGTCAGAAGGAATGGTTTTAGGAAGATAGGAATCCTCTGCCCCCAGATAGGTGAGGACAGAATCATCATCCCACACGGTGGATAGTGTTGATAGTAGGAGAGTCGTCTCCAACTATTTCAGGGAAAATTAATGGTATGGAAGTGGACCTGTCATTAGTCTTATAGGCTAGCAGCCCTAAGGAAATGGTATTGACTAAAACAAAGTTAGACGGGATGGAAATGGCGTCGTCCACATCAAGTGATGCTTCTGACTTAGCGGGAGAAGATGGTTCCTCAATAGGAAGAGGCTCATCGAGAACAGTGATGGCGGTGGCTTTTGAAAGAGGTTTAAATCCTAAACCAAATTTTTGATGTGGCTTGAGAGTTGGAATGGACGCGAGGTCATGCACACCTTGTTCATATTTACCTAAGCCAAAGCCCTTCCACGCGCATCGATATAAATAAGTTTTTGCAAATGTGGGATTCTGTAGACAATCGAACCCTGTTAAATAAGGTTTGGTCCTAGGAGGAGAATCCGGGCGATAGTGAGGCGTATCAAGACCACCGTAAATGAAATTAGTCTGTTGATTGGGCAGACCAATGGTGATGATGCGACCAAGACCTGGCTGATATTCAGGTTGTTTGTCTGGTCTACCATACTCACTAGGTTTGAGATGGGTGTCAAAAGAAAGGAGAGGAAGCTCTCCTAGTGAGAAACGCTGCAATGTCTCTTCTAAATTTTGTACATCCGGTAGTTTGGTTGCAGGTATGGAAGAAGATGAGGCCCCGTCAGGAGAACAGGCATTTTCCTTTAGAGGGGCAGACCCTGTGGTCATGTCGCATTGTGCGGAAGGAAAAGGATCTCCTGGATGAGTATAGATTTTGCCCTCATATTGATATTTTAAGCATCGATGGAGGGTGGATGGGACACAATGCATTGCACGAATCCAGGAGCGTCGAGGATCATATTATAGTGGAATTTCCCTTCAACAATGTAAAAGAGTTCGTGAAGCAACTTCTTACCTACTCGAATGGGTAAGACCACAGTTCCTAAAGTAACTGCTAGCTGATCGTTAAATGATCGAAGGGCAAAAGGCGGGGGTGACACTACGTTCTTTGGTAACTTAAGTTGCTCGAATGTGTGCGAGGAGATGACGTTGAGTGCAGCACCACTGTCGATCATAATGCGTTTTAATGTAGTGTTGTCGATTTGGACTGTGATAAAGAGGGGAGCCTCCAAATCCTCGGAAGAAAGGGAAGGAATTTCTGAATCTTCAAAAGAAATGGCGGTTGATGGTCTATTCAATCCAACAACCATCTCGAAGGGCTGGGGCTCATCTGAATTCACTGCGATGCGACGCAGATTATCAATCAGAGCCTGGCGATGTTGCGGAGAGGATTGAATGAGGTCAAAAAGAGACATTTTGACCGGAGCCTGGGTGAGTTGTTTCATAACACTCTCCTCAACTGACATGGGAATTTGAGCCCGAGGTGCAGCACGAATAGAGACCCGAGGTCTCGGGGCTAATGAGGAAGGAGGAACTCCTTCAGGGGCTGCAGAAATGACAACCCGTGGTCGAGATGCTGTAGATGAGGATGGATTATCATACTGTTGGGTTCTAGTGGCGATATGAATTGTGTCGATTTGAGAAGGTGGAAGATCATTTGGAGTGGAATCACTAGAAGTAGAGGCCTGAGTAGATCGTTGGGGCTCAGATGGAGCTAAGATGACAGGAGGTGCTTGTTCCTCCTCCTCCAGCAAAAGATCACTTTCTTCCAAAAGGCTGTTGACGACAGATTGAAGAGCTTTACATCCCTCGGTATCATGACCCGGGGTACGGTGGTAAGCACAAATCAAATCAGAGTTAAACCAGGTAGGTTTAACTCCTTTAGGGTTATAGGGTTTAATCGGAGGAAGAGATATGGATGAAGATTGGATAAGTTGGCGAAGGATTTCAGTATAGAACCCGGTAGACAAAGATGAGGACAGAGATGATGAAGGCGCCTCTTTTACTTTAACAGACTGCCGAGGTAAAAGAACCTGCATGTTAGGTTTGACAGTCTTTTTAGGGATCATCTTATTTTTTTGGACATCTGGAGGAGCAGCCTTGGGCACTTGAGATGGAAGTAAGTGAGACATGATTGATTTCGGTGGAGGAGGAGCCCCTAAAATAGATTTTGAAGATGATGGAGATGTGACAAGTGTTGTGGTCTTCAGAGATAAGGGAGGCTGCTTGGTTGAAACTAATGATGATTTAGATAATTTTGATTTAGATGAGGGAGAAGCTTCCCAAGTAGGTGTAATCGGAGGAAACGAGAAAGTGCCCTGGTTTTTTGTAACGAAGATGATGACTACGATAAAAGAGGTGACGTCTTTTTAGTAGGTAAGTCCACTTTTCGAGGGGCTGGTGAAGAATGTGTTGTAGAAGAAGATGATGGTTTTGATAAGTTTGTAGAAGAAGACACCTTCTCGTGGACAAATCCAATCTTTTATGAGGCGCAGAGAGAGATTTTGCGGGGAAAGCACCAAGAGTATTGATGGTTGAAATATGGGCTTTCCTTTTGAGGATGGTGACAATTTCAACCGCATAAGGTGATTGTAACCTTTTCGAGGGAAGCAAATGGGGAGGTACTGATGACGCAACATTAGATTTTAGTTGTCTCGGTCTAAGTTCAGGAACCGAGCGTATAGGTGTTGGTGCTACTTCTTTAGATTTCCCCTTAATAGGCAAAGTAGCATTGGTGATGGAAGAAGTGAGTGATGAAGAAGCAGTTCCTTGCGAGGGAACTACTTCTGGTACAGTAATTGTGGGTGAAACTACTGTAGGAAAGGAAACAGGAAGAGTCAAAATCGAAGATGCTTCCGTCGAAGTCGGCACAACTATAGGTACATTCACCAAGGGCATAGTCACAGCAAAAATGGGAGAAACAGAAGTGGATGTATCCGGTGGAAACTCGAAGGGATGTAATTGCCTCGAGCATTGAAAGAATGTCTGACGATGAGACAGATGAGGATGACACTGTCTCGGGTATGGACGGAAGATCAGACAAAGAAGCAGAGAGAGGTGAATCCGTATCTAACAATGTTGGAATATTCAAAGACGGGCTATCTGAAGATGGTGGAATCCCAATGATTAACGAAGCGGAAGGAGGTTCTGATTCGGTCGATGTGTTCGCAGATGGCTTAGTTTTAGAAGAAGATTCTTCCGTAGAGATGAAGCTGATAGTATGAGTGTTTGGTTTTTGAGACTCTGAAGCATCATGGTTCGGGGAATGATTGGGAAAAGGTTGTTTAAAGACATCCAGCGCTTGATTTGGGGGAGCATTTGGGTTATCCAGAATGAGCTCACCTTTATCAATGAATTTCTGGACAAGATTTTTGAAGGTCTGACATCGTTCGATGTCATGACCTTTGGTTCTATGATAATGACAGAAGTCATTTTCCCTATACCAGAATGGACGTTCTTGGCTTTCATCAATATTCCTAATGGGGGGAAGTTCGATCATGTGGACTTCCAACATTTTTTCCAGGATAGAAGCATATGATTCCCCCAATGAAGTGAAAGATCGAGATGATGAGGTCCCTTTTCGAGAAGATGAGGAGTCTCTTCGTGGTGTTTGATTAGAAGTGGTATCGGCTCGTGATGTTTTTAATATGATAGCATTGGTGGATCCCTGATTCTTGTCTTTAGAAGTGGAAGGATTTGATTTGGTAAACCGAGAAAAATCGGTTTAGATTTAGAGCGAAGTTTTAACTTCCCTTGTTCAATGGCGCGAGATTCAAGTTTGCGTGCCATCGTAAAGGCTTCTTCAAATGTATGAAAGGTCTGGATCCTTAAAGTGGAAGAAATATGATTAGCACAAGATCGAGTAAACAACTCGATCTGTTGGGATTGAGGAAGGGAGAAAGACAATTGGTTTATTATCCCTCTCCAACGAGCGACAAAGTCTGCAATAGACTCATCATCGAATTGACGAATGTTATAAAGATCTGTAATCGAGATCTTATGCGTGATATTTATTGAAAAGTTTTCAACAAACATCTAGGCCAATTGAGAGAAAGAAAACAAGGAATGTTGAGGAATGTTATTATACCAGTCTAAAGCAGGACCTGCTAGAGACATAGGAAAAGTACGGAGCATAAGCTCCTGATCTGGACTATGAGGTAGCAAGCATGTTTGAATGCTCGCACTTGAAATCTTTGTTGAGGGTCCTCCGACTATGAAATTTTGAAAATTTAGGAAGTTCCCATTGGGGAGGATAAGGCTTAAAAGCCACTGAGGGGTGAATGGGTTCATTACACACTTCTTCAAAAGAGTATGAAGGACGAGCCCCTTTGGTGGAGGCTTCCAAGTCTGCGATTTTCTTGAAAAGAATTTGAACCACGTCAGATTGAGGAGGAGGCAGTGGCATGTCCTACATAAGAAGTAAATGGTGGATGTTGTTGAGGTGTCAACGGGGGATTCATCTGTTGATTGATAGGATGATAAGAGGAGTAACCAGGCATTCTGGGTGACGCCTGGTGGGGTATTTGTTGTGAAGGAGCCTGTGTATAGGCAGGCTATGAGATAATAAGTGGTTGAGAAAATGAAGGTTGGATGACAGACGGACTGTGATTGGTGGACTCCTATGCTTGTTGACTGAATCGGAACAGATTGAGGAACATGGGTGCCGATTTGATTGGACATATTGGGGAACAAGACCTGAAAGAGGCTTTCTACTGCCGGATTAGTTATTAAGGGCGCCGATGCTAGAGGATGGGTGAAGGTCACTGTTGCTGGAACATTGGAAGAAAGACCCACTGGAGGACGAGAAGCAGGAACCAACTGACTAGTCGAAGGGGGTTGACTCATAAAGGGGTATTGACCCTGGGACACAATGGACGACATAGATGAATTAACACAACAATATGCGGGTGCAGACGCACTCATTATAGCCAGAGAAGAGGACCTCTCAGAAGTAGGTTGTGGAATAGTCGAGGTAACTGCGGCGTTAGGAATAGGTAAGACTATTTGAGAACTAGTCGATATGGTCGGTGGAAGAGAAAAAGGAGGCACAGGTGCGCCACCCTCCTCCGTGGCTCGAGGCGAGAAAAATGATGCTAACTGTTCTACAAAAGCCTGGGATGGTTCACGAGAATAATCGTACACTTGCTGGATTGGTGGTCCCTGATCAGATATTTGAATAGACTTGTGTACTAGGTAGTCCATGAGGGCTACCGGATTGCGATCGAGGAGCGCTGAAATTCAGGATCCCCACGAGGAACATACTCTGAGTCAGAAGCAGATGATATTTCTGAAGGACTAGGGGAAGCTGGACGTGATGGGGTTGCTTTGGCCTGATAGAAAGGATTATATGACCAGGATGGGGAACCAACTAACAGCGGTCCCGAGGAAGACCTGGGGGGTGCCGAAACATCCACACTAGTGGTGATCTCGGAGGAAGAAGGGGCTAATTGAGCCATTCTTCTAGATTGTAACCGAGTGATGACCGTCATAAACAAGCAGAAAAGAAGATTGACCTAACTAATGCACTGCACAATTCAAGCAAAGCATAGGTGATTATCTCTTTTAAGTTTTTATGCTTTTAAGAAAGAAAATATTAGGGAGGGTTTTTTAGAACAGGAACTACTCAGATAGCCAAACTAAGGATGGTTTGGGGGATGTTTTGGTGAGGAGTCCCGAAGGCACTTCAATAAAAGACCAGTACGTGGCTTGATATAGGGGCCTACCCCCACACTTCACACACCATTGCGATAAGGGAGTCGGGTGCTTTGCCAATATATACCAGAACTTCCGTGAATTTATAGCGCGGCCCGAGTACCGCGTAGGCTCTTCCTCTTGGATGTCACTTCCAAGTAGGCGAGGCTAGGGAAAGAATTTTTGTTTAAATGCTTTATACCTAGTGATTTTGGCTTTGTGTGCAAGGGTGAAAAATAAAAATCAAATAGTGTCACTACCGATTTTGATCAATTTTCCAGCCTAATTAAAACTAGATGAAAAACATACAACAGAAATGACAAAGAAAGAGTTCTTTTTTTTTTTTAAGCACTTAAAAATGAAGTGTTTGATTTCAATGAAGACAAGTCAAACAGATTCTTTCCCAAATGCGATTAAATTCTTTTTAAGCACCAAAAATTGAAATGTTCGAATGTGATAGACAACAAACAAAGAATTTTTTTTTTTTTTTTTTTTAGTTCCTAAAAGGAAAAAACACCGTAAAGAGAAATACTGTAGATTTAGCTCTCCGAGTGTGTGGACTTCAAAAAGTGCGTTGTTGAGCTCTTCCTCGAACAATCCCACGAACAAGCAAAGTGCTCCGCGGGAAAAGGTTAAGCAAACACCAAGCAAGATCGAGAAGGATATATCCAGATAATGGTGAAACGAAGATTTCTATTTTAAGGAACTAGAAAAAGTTCAAGGAAGTAACAATTTCGCATAAAGAGCAAGATTGAAATGTTTGAAAGGAAATGCTCAAGCGAAGCGATAAAAATCAGTGAAGAAAAAGAACAAAGCTCAAAACTAAAAAAAAGAGATGAACTTACCAATAAGGGACTTTGGTTGGGTCCCACCGGGTGTGCCAGAATGTTGATCAAGAATTTCACGCTTGTTACCTGTCCAAGTTAATGCACCAAACTAAACACAAAAACCCTGAAAAACTCCAATGAAATCGATACCTGATGGACAAGATCCGAAGATGTAGACGGATAAGGAAGCCGATGTAGATAAGACGGGCGCACACGAGCAATTCTGCACAGTAGATCCAAGTAACCTGCGAGACACCGATGCTTGACAGAAAAAGACCACGTTAAAAGATATTTAGGTGGACTGCCCGAGAAGCGGATCCGGGAAGCGATAAGCTCCCTCGGCGGATGTCAGTCCACGTTTTCAATTAAGTAAAGAAGCATACATGATAAAAGATGTATGTACAAGACTAGATTTTCTGATCAAAGTAATAAACAGAATCTAAACAATGAGACGTAAAGCAAAGCAAAACAGGAACCGTGAAAACAAAGCTGGATTTATGTTACCTGTGTCCTTTTCCTGCTTTTGCGGAGGATGATCGGCGTCGATTATGTAGAATCGGTGTCGATGAGTTGAGATCGGCGTCAATCGATGTACATCGGCGTCGATCCAGTACAGATCGGCGTCGACTGATAAAGATCGGCGTCGATCCGAGACAAAATGCGAGAAGATTTGGGAATCGGAAAACGAAGGCAAGATCGTCAACGTCTGCTGGATCTGCAGAAGCCGGAGAGATACTGGCAAGACTGCACCTGTGCTGGGTGCAGGAATAGAGTCACCAGAAAATCAATGGAGACGTGCGATGTTGATGTGATAAGAGCAGAGTAACGGTGCTCCTCTCAGGGATTGATTTGGACAAGATCCGCTCTCATTCGATAGATAATGTTCACACTTGATGCTCAAAGATCTCTCGTTCTCTCTCTTACAATATGTGTCTCTCTGTGTGTCCCTCATCCGTCGCTAGAACTGAGTTCTGGGCCTCTATTTATAATCGGCGCCGCTCCGAAAAATCGGCGTCGACCGAGTACCGGTCGGCGCCGATCACGGAACAGACTCCCGAGACGGCCAAAAGGAGCGATTTCTGGAAAGATAAGAGTGATCCCTCCACCTCAAATACGGGAAATATCCCACTTTGGGAGGAGGAGAAATAGGGGGGATATATGGATAGAATAGATATGGGGTAGATAAGTGGTTAGGATACATGTGAAAAGGTGTAATTAAATAGTTAATATTTAATTACTCACGGGTAAAACATAATGGGGTGAATTAAACTTAGGATAGGTGTTTAAATCACAAATTGAATAATACCCCAAGGGGATAGTGGTGATATAAACGTGCCTCAGGTTACCTAAGAGAGCAAATGTGCATGAGGGACACTAAATTGGATAACCAATTTTAGGTGTCTACAAAAGGTAGTATTTACAATGATTTGTTTTGGTTGAGTGATAGTAGTCTTGACTCCTCCTTTCTTCTTGCTCCAAGTGTTGGTACATGCCTAATTTTTAGTATCTTTCTTATGAAAAAGGAGGGGAAATGCGCAGATTGGCAAGCGAGAGAACTCGGAGAAAGTTTGTAAATGGAAGACCTTTCCTTTCAATGGTTTCAATTTGACAGTTTTCTATGTAAAGTAAGTCCCGACACTTGTGGATAGTTAATCCCCAGTGCCATTTTAATTAGCAATTGTCTTCGATTCCCTCTCGAAATAGGGGGTATTGGAATATGTAATGGGTTGGAGGGATTATCCCCTTGTCACACAAGATGGTAAGTTTTATAGTCTATTTTAGTTTATTTTATTTTATTTTATATTGGGCCCTCAGAGAGCTTCCTCTCCTAATGTCATTCACCATTGGCATTTATCCATAGATTCCATACCATGTTACTGCCAAAACATTGGGAGTGAGCCTACTAATTACAACTCATTGTTTTGAAAGTGACAATGGGAAGAAAAACATTAGCCGTGGAGTATGTTCGTGAGAGTGTCAAATGGAAGCATCACTTTGACACATCAGATTCGTTGGATTCGTTAAGAAAGCATATCATATTTCTGAGATATGTGGCGTTCCATTCTATCTTGGTGTTGAAAATGAAGACGGGATGCTCTATTATTACATAAACAATCTTGATATTTCGATGACCTTTGTGATGCCCAACGATCGCCGGATAAGATAAAATTGTACAATCCAGTGACTAACACATTTTATGTGAATCAATCCATCCCCAATTTGACATCTTCATGTGCAGATGGGTCTGATGAAAGGAAGGTTGTTGCCCTTATTTCTGAGTTGGAAAGGGAGATCGCGCCAAAACAGGTAGAGGAACGGCCATTTGATGATCTGCATTCTTTGGAGCCATTTGATGATCAGCCTTCTTTTGCCCAACATTCTAGAAAATTATTGTAGCAGAGCTCTGCAAATTCTTGTACCAACATTCTGGAAAATTATTCTGGGACAGTATTGAAAATATTGTAGTTCTAAATTACCATAACAGAGTTATGGAATTATTGTATTCTGGTGAAAATTTCTGTGGCATAGTCTTAAAAATTATTGTATAGATGTTATATAAACATATAAATGTTTAAATGTTACAAGCAACAGTTTATATGTTGACTGATTTACTTGCATTCATCAATTGGACGAATAAATGTTACGTATAAATGTTTATAGGCTACAAGTAGCTTGATTTGATGAGCTTTAATTATAGGCTAAAATTATCTATGGGGTTAGTAGTTCAGTTACCTATAAATGTTTATACAAGCAACAGTTTCGGTGAGCTTTATTTTTACAAAGAATTGTTTGGTTAACTTTATTTTCGATAAAGAACTTCTAATACCGAATTTTGATCCTTTTGTACTTTTTCATGCCCCTCACAGGTAATATTCACATAACTTTGTACTATTCTAGCCAAAATTAACACATAATGTGAGATGTGCTCCAACGCTTTTAAAATGTTAAAATTAAAAGGTAATATGTTGATTATAATTTTGAGATTTTCTCTTAACCTTAGAATGTTTTGAGATTTTTGGTTTCTGTGCAAGGTTTAATTTCATGGTCTAGGGTTTAGAACAAGTGTTCTTATATCTATTTAAGGAGTATGTTTTCTTATACTTAGGTCAACTGATCTTTTACCTTGACATATCTTTTAGCTTGATGTTATATATAGTAGATCTTGATCTTTTAGCTAGTGGTTATATAGAGTAGATCTTTTTATTTTCATTTCACAATTTATTTAGTAATTGGGTTAATCTTTTGTGCAGGATTTAACTTAGTAGTTTATGGTTTAGAAGTATTATTTTTCATCTATTTAAATTTTCTTAAATGCTCAAAATTAGAAGTCATTTTACCATTTTTTAGCACAGAGTATATGTGGATAACTTTTCGTTCATGATCTATTAGTATTCTATGCATTGATTTTACATTCTAGGGTTCAGATGCGTTGTTCTCACATTTATTTGTCCCATGGATTTTTGTATACATGCCAAGTTAATGATTGCGATAGTCATTTAGTCAATCTTAAGGTTCAATGAGAGATTTGATGGTGGGATTATTTTGTTCTTATATTTACTTAATGGATTGGTTTATGTCCGCGATAGGAATTTAGTTATTTCTAGAACTCAGAGAGAGATCTGTACATATGTGCTATAGGAAATGGTTTGCAGGGTTTAGGGTTGATTTTTGATTTTTTTGTTCTTCCAGAAGAAGTGAACATTCATATCTGACCTAAACAACAGATTGATTTTTTATTTCTTCCATACGGTCAACCTTCATATCTAACCTAAATAATTTTTGGATTCGTTTCAATTATAAGAGCTTTTCCCTCCTCCCTATTTTCCTTTCTCTGTTGTTTATTAAGTGATGAGGAATTTATTTTGGTAATCATAGTTAGCTCTTTGTTAGTTTTTTTGGGAATCATATTAAGCCCTTTGTTAAAATGTAACAATTAACCAATACTTCAGAAATAAATTTAGCAATTAATAAGAGTGTAATTCTCTTCATACTTTAAAACGAATGTGCAACAATAATTATCTTCATAGGTTGTTAATATTTTGGGAATCCTATTAAGCCTTTTGTTCAAATGTAACAATTAACCAATACTTTAGAAATAAATCTAGCAATTAATAAGAGCGTAATTCTCTTCATACTTAAAAACGAATGTGCAACAATAATTCTCTTCATAGGTTGTTACTTTGATCACTAATGTGTTAATACTTGCGGTTCTTCAGTTGCCTCTTCATCATCATTCCCTCTTGTTGCCTTTGCTCTTGCTTCAACTTCTGTTTGTGCATTTGATCATCTCTTTTCAGGGGTGGAAATTACACTGAGAATGGTAGCAGTTATCAAGAGAACTATTGCTATAAGAAATGCTCACTTTAGATTGGCACAAAGGACACCACAAACCTTTGTTCTTGTGAAAGGAAGAATTTTGTACCATTTACTGTAAGAACCAGCTGTAAATCCTAACACATTTCCTACTACCGAGAAAAAAACATTTTTAATTGAAAATGAGAAAAAATACAAGACGAGTTAGATTTAAAAAATAAATGTATTCATCACATAAAAGACCCTCATGTTTGGGACACAAGAATACAATCTAGAAATCATATGTAATAACCTGGTTTCATTTTTTATTAGAGAATTGGCCCATGCGAAATTCAACATATAGCCATGAAATAATAGATAAAACTCAATTTCTTCTATCAAAATTTACACAAAACAAATAGAAGACTTCCCAGAAATAGGATTCTTTCCTCTAATAAAATTAAAAGTAATGGTGTAATCTAATGAGTACAAATGAGGCAAATAATATTTTTTACGCTAATCGATGTCAAAATTATTAAAGCTTTACATGGACAAAAGAAAAAAACAAATGAAGAGGACTATGGGAAAGGAAAAGGAAAAATTAAAAATTATTAAAGCTCTACACGGAGAAAAGAAAAAAAACAAATGCAGAGGACTACAGGATAGGAAAAGGAAAAATTCAAAATTCAATGAAAAAAACCTGAAGAGTGCCACCCACGCCAAGGCTGCCATGAGTGTAAAAGTGAACATGAATGTCGATGCCATAGTAATCCCTACAATATTCCCCTTCCCCAATCTTGATTATTGCCCACCTTTGTAGCACATATTTTGTAAAGGCCCTTTTCAGAATATATAGTAACGATTCAACCAACAATGATATTCCTTCACATTAGAAACTTCTACCGATCTTAATTTTTGTGTTTTTGTTTGGGGCGGGACCCGAGCACTTTGGCAGAAAATCCATTTCTATACAACAATTTTGTTTGCATCTTCAAATTAATGCCCGAATAAACCTACTAACAATTCTATATGATTAAAAACCAATTATGATTCACAATTTAATTGATTATAAATTGGGATCTTATCTCAAGAATATTTAAGAGCTTTGTCCTTTTTGTCCCCTTCGATTACAGCGGATGAGAATTCTCCACAGGCCCAATGATTCGAATTCCTCCGAGGATGTTTTTGGGTCTATAGTAGTCATCTGCAAGAAAGAGTCAATGATAGTTCATAAAAAAACCCCACCAACAATTCATAAGAAAATACATACCCAACATTGAATTAAAGGCTAATTTAGATGCCATTATACAATGTACTTGTTATCCAAAATTACCCCGGGATTATTTTGGCTTTAATAGCTTTAAAAATGGACTTAGCCATTTTCACAAGTTTATGAATCAAATGGTCGTCAATTTGCACTTCCCAAATACACTAGTCATTGGTATTCAAAACCGCATGGGGCACAATTTAAAATCATTGGCGGGTTGGTTATAACAATTGACTGAAATTCAAATGACTGTCAAATTTAGCATTGGCTTCGGTGGGGACACGTGGCAAGAGCTTAGCGGTCTGGCTAAGTCGAGGCGGGGTCACGCAGAACCAGTTGACAAGAATTCAAAGGGCTAAAAGTTCTAATTCCGCGGGACTAAGCCACAATTTATATTTCGTCGAGTCCGAAAGCCGCGATACAAAGGAAAGCAAAGGGGACAACCGGAAGCTAACTAAAAAGCCAAAAAAAATCTCAGTCCCGGACTTGGAAACTGCGATGCAAAGAGCCAAGTGACACCATTTCATTAGCTCGCATTTCACGAGTCTGACAAACGCGAAGGCCCATCCAATCATATCTGAGCACGAGGTAAAAGATTGATAGGTTATGACACCTGGAAACGTGGTGCTTCCTCATTTGCTCATGTTTCATAATTGTCGAGGACACTATTAAAGGTCTAACAACGCATTAAGGTGTGGATCTTCCTCATTGGCTAATCTTTCGCCGATGTTCGAGGTTGGAGATCAAAGTTTGGTAATGCATTAAGGCGTGAAGCCTTTCTATTGGCTCACATTTCACAATTGTTAGTCGAGGGACAAATTGCTCTTCTCTTTCTTCCTTCTCTTTCATTCATGCTATATATTGTAAAATATTTCATTTTGAAAGGATGGACGATCGAATATTGTAATGGAACTCCATAGAATTTGTTCCAGCAGTGTGGTCGTCAAAACTCCATTTTGGACTTGGCTAGTGTTCTAATGCCTTCCTCTCGCAACTATAATGGCATGTGCCTACTTTTATTGCAATAAAGCTTGATTTGTGACACCTCTGTCTATAATTAACTTGTTTTATTTACAACCTTGCCTCTCTTTTGCTTTTTACTTTGTGTTGTGCATGTCTTTTCCTCGCAAGTTCAATTATGTTGTGCTTCATGTGAGAAAAGATCGTAGATGAAGCTTGGGTTTGTGTCACTTATGTCTGGCCTCTCCCTTCTACATTTCCTTCTCTTTCTCCCTCACTAGATGTCTATCACCCATTTTCTCGGTGCTATCACCACCTTTTTAGCTTATTATTCCCCTTCAATGCATCTTTCTAACCGTTTCTCTCTCCCTAGTCCCTTGGCATGGTTAGTTTAGGATTAGTTAGCTACATTTTTCTTTCTAGGAGTAGGAGTCGTTTAGCATTAGATTAGGAAGAAGAACCAACCTCCTTTGGAGGTCTATCTCAAGTAGCAAGTCCCACAACTTGGAGATAGTACCCATGTTACCCCAGTCACACTGTTTGCCTTAACACATTCACATGCTTTGAGTAAATTGAGGGTGTTGTGATTTGGTGATAACAGTACTCTCGCATTCCATCATTTTCCCTTCCACGAAATCATCCTACTAGAAATAGTCACTTGAACCCAAAAATTATTAGGCTTTCATTGCACAAGTAAAAAAGAAAAATCCCCATTGCCAATAAGGCGGTGCCAATTTTTTTGTGAGGATATTTTGCCACTGCTAAAGTGGGTTCAGATCTCCTACACTTCCAATACAAAATTGCAGCTAATGTTAAAGTCTAAAGTCTTTCGGTGTCACAAAGCTCGTATCGAAATCCAATATTAGCTAAAATATTCATGGGGCTTGACCAACAAACAATATCCGTGCTCCAAACACATCTCCCCATTCTGCCAAAGGGTGTGATTTTGAGATGCTTTCAAAAAGGCTTCGGTAATCAACCTTAGCCATATATTGACTTTTGAAAATCACACTTTGATCTAATAAAGTGATCCATAAGTAGTGATCTAAAGCAAATGTTGCAAAAATGCATTGCTCATATGTGTTTCTAGGGAAATATCAATAGAAAACATTGTCTCTAACTTTGCAATCGAAAAATCCCAAACCACTTGAAATGTTTTCATGTTGTTTCAATAAAAGTGAAACCTCCTGCCTAGGGTTCTATACAATGGTTAGATACAAAATCGAACATAAATTACAAATGTTGTTGTAGATACACAAAAATACAGTGGATCTTACAGATAAAACATCTCATCAATGCATGAGATATATGTATTAAGCCAAAAGGAAACAAAATCGGGGATAAGAAACAAAACTAATCCTTGCTTTGTTTTTGCTGTTTATGCAAAAATGGGGATGGGGATGGGAATGGTGATGGCGATGGCATTGTCGTTGTGCGTCGTTGGCGTGTTGATTGAAACAACAGTGTTTTTCCAAAGGGAGTTGAATGCGTTGAATAAATGGGGACATCCCATGGATACTGCTCACCCTACAAACCCTAAATATTTGTGTGGCTTATTCCCTATCCCATAAATTTCCTAGGTGGGCATTAACGTGTATTGACCCATGTTGCTCACCTCCAACATGCTTCCGCTTTCACTTTAGCTTTCGCTTTCACTTTAGATTTCACCTAGGCAACATGGGATTACTTGTTTTGATTCAAACGACGCCCAATAGATCTAGCTCCCCTCACTCACGATCGATTCACCAAACGTCGCGCCCACAAATCCTTCCTGTTTCGACCATTGAGGCTCCTACTCACAAATCAACCCTACACAAAGCAAATACAACGAGGCAATAATGGTGAAAAAGAAAAAATGAATTAACAAAAAGCACACATCAAACTCCAAAAACATGAAACAAATGAACAACAAAAATAAAAAATAGATAGAAACAATGCAACCAACAAAGAAGAATAACACCCAAAAATGAGTAAGAAATGATCTAAATAAGGGCATTGCGGTAAAGATTTTAGGTTTGAAAGCACCCTCCTAAAGCAAATCCTTCGCCTTTCTATGTTTGATTCGATAGGCTTCGCTCACCTGATTTTTTCATATCTCGCTCTGCTTTGCCCCCGACAAAACAAAAAGGAAAATTGCATAAATAAAGACCAAAAACAAATTCAAAATGCATGTAAAAAGAAAAAATGGTTCTATGCATGCAACTTACCGCAAAAAACGTATAGACGCGTCATCATATTGCCGTCAAATATAACCTATTGTCATGCCCGTCAAATTTAAGCTCATGACGTGAACGATGAAAGGCCTTTCCCGTAGGGGACGCCTTCGGCGTAAATATGGTGTAGATTGACTTTACAAAAGTTATTACATGACAAAGTCAAGTTTACTTACAATTCGAGTTTGTTTTTGGTTTAATGCAAATGTCACTAAACCATCATATTATTACTTGATAAAACCAAATTTACATATAATTCATGTGTTTCATTTTAATGTAAATGCCATGAAATATTTATTTTCTCTTCTATATAGTGAAATTTCAACACACGTTTAAAAATCTTTAATTATATCAACCATCAATTATGAATTATATCAACCTCTATAAAATTATGTAATGATTTTTCAAAATGTATAATTTTTTTATGAATAAGATTTTATAATATATTAATAAAAACATGATACAAGATAATTCAACAACAAAGAAAGCGGTATGAGAGCACGCCCAAAGCCACAAATAAACTAGGTAAAGCTTAGGAACACAACCAAAACAACTTTAAAAACATTGAATTTAAGTAATCATGGCAAAAATACCTTAAGAGAGAGAGGGTTATGATCATCTGGGGGAAACCAGACTAGGAAGGTCTTTACCAATGTCCGGCACTTCCTAGCCGTAACCCGAGGGGTCTTCTTCTTCAATGTCAAAGAACAACCCGCGTGGTAGAAATGGCAATGGCCATCCGGGAAACTTATCCGACAGAGAGGCAAAGGCGAAGGTGGAAGGCTCCACCTATCATGGTTACATGGCTCGGAGAGGCAACATGTGAGCCCCAACCGATTGACAAGCTAGCTGGGAGCCCCAACCTTGATGGCAAGCTAGGGGAGACAAAATTCTCCGTGGTTGGGCGCCAAGACCAACGAGCATGGTTGAAAGAGCGCTGCTGAAATGGCTTCGATGACCTCATCGGGGGACGGCCGTAAGCGGGGAGAGAGCACCGCAAGGGTAAAGGTGGCTCCCGAGCAACAGTACAAGGGGCATCACCCCAATGATGCAAGAGTGTTTGGAGGTGCTCCACCTCAAGGGCCACCTTATTAGCTTGAACTTGTATCTGCAAAGCAACACATTGGAGATAACCACCGACTTATTATACATGGAGAATTGTTGATCAACTTCAACATTAGCAAAAAAATGAATTCTTTTCTTTCCATAACCAAAACAGAATGTCCCCTCTAAAAACATGTCAAATTTGGGAAAGCATGTGAAGTAATCTGTGATTATCTCCTACAAGAATATGTTGTCAGGTAAAACACTCTGGCCGGAGGGGGAAAATGAATGAATGAATCCAATTCCAAGCCCGTTGGGCTTTGGGACAAAACCAAAACAGTGTGATAAGGTTTCCAAGTGCCCACAGAAAGGGCATTTGGGAGCCGAAACACCAATTTGAATGAGACGAGCACCAACTCTTTCAAGTATAATTTTGAGCCAATATAAGAAATTATTTCTTTAAACAAAGAACATACTCTTGCAAGTGGAAGGAACATAGTCATTTAAATGTCCTTACGGTAAAATAGAAAAAAATGATTAATTAATTACTGAGACTTTAAAAAACTTGGGAAAAGTTTTTGATGATTAAAATTTTGAGAGGCCGCACAATATTCATGTGCACTATTCGTATGTCATCAAATTTGTTCCACGCAAAATTCACCATTCCATGCCTTTGACAATTTTTGGTGTTAAAACCCACCCATGGTGACGTTACACGTGTTATTCTAAGAAAATACGCGTGTGCGCATCTTTGATGGGGCTAAGGAACCTCCCACGACAAGTGGGGTACAATTTTCTCATGCAAATACAAAAATATTAAAGTAAACAAAGGCGATTGTTCTAAAGTGGCGTACCGAGAACCTTCGCGAAGGTCCAAAATGGTGGTTCAACACTAACAACCCAAAGAGTTTGAGGTGGATATATATTTATATATTTATTTATTTATTTTAATTATTTATAAATTGAATAGTATATTTTATGAGATTCAAATCAATAAAATAAAATAATATAAATATCTTAATTACGTTGAAGGCATTCCCTATCCAAATATAAATATCTTAATTACTAGACAAGGTGGTGATAGTCTCCTGGGGGCCTGCTCAACACCCACACTATCTGATGCCTCATCATCATCATCCTCTAATCCCTATGTATCCAACTCCTCGTCACCATCACTCTCCTCAAAGACCTCTATGAATTGGGCCCTCCCTCTACCCTTGCAATCATGTCCTGGAACCCAAGGTGCGCGACAATCGAAACATAGTTTCTTTCACCTCAATTCCTCCTTGTCCTCTCTAGATCCAAATGGTCTCTAGGTTGTATCTTTCCTAGGTGGAGGTACCTTCGGCTATGAACCCTCAGTTATAGAAGGGAAACCCTTAGGCTGCACTCGAGGTGGAAACCTCGACTTAGGAGTGGATAACTCCAAGTCACGAGCTCTCCTAATAGCCTCATGCAAAGAAGAAGGCTCAAATGCCTTCACAAATCCAACGAGAGCGTCTGTCAAACCTGTTGTGAATAGGGAAATCAACCTCATCTCTATAACATCAGGTACCATGACCGATAGTCTCTAAAAATATGCAATATATTGATCCAAGGAACCGATCTGCCTCAAATGAGTAAACTCTCGAAATACCCGGGTCCCTCCTATCAAATATGCTCTATAGCCTCTTTGTGAACTCTGCATAAGTCGTGATGTATATGTGCCCTGTGTAAGCAACCCATGATGCCACCAATCATGAACGTCTCCCTCTAGATGTAAGATTGCAAACTTAATTACATCTTCCTCACACATAGGATTCAAGTCGAAGTATGTCTTAAACTTCGCACCTAAGACCGTGCAAGTACACTTCTTAGAATCAGTCGAAATGTGGAATGTAAATCTGTCCCAACCTCCTTTGCATCTCTCGGTACATGTGCTGGTAATCTCTCCTAAGCATGCGCCAATCTTCATTTTGCAATATTCTGGAATTGCATGTTGTCACAAAAGTCATAACTTAAGGTCCGGTACCTTTCCAACAAGACTCCTCATCTACAATATCCCCTGGCTATCGTACCTGTGAAACTTCCGGATCCTTCAAGAAAGAAGGTTCGTGAAACCCCAGAGGCCTGGTAGAAGAATGGGGGACCGCTGTCCTGAATGTCCACCCTCACCTCTTTGACCATGTTGTCCCCTATTGTTATTTTCTCCTCTTTCCGCATGAGTATCAAACATGTCTGTGCTAATCTCTCAGTGAGCTGGCTCAAATAGAGATTGGTAGTCTCATGTTGCTTTACCATGTTGGTGAACAATTATTTCATCAGATCTACCCCTATATCCTCATTGTCTCTGTCCCCCATCTTTCAATCCCAACAGGCTAGAGAAACAACTGCTCTGATACCACTGAAATATCCCTTATGGGATACTACTTAAAAATGCACAAAATATTGAAAATTTGCAGCCAAATAAAATAAGAGTTTTTGCAGATTTCTACAATAAGGACAGCAGACTAAAGAAAATTAAAATCTCCCAAAATATCCACTCGAATTACATGAAAATTTAAAGAAAGCTTGATATTATTATAAAGGACATAATAACATTGTTTTTGGAGTTTTACAGAAATTAAAATGCTGCCAGAAAAAGCACAACGTGCCCTAGACAGCTGGAAAACTTCAGAGGTTCGTAACTCTCCAAATACAAGAGCAAAAATTAAGGGTCTTTGGAAATAACATTAACAAATATAGGAAATAATATTTCCACCTTCAGATCTGAAAAATGGCCGACTGGAAACCCTCCAAATAAAGGTTGCAAGTCACCTCGCTTGGAAAGGGGTTGGAAGCTGATGGAGGCACCTTCAAAGTGATGCTAAGCCTAGCCCAGATGGCTTCCATAAGTCTGATCTGGAACCCCTCTGATTATCTTCCCCCAAATTCTCCCGAAAATCCTCAAACCCTTCCTCTGAACCCTATGATAATATCCATGTAACACAGCCTTGAAAGTGGCTCCAAAATGATAGACTAGGGTAGATATATCACTAGCGAAGAATGCCCTACTAGCTAGGGATGAGGTCTCTCACCACCAAAGCTAGGGTCCCTGTGGGATTTGACTCCATAAGTTGTAGATGCGCAAATAGCAGTTGCACGTGAAGGGTCAATAAAATGTATGCCAAAAAGTGCCTTTCCTTTCTCTCCTAGCTCCTTATATACTTCTCCTCGGCAAACGAGCCCCAATAACCCTAGGCACATTTCATTCCATGGAGGGGCCAATAAAATAAAAGTAACTAAAGTTATTTTTTCCTTTTTGAGTCGTCATGGTCCAAAAGTGACCCCCAAACACAAAACTTGGATATTAGAACCACAAGGCCCCTTCCCAAAAGCTCCTAGCGTCCACAACCCCTTGGGTACGACCATGGTTTGGACTCGACTTGACCCTTAGGCCTTTTGGCGTAGGAAAGGGGACATTACAAAATGTAACAATTAACCAATACTTTATAAATATATAAAGCAATTAATAAAAGCGTAATTCTCTTCATACTTAAAACGAATGTGTAACAATAATTCTCTTCATAGGTTGTTCCTTTACTTTGTAATGTGTTAATACTTGTGGTTCTTGATTTGCATCTTCATCATCATTCCCTCTTGTTGCCTTTGCTCTTGCTTCAACTTTTTTTGTGCATTTGACCATCTCTTTTCAGGGGTGGCAGTTACACTGAGAATGGTAGCAGTTATCAAGAGAACTATTGCTATAAGAAATGCTCACTTTAGATTAGCATAGATGACACCACAAGCCTTTGTTCTTGTGAAAGGAAGAATTTTGTACCATTTATTGTAAGACCCAGTTGCAAATCCTAACACATTTCCTACTGCAGAGAAAAAAAAATTAATTGAAAATGAGAAAAAATACAGGACGAGCTAGATTTCAAAAATAAATGTATTCATCACATAAAATACCCTCATGTTTGGGACAAGAGAATACAATCTAGAAATTAGATGTAATAACCTGGTTTCATTTGTGATTAGAGAATTGGCCCATGCGAAAGTCAACATATAGCCATGAAATAATAGAGAACACCCAATTTCTTCTATCAAAATTTGCACAGATCATCCCATGAATGAATGAATAGCTTTGTTTTTGCAGCAAATGTTGTTATGGGTAGTCTTAGTATCCATAGCATGCAATGATATCAAAGATTTCGGACTACAGTGATTAAAAATATACCAAACAAGAGTCGTTCTTTAGAGAAAGTGTATCTATTGAGGACAGGAGTATCAAATGCATTAGAACACCCTTTGATGGATACAAACTACAATAATTGAATTCAAGCTCATCGAGTTGTCTTTGATGCAAAAGTAATTTTAAGTACTTCTAGAATAACAAACGAGTGTAAAATTTGATCACATTGATGATATGTCCGTATTTTCTACTGTAGTTTAAGAGCAATAGTTATATGGGATTATAATTTGCACTCTTTTGGCAACATTGGGTAGTCGGTAGTAAGCATTGGGTTTAGGTAGTTTGTGTTAAAATGAAATAGAGAGAGAGTAAAACAAAAAGAAATTTTAAAAACTCGCACCTCAATATTGACCAAAAAAAAATTAGAAGACTTCCCAAAAATAGGATTCTTTCCTATAATAAAATTAAAATAAATGGTGTAATCCAATGAGCACAATCGAGGAAAATAATATTTTTACACTAATCGATGTCAAAATTATTAAATCTTTACACAAACAAAAGAAAAAAACAAACGAAGAGGATTATGGGAAGGAAAATGAAAAATTCAAAAAGTATTAAAGCTTTACACGGACAAAAGAAAAAACAAATGCAGAGGACTACAGGATAGGAAAAGGAAAAATTCAAAATTCAATGAAAAAGACTGAAGAGTGGCCACCCGCGCCAAGGCTGCCATGAGTGTAAAAGCAAACAGGAATGGCTATACCATCGTCATCCCCTGCAATATTCCCCTTCCCCGATCTTGATTATTGCCCATTGTAGCACATATTTTGTAAAGGCCCTTTTTCGGCTAACATAGTAACGATTCAGCCAACAACAAATCTTCCTTCTCATTAGAAACTCATGTGTTGGTCTTAATTTTTGTGTTTTTGTTTGGGGTAGGGCACGAGCACTTTGGCAGAAAATCTGTTTCTATACAACAATTCCATCTGCATCTTCAGATTAATCCCCCGAATAAACCTACTAATAATTCTATATGATTAAAAACCAATTATGATTCACAATTTAATTGCATAAATTGGGATCTTACTTGAAGAAGATTCAAGAGCTATGTCCTTTTGGTCCCCTTCGATTACAGGAAGATAAGAATTCTCCACAGGGCTCAATGATTTGAATTCCTTTGAGAATGTTTTTGGGTCTATAGTAGTCATCTACAAGAAATATTCAATGATAGTTCATAAAAACCCCAACCAACAATTCATAAGAAAATCCATACCCAACATTGAATTAAAGGCTAATTTGGATGCCATTATACAATGTAATTGTTATCCAAAATTACCCCCGAGTTATTTTGGCTTTAACAGCTTTAAAAATGGACTTAGCCATTTTTACAAGTCTGTGATGGTCAAACGACCGTCAATTTGCACCTCCCAAATACACTAGTCGTTGGTATTCAAACCAGCGGGAAGCGCAATTTAAAATCATTGGCGAGGTTGGTTATAAAACTCGACTAACGTTCAAATGCCTATCAAATTTAGCATCGACTTACACAGGGACACGTGGCAAGAGCTTAACAACTGCCTAAGTCGACGAGGTCAAAGACAGTGGTGGTAATTCAAAGGGCTAAAAGCTCTAAGTCCGCGGGACTAAGCCGCAATTTATATTTCGTTGGGTCCAAAAGCCACGATACAAAGGAAAGCAAAGGGGACAACCTGGGCACCAACTAAAAGCCAAAATGTTTCTAAGTCCCGGACTTGGAAATTGCGATGATGCGAAGAGCCAAGTGGCGCTCTTTCATTAGCTCGCATTTCATAAATTTGACAAATGCAAAGGCCCGTCCAATACGATTCTAGCACGAGATAAAACATTGATAGGTTATGACACTGGAAACGTGGAGCTTCCTCATTTGCTCGTGTTTCACAATTGTCAGAGGAGACTACTTAAGGTATGATAGTGCATTAAGGCATGGAGCTTCCTCATTGGCTAATCTTTCGTGGATGTCGAGAGATTGGAGATCAAAGTCGACAATGCATTAAGGCGTGGTGCCTTTCTATTGGCTCGCATTTCACAATTGTTAGTTGAGGGACAAATTGCGAAGAAACGTGGTTGTTTTCTATTAGCTCGTGTTTCTAAGGGTTTGACAGATCTGAAATGCGAAGGAGAATGGGCCCTTTTCACTAGTCCACGTGTCACATAGACTGAAAAAGGAAAAGGACAGTTTGACATCTCGAAGGAACGTGACAAAGTTTTATTGGCTCGTATTTTAATAAAGGCAGCCCAGAAAAGGTAAAAGGACAAGGATAAATGGTGAGTGAAGAAGTAAAGCCTCGATATTGAAACCCAATGGGAGACCAACACTTGGCAAAAGGAGAAGCAAGTACACGATGATAGAGGTCAATCCCCGAACCAATCAAAGGCTTCCAGATCTCAATTTCATGTGCCTCCTAACAAGCAAAACTTCAAATGGCCATATCTTTCGATCCCGAGCTCCAAATCAAACAAAATTTATATCACTGGAAAGCTCTCATCGAGCTCTTCAATTTGGCATCATCAAAATCTGATTTTTTTGTTTTTGGTGGGTCAAAATGGCAAAAACGGATTTCGGGGCGGAGAAGACAATTTTTGCACGCAAACAGTCAAATCAGACATCTCAACCACCAGACTTGATGAAGCATGGCTCTATTTGCTTCTACATGACGGAATTGACATAGTAATGGCTTTGTGAAGTTCCATGTGCTTTGCAAGAGGTCTTTAAGATAGATTGTCGGTGGTTAAAGACTAAAAGACATCCCCCTCTTCTCTCTCCTCTTCTCTTTCTTCCTTCTCTTTCATTCGAGCTATATATTGTAAAAATATTTCATTTTGAAAGGATGGACATTCAAATATTGTAATGGAACTCTGTATAACTTGTTCCAGAACAGTTGTGGGTCATCAAACCTCCATTTTTGGACTTTCCTAGAGTTCTAATGCCTTCCTCTCAGAATCGTAATGGCATGTGCATACTTTTATTGCAATAAGGCTTGTTTTGTGACACCTCCGTCTGTCGTTAACTTGTTTTATTTGCAACCTTTCCTCTCTTCGCTTCTTCCATTGTGTTGTGCATGTCTTTCTCCTTAGAAGTTCAACTATATTATGTTTCATGTGTGAAAAGATTGTAGATGAAGCTTGGGTCTGTGTCACTTATGTCTAGCCTCTCCCTTCTCCATTTCCTTCTCTTTCTCCCTCACTAGAGTGTCTATCACCCCTTTTTGGTGCTATCACCGCCTTTTAGCTTAGGATTTCCCTTCCATGCATCTTTCTAACCCTCTCTCTCTCTCTCTCCCTAGTCCCTTGGCATGGTTAGTTTAGGATTAGTTAGCTGCATTTTTTTTTCTAGGAGTAGGAGTAGTTTAGCACTAGATTAGGAAGAATAACCAACCTTCTCTGGAGGTCTATCTCAAGTAGCAAGTCCCACAACTTGGAGATAGTACCCATGTTACCCAATCACATTGTTTGCCTTAACACACTCACATGTTGAGTAAATAAAGGGTGTTGTGATTTGGCGACAATAGTAGTCCGCATTTCATTGTTTTCCCTTCCACGAAATCCTCCTACCTGAAATAGTCTCGAACCCAAAAATTATTAGGCTTCATCATTGACAAGTAAAAAGTAAAATCCCCATTGCCAATAAGCGCAAGTGCTGAATTTTTGTGAGGATATTTTTCCACCGCTAAAGTGGGTTCATATCTCCTTCACTTCTAATACAAAATGTAGCTAATGCGAAAGTCTTTCAAAGTGTCACAAAGCTCGTATCCAAATCCAATATTAGCTAAAATATTCATGGGGCTTGACCAACAATAGTATCCCCCGCTCTAAACACCTCTCCCCATTCTCGCCAAAGGGTGTGATTTTGAGATGCTTTCAAACTAGGCTACGGTAATCAACGTTAGCCATATATTGACTTTTGAAAATCACACTTTGATCTAATAAAGTGATCCATAAGTAGCAATCTAAAGCAAATGTTGCAAAATGCATTGCTCATATGTGTTTCTAGGGAAATATTAATAGAAAAAATTGTCTCTAGCTTTGCAATCAGAAAAAACCCAAACCGCTTGAAATGTTTTCATGTTGTTTCAATAAAAGCAAAACCTCTTGCCTAGGGTTCTATACAATGGTTAGATACAAAATCGAAACAATACAAAAATTACAAATGGTGTTGTAGATACACAAAAATGTGGGTGGATCTTACAGATAAAACATCTCATCAATGCATGAGATATATGTCATAAGCCAAAAGGAAACAAAATCGGGAGAAGAAACGAAACTAATACCGCTTTGTTTTTGTCTCATTTATGCAAACATGGGGATGGCGATGGCGTTGCCGTTGTCGCCCTTGGCATGTTGGTTAAAATGACAGTGTTTTTCCAAAGGGAATTGAATGCGTTGAATAAATAGGGGACATCCCATGGAGACTTGTTCACCCTATAAACCCTAAATATTTTTGTGGCTTATTCCCTATCCCATATATGCCCGAGGTGGGCATTAACTTGTATTGATCCTCCGCTTCGCTTTAGCTTTCACCTAAGTTAAAGCATGGGATTACTTATTTTGATTCAAATGACGCCCAATGATCTAGCTCCCCTCACTCACAAATGATTCACCAAACGTCGCCCCACATATCCTTCCTATTTCGACCATGAGGCTCCTCCTACTCCATCAAATCAACCATGCACAAAGTAAATATAACGAGGCAATAATGGTGAAAAAGGAAAAATGAATCGACAAAAAGCACACATCGAACTCCAAAAACATGAAACAAACGACCAACAAAAACAAAAAAAGTAGATAGAAACAACGCAACCAATGAGATAAGAATAGCACCCAAAAATGAGTAAGAAATGATCTACATAAGGGTGTTGTAATATTTTAGGTTTCTCGAAGCGCCTCCTAAAGCGGATCCTTCCGCCTTTCTTGTTTGATTTGATTGGCTCCGCTCAACCGATTTTCTCGGATGTGCTCTCGCTCTACCCCTCCTTACAAACAAAAAGGAAAATTACATAAATGAAGATCGAAAATACATTCAAAATGCATGTAAAAAGAAAAAATGGCTCAACGTATGCAACTTACCGCAAAAACGTCTAGACGCGCATCATATTACCGTCAAATTTAACCTATTGTCATGCCGTCAAATTGTCCGTCAAATTTAAGCTCGTGACGTGAACGACCGTAAAGGCCTTTCCCATGGGGGACCACCTTCGGCGTAAATATGGTGTAGATTGACTTTACAAAAGTTATTACTGATAAAGTCAAGTTTACTTACAATTCAAAGTTTGTTTTTGTTTTAATGCAAATGTCACTAAACCATCATGTTATTACTTGATAAAACCAAAATTACGTATAATTCACGTGTTTCATTTTAATGTAAATGCCATGAAATATTTATTTTCTCTTCTATATAGTGAAATTTCAACACACGTTTAAAAATCTTTAATTACCTCAACCATCAATTATGAATTATATCAACCTCTATAAAATTATGTAATGATTTTTGAAAATGTATAATTTTTTTATGAATAAGATCTTATAATATATTAATAAAAACATGATACAATATAATTCAACAACAAAGCAGGGGGTATGATAAAGCACGCCCAAAGCCACGAACAAACTAGGTCAAGGTTAGGAACACAACCAAAACAACTTTAAAAACACCGAAGTTAAGTAATCTGCGGCAAAAAGACCGTAAGAGAGGGTCATGATCATCGGCCAACCAAGACTAGGAAGGTCGTTGTCAATATTTGACACTTCCCACCTGTAACCCAAGGATTCTTCTTCTTCATTGTTAGCATCAACCCGCATGGGAGAAATGGCAATAGCCATCCTGGGGAAACTTATCCGATGAAGGCGGAAGGTTCCACCTGTCATGGGTGCGCACTCGAGACAACAAAAGGAGCCCCAACCAAGTTGACAAGCCGACGGGGAGCCCCAACCCTGATGGCGAGCTAGGGGAGATAAACTTATCTGCGGTTCGATGCGTAGAGACCGACGAACATGGTTGAAAGAGCGCTGCCGGAAACGACTCCACGACCTCCTCGGGAACGGTCATTGTGTGGCGAAGAGCACCGCAAGGGTGAAGGTGGCTCCCGAGCAACATTACAAGGGGCATCACCCCAATGACGTAGGAGTGTTCTGGAGGTGCTCCACCTCAAGGGCCACCTTATTAGCTTGAACTTGTATCTGCAGCAGAACACATTGGAGATAACCACCGACTTATTATACATGGAGAATTGTTGATCAACTTCAACATTAGCAAAAAAATAAGAATTCCTTTCTTTCCATAACCAAAACAAAATTTCCCCTCTGAAAGCATGCCAAATCTGGGAAAACATGTGAGGTAATTTGGGGTTATCTCCTACAAGAATATGTTGCCGTGTAAAACACCGGTCGAGAATGAATCCAATTCTAAGGACGTTGGGCTTTTGGACAAAACCAAAACAGGTGCGATAAGATTTCTAAGTGCCCACAAAAAAGGCATTTGGAAGCCGAAACACCAATTTTAACGAGACGAGCACAACTCTTGCAAGTATAATTTTGAGTCAATAGAAGAAATTATTTCTTTAAACAAAGAACAAACTCTTGCAAGTGGAAGGAACGTAGTCGTTTAAATGTCCTTCCGGTAAAAAGAGAGAAAAAAAATGATTAATTAATTACAGACTTTAAAAACTTGGGAAAAGTTTTTATGATTAAAATTTTGAGAGGCCGCACAATAATCATGTGCACTATTCGTATGTCATCAAATTTGTTCCACGCAAAATTTACCATTCCATGCCTTTTGACGATTTTCAGGTGTTAAAACCCACCCATGGTGACGTTACACGTGTTATTTCAAGAAAATACGCGTGTGCGCGTCTTTGACGGGGCCAAAGGAACCTCCCCACAGTACAAGTGGGGTACAATTTTCTCATGCAAATACAAAAATATTAAAGTAAACAAAGGCGATTGTTCTAAAGTGGCGACCGAGAACCTTCGCGAAGGTCCAAAATGGTGGTTCAACACTAACAACCCAAAGAGTTTGAGGTGGATATATATTTATATATTTATTTATTTATAAATTGAATAGTATATTTTATGAGATTCAAATCAATAAAATAAAATAATATAAATATCTTTACTACGTCGAAGGCGTTCCCTTATTGGAAAGGCCCTTACGGATGTTTCTACGATTATCTTAAATTTGTGATCGTTTGTGCTTGTTTGGAATTTTTTAACATGTGTATGTTTTATTGTCTTCTACATTGCGGTGACAATCACATTCTACATAATTTTCAGCATTTTTGTCAGGCAATCCGTCATAATTAGGTCGAATCCGTTTGTTTGAAATTATATTATGGTCATGGTCATGGTCATTGGATGCAGCCCTGCCAAGAGTACGAGTGGTCATTGATCTTGTTTTTATAGGATTTGGAAGCACTTTCTTCCTCGAGAAATTTAATGGTTGATTTCTCATGAATGCTATGTGGATTCGTAGTTTTCGTTGCTTTAATGGATGCAGAGGAAGGAGGGCAAACATAAGGTCGCCAAAGTCAATGTGGAGGATCGATCCGGGGACATGCTATAAGGTAAGGAGTACAAATTGCTCTGAAACTGGCCTGTACTAAAGGCTCTGAAATTGTTCTGTTTCGCGAATGCTCTAGATACAGATATAGAGCTAGATCAAGCAATTTATATATAGTAAAATGAGGAGATATCAGGGTTACAGATTTATCTCCATTTAGCGAGAGCTCCGTTAAGCACAGTTCCCGTAATATTTTGATTTCATTATTGTGGGTTTTGCCGGCTTTATTGGAAATTGATACATATGGTTGAATCATTTTTCATATTTGAGGATATTGGTGGATTGACTTATTTTAATTGCGTTCTCCTTTTTAATCCCAAACTATTTAAACAAAATAAATGAAAATATATGTCGCACGTCCTGAGAAGCTACAGCCAAATGATTCCATTTAGTCAAAGGAACCACCTCTAAGACCAGATCAGGAATTTTTTACCTTACACCTTTACGATTGCAAGAACATAACTCAAATTACAGTTAGGGAATTGTTCTTCTGGAGTTGCTGACTGGAAGGAAGCTGTGGACGATAACTCAAATTTTCTTCGGTTGGTACACTCAAGTATTTTTAAGGTTTGTTATCAGGTAGGGTCCCTGCTTCTCTAATTTCAAGTTTACCTGCATCATACTTGGAAGGAAACCCTGGTCTCTGTGGAACAGGATTATCCAAGCATTGTACCTCTTAAGTATTTAGACCAATCTGGGCACAATCACGAGCACCCTACTATTATGAGATGTCCTCCTATCACTGTATTTTTTGCCATTGGATTCATATTCGTATTGGGATTAATTATAATACACAGATCCTGTAACAAACTTGGGTACTATTCTGGAAGGCCAACATGGAATACTACATCATTTTACCACCTGGGATTCAATGAGGATGAGATCATCACGAAGCTAGATGAAAAGAATGAAAACTCCTGTTTTAAAAATTAATAGTATTGTTTTAAAATTATACGCTTTTAGAGTTCATTAAGGTATTTTGATGTTAAAACATGAAAAACACGAGCTTGAGATCAAAGTCACGGTACTCTTTGCAAGTGGCTGAGTACTCCTGAGTCTACTATTTTTTCACAATGAGCCAAGTCTACTGGTACTTTTGAGCTTTTCCAGTTGTTCCTAAGTCCTAGATGCATAACCGGACTTAAAGGACATCCAAATAAATATATTAGCGCGTATTTAACCATTTAGCAAACAAATACCACTATATAGAATCCACAAATTCAGTTACAATAGTGAATTTGTCAAGGGCATCCATGCATTCATGTCTATTTCCATTTTTATTCAATGGATTTCCTTTCAAATTCAAAATGAATTCTAGAATTAATTTTTAGTAGTTTTCATCTTCTTCACTTGTTCAGTCATTCTGAAGCTTTTGTTGAATATTTGCAGATATGAGTTGTACTCCTACTCTTTGGCTTTCTATAACAGTCTTCTAGTGTCACATCTTTGTACTTTTGATGTTTTTTAATATACTGTAGGAAAAACATAGATTTGAACATTTGCAAGGATTGTTATGTTATCCTGACTCTATTTTCTTTTCCCTTTGTCTTTTCTCTTTTGCGGGATTGCAGAGTACGCCTACTCTACAAAAGTAAATGAGAAAATTGATGTGTACAACTTTGGAGTGGTGTTACTGGAGCTGATAATAGGAAAAAGGGTAGTGGAGGTGGATCATGGTGATTTGTTCGATGTGGTGAAGTGGGTTTGAGGGAAGGTCAATACCAAGGATGGGATTTGGAAAGCTCTAGATTAAATGATCAGAAAAAAAAACAAAGCAGAAAATGGTATGTGCACCGAGAATTGCTCTCCTTTGCGGGTGTACTCCATCGCTCGGCCTTCATTGAATGACGTAGTTCAAGGTTGAAATGCTCCATCTTATGAAAACTAATGGATCATCAAACCCTACAAAAGTAAATGAGAAAATTGATGTGTAGAGCTTTGGAGTGGTGTTACTAGAGCTGATAATAGGAAAAAGGGCAGTGGAGGTGGATCATGGTGATTTGATCGATGTGGTGAAGTGGATTTGAGGAAAGGTCAATACCAAGGATGGGATTTGGAAACCTCTAGATCAAAGGATCAGAGAGAAATCAGAGTAGAAAATGGTACGTGCACTGAGAATTTCTCTCCTTTGCACCAGTGTACTCCCTCAACGTCGACCTTCAATGAATGACGTGGTTCAAGGTTGAAATGCTTTAGCTTGTGAAAACTAATGGATCATCAAACCCAACAATTAAGATATCTGAAAATCTTTCTGATTATGCCTCATGTCCTTCCAAATCTTCTTGTTAAAACCTTAGATATGTATTTAGATAGTGCATTCCCCTCGATGGAATGCATTGGCTTGTGTATAAATTTGAGGTTCCAGTTGAAGACATAATTCCATAGATGAATTATTTGATTTTCTTGTGTTTACTGTATTTTGTTTATGAATTTTTACTTCAATGTAAGCATCCCATAGAGATCCTTTGGAAAAGAACCCTTAAAATTAAAAGACATCTATATTATAGTTGGAAAAAAGAACATGACATGCCTATGAACCTGGTAGCAAACAAATTTCTGATGGGCATTATGAATGAAGCTACTCCAATTCAAGGTCATGCCTTGCATTAGTTAATCAATAAAACAATACAAGATTTGCACACCGAATCTCCAGATCTATCAGCTACATCAGAAGATTCAAAGATAGGAGATGATTCAGAGAATTCTTCTTCTTTTTCAAAGTGAATGGGTGCGGGTTAGAAGGCCGTAGCGAATCTATGTAGCGGTGGACAAAGGTGAGATATGTTGCACAGAAAGAGCGACCTGCTTCTACATTCAAATCCCGTGTATAAATAGTGTGCCATCACTAGTTATACCTTGCTTTATGCCCTATCTTTCACATATAGATTCAAATTTCTAATCGAAGAATTAATATTTATTTGGCCAAATAGCTTATAGAAGACATGGGAGCACTGGCACAGGGTATGGAAATTCATCAAAAATAATAATTGAAATTCATTTTTATTGGATGGTGTAGTTCTTAATGTCGTGATAGAAATGTAAGTGAAATGTGTTCAAACTTGGTTACCATACTCTTAGAGTGTGTACAAAAATGGGAGTTTCCGAACAGAGTATGCAGATCCATCAATGAATACTTGAAAGTGGACTATTTCCATAAATTATTGTTGTGAATAGTGTTTTAGCCAATTTTTGAAATAAAACTCTCTACTGGCTAGATAGTAGTGTTGGTTATTCTCTAGGTTTTGTATATCCATCCATCTTTCATGTCATTGCTTGCAGAAATTCCTTTGAAATTTTCAAATAAATATAGTTGGAAGATGTAAACCCAAAGTCCACAAACACTATTCACATACTTCCAACTTGCATGCCAAATAAACAGGGTGATGGTTCTGTGCATGTGTTCGTTTAATGCCTGTAAAGCACATAATAATACATGGTAATGCCCACCAATGTGTTAATTGCCACACTCCAACACAATTTATCTCTAAGGTTGATGAAAGACAAATTGTTGCTAGAGATGCAAGTCGGTTCCATCATTTCCTTTGATGATGAATCCAATACATGAGATCATGGACAAAAATTAAATGGAGTCCACTTTTCACTTCTCCTAGGGTTTTGAATGTGCCTTTGTCTACATTTGTTGCTTTGCTTGCACCCAATTTTATAGATTCTTCTCTTTAGCGGTTAGAAGTGTTTGATGATCTCTATAATTTATATTTTTAGCTATCTTTCACTTATTTTCTTGTAGAAAGGCTTACCTTAATATTCAATTGTTTGCACGTGAACTGTTTGATAAAATGCCACAAAGAGATGCGGTCTCATGGACCCTGCAACAATTGCAGGATATGCACACAATGAGTTTGTAAAAAAGGATTTGAAAATTTCAAATGAATGCAGTTGGCAGATGTAAATCCAAGGTCCACAACCTTTTTCGGAATATTCCCATCCTATACCAAAATGGGAGCTTTAGAACATGATATGGACATCTATTGCAACATAAAGGAAAGTGAATCTTTGTCAAATGATTTGGTTGAAAATGCCTTGTTACCCATGCATACAAAATGTGGAAGCAAACACAAGAAACTTGAATTATTTGACATAATGACTCAAAGATATGGTCTCATCTAATGCCTTGATTCCAGAATATGTACAAAATGCTTTATTTTTGTTTTATTAGCATGCAACCATGTAGGTTTAGTGGATGAAGGATGTAAATAATTTGATTGCATGAGCTCCTCTAATAGCATTACGCCTAAAATTGTTTATTATGTCTACATGTTTTTCATTCTTGTTGTGATAGTTGTCTCGACTAAACTCTAAGCTTTATCATCAAATGCCAATTGATCCTCAAGAAGCATTGACAATGTTTCATTGAATGCAACCAACATGCTTCCAACCCAATTGGTTTACCTTTGCTAGCATAAGCCCATCCTTTGCCAAAATAGGAACTTTGAAACATGGTGTGGACATCCACCAAAACATTATGGAGAAGGGATGTTTGTGATATATTTTAGTTGCAAGTGAGATCGTAGATATGTATGCAAGATGTGGAAGCATGTGAATTGTTCGAAAAAATGCCTGATCTTTTTGGAATTTGGTGCATGTGGTGGTTTAGGTAATGACGGGAACATTGGAGAGGTATTTGTGTTTATCTCTTGTAATTTGGATATGGCATACCAAGTGTGGCTAATGGAAGTGGATGATTTGAATATAACATACAAATTGGGCAATGTTTTAGGGTCAGCTGGAGTTTTAATGGGGAGAATGTTGGTAGGTTGCATCTGTACAACAACATTGACATTTATATAGCATTCAACTGAAAGGGATGACCATAGTAACATTGAGGAGGACGAGGAGAAGGCGGTGTAGAGGTGAAATATTCATACAATCCACACAAGGATTTCAGAGAATCGATGCTTCAAATGATAACAGAGAGATATGTGTGGGTTCTTACACCTTGAGAAACTCCTTGAATGTTATCTTTATTTGAACTCTCATGAATACCATGATATTATCATGTAGGCCTATGAACAAGTCAGAATTGAAAGGAATATGTTCGTGATTGAAAGTTATGTACAACGATTCTTTGGATAAGGGATGTTTGTCACATGTTTTAGTTGCAAGTGAGCTGGTAGATATGTATGCAAAATGTGGAAGCGTGTGAAATGTTTGACAAAATGCCTGATTTTTTTTGGAATTTGGTGCATGTGGTGGTTTAGGTAATGATGGGCACATTGGAGAGGTGTCTGTGTTTATCTCTTGTGATTTGGATATGGCATACCAAGTGTGGCTAATGGAAGTGGATGATTTGAATATGGCATGCAAAATGGGCAATGTTTTAGGGTCAGACTAGAGTTTTAATGGGGAGAAAGTCAGTAGGCTGCATATGTACAATAACATTGACATTTAGATAATATTCAACTGAAAGGGACGACCATAGTAACGGCTGAGGAGGAGGGGGAGGGGAAGGTTGTGTAGAGGTGAAATCTTCGATAATCTGCACAATGATTTGAGAGAATCGATACTTGAAATGATAATAGAGAGATATTTGTGGGTCCTTACACCTTGATAAACTCCTTGAATTCTATCATTCTTTGAACTCTAATGAATACCATGATATCATCATGCGAGGCCTTTGAAAGAGTCGGAATTGAAAGGAATATGTTTGTTATTGTAAGTTATGTACAATGATTCTTTGGTTTGAAAATAAACATATAGATTTGTATGCATTCGCTTTGTTCTTCAATGCAGGTGAAAAATACCATCAAAGACACTAGAAAGAGAGAGAAATGTAGAATAATTGAAAAAAACAGCACATTCAGAAATAAAAACACTACAAATAAATTAGAAGTTAAATCAATACAACACTGTTGTGCATAATTCTATTCCTCCTCTGAAACAAGTTGGAATTTTTTTCCTTCAATATGTGTGTAATGATTACAATTGCCTCAATAATAGAGGTCTTTATTATAAAAATAGATTTTCCTTAAAATTAAAATGTTGTTAAAATAGGCATGCTTCAAGGTCAAAAACAATTTTAGCTTATTTTTAAATTACTTTTCCTAAAAATAGGAAAAAATCTTCACTTTTATAAAATAACTAAAACATGAATCTCCCAATTGAAAATAGAATTAAGAAACATTAGTTTCCAACAAAGCTACTGAGTAATTTTTGAAAAAAAAGGCCATATAAATCTTGATATTGTTATGGGCACAAAACCCATTTATAACACTAAAGTTCTCAGGGAATTATTAAATCAAACATCCATGGATCTGAAAATTGACCCAAGGAAGGGAAAAATAGTGAAGATTTGTTGTCATAAAGATTTTTAGAGTTGGAAAAGTCTCTAAAAATAATTACTTTGGAATGCGTCTAAAGACCGAAAACACGAGCACAAGTTGCGGTGACAATGTTTATCCCTTTCACTACCATACCATTCGGTCCAAAGTTGTTGTGATCGTGATGTCTACAATTTAGTGACACAATTCTTTTTTCTGTCTTAGCATCCAACACGTTTACTTATTTATCTTCATGCAAACTCTGTCACTATTTTGTTGTAATCCATGTGGATATGGTTTAAAGGCACACAATGCTTCCCAACACGACCCCACGAGATAACTACTTCTACTTGCTCTTATATCACACCTGACTTGGTTGTGTTATCACCGCTCCTATGCATATAAGTGGTGACCACCGATGAACCTCAAAGGCGGTTATATCCGACGGTGAGCACTTAAATTTGTCACGTGTTGGGTGAGAGTTTGGTTTTACAAGTGGAATTGGATCTAAATAAAAACCAACATTCATACAATCAAATTTTTTCAATTGCGTCCTGCAGTACGACAGAGTTTCTCGCTTTCTCGCACAAGATGAGTATGTAGCTTCCTTAAACCGATGACACATAACACCCATTTTTTCCGCACCGCAAGAATCAAGCTTGCTTGCAATTTCAATGAGGATGTCAATGTTCAAGTCTCTAATTCTTGTCTTTGTCTCTATTTTGTCTCTTTTTTTCTACTCCTGTACTACCTCACTCTCTCGGCCATGGAACCCATCATCAACTCTTTTTGAAGGCAAACTTGACCTCTGAATTCCTGCAAACAACTTAGAAAACTTTGGAAACACAATTCAAAAGGATAACAACTGTGTAAAAGCAACTCAAAATGATTTTTATAGTTTAAGACTACACACTACTCAATGCAAAATTGAGACAACTAGTGAATTGAAAAGCTTTATTTCAATAAAATAACTCGAGCATGCAATATTACTACACTTAAAATAAATCACACCCCTTATCATCGTCAACTACAAAAGTAATAACTATCCCTCTAAATCAAATAACATATACCGTTCGGTGTTCACATTGCATTGTGCATGTGCGATTGCTAAAATTTTAATATAAAATAGAAGGATTTTAGTAAAATGGAAACATCTTAGTTATTTTGATTTTTAATTTGTCTTCTTTTGGATGTTTGATTTTTAATTGTTTTTTTAAAATATTTATATAACTTAGATTTTATTTTGGGATTCCTAAGATTATTGAAACTTGAAGATTAGTATTCAAAATTCTAAAGTTAGAAGTTGAACTTGCAAACTTGAATTCATTTTGTATAGAATCTGTTAACTTACACTTGTGACTTCTTTTCACTAATATTTTTATTTGTGACAATTTCTCTATTACATTTTAAAATAGTGTTGTAATTATCACTTCCATAAATTTTAATAATATTTCACTCTCTTCAAATTAGCTGGGATAGTAGTGATTTTTATAAAAAAATATCTAACTTATGAGCAACCATGAATGAATATAATAAATAAAATTGATACTAATATTGTTAGATTTGTTACTTAAGTAATAATAATGTGACATATCCAAATTTCTAAAATAGAAAAACCCATAAATTCAAAGAGATATGCTCTACATTGTTTGTATTAAACGCCTAAGGATTCCTAAGCCTTAATATGGCTTTTAATTTTCACTCCCATAAATTTTAAAGATATTTCGGTCTTTTCAAATTAACTAGTGTAGTATTGATTTTTATAAAAAGTATATCGACCTATGAGCAACCATGAATGAATATAATAAATAGAATTTATACTAATATTCTTAGATGTTTCACTTAATGTAATAATAATATCCTAATTTCTAAAATAGGAAAACCCATGAATTCAAAAAAATGTGCTCTACATTGTTTGTATTACTACTGCAACTATCCTAAGGATTCATAAGCCCTTGATAACTGTCTATTTTCATTGGGTCGCACAAGTTGGTTCACCCTATAAAAATTCAAATAAAAATAAAGCCTTAAAAAATGAATCACTTTTATATCTAAATTTTAATATTTTACTAAAATTATTTATATTGAATATTTAAAAACGGGTTAGTACTGATTTGAGTTGAATAACTTCAAAATCCTAGGATGAGTGTTTCCTACATAACACTAATTTAAAGAGGCCTCAAAACCATGTGTTCTCTCTCCTAGTAGGTGTGTGAGAACATGTGAAAATGATGCAAAGCTACATGGCATTCCTTAAACCCAAATGACACAAGGTACAAAATCATATTTTAAAAATAAGATTAATCAACCTTAAAAGTATATGTGTAAAATGCTCTTAAGATATTTGCTATTGAAAATATCTCATGGTAAGCCCCCTAAAATGGTTTCAAAGTGGATTTCTTATATAGTGATCAACCTTGAATTTGGAACCTTTTGACGTGTAGCCAACATAAATTAAAATTCAAAAGTACTAAAAAGGCTAACCCGAAGAGATACTCCTTTTAAAAATTTCGAGTCAAAATGAAGGAGGACATGTTCATTAGCCTATGGTAGGTTCACTATCCAAGCTTTTCCAAGATGAACAAACCTATCTTAAACAAAATAGAATGGTAGATAACCAAAGCCATACAAAGCAGGGATATCCGGAAAAATCATCACATTAAAAGAAAGAACATCAAAGAATTGTTTAGGAATTGTCACGAGAAGAAGTAAAAAGTCAAAGAGAGTGGTAAGCATTTCAATTCGTCCTTTTATTCAATTAATATAACATATAGAAAATTTTTAAATGCATTATAAAAAATGGGCTTTGTGCCATTTTTAGGTATCTACAATTTCAAATCCTATGTCTAAAATAAGGGAGTGGGGTCTTACTAGAATCTTAAGGTTGTAAAAGTATAAATACCAAGCAAGATCTAAATCAAGATTAAGGGTTATAATGTCATTTGGCGGTAAGCATGGGATGTAAGAGATACTACAATAGAAAAGATATACAACACTATCCTAGTCTAATACATGATACATAAAACATAATCAATCATACCAACATAAAGTAAAGAGAAGGGTTAGGGATATTTACCTTTGTGAAGACATTGTTGGCACATTAAGGTGGATAAAAAATGTACGGGTAGAAAACCTAAGTAAACCAAAGTTGGGATATCAAAATGATTGGTAGATCTCGTTGATACAACACCCATCCTTGGTGTTCCTAGTAACCCAATTCTCCAAAGTAGAGCTCCAAGAATAAGCTCCACTAAACTTTTAAAAAATTGAACCTTGAGTAGTTGATTTGTCGGTGAAAGTAGAGTAGAATATATGATGATACGAGAGAAATGAGAAAAAATGTGTTTAGTTATATGAGAATGTAACTTACGGACATGATCTATCAACTAACGGCTTCAAACATGGTCAATATAGTTAGAAAGTAAAAAGGTTTTACTAGATGGCATCGACTATGGCCAATGTCATCGACCACAAATAGCCCATAAAAGGTAAAAGGGGAGAATATAGAATGGAGGAAGATAAAAATACTTAGAGTAGGTATGAAGGGGATTTAAAGGGAGTGTAAATGTGATATAGGTAGGCGATGTGAAGATGGTAACATTAAAGATAACAAGTGGTAAAAAGGAGGTAATAGGAAGAAACATAAGGAAAATATGATGTGATTCTATACACAATGACTCTCTCTCCATGTAATGCCAACTAATCCAACCATGTTCCCAATAGTTTTCCTTAAAGCGTGCAATCAATGACATTAATATGGCAACAACCTATAAAGAGAAACCATTAGTAATAGTAAAAAATAACATGTATACACCTTCCTTCTAAAAAACTAGGTTGGCTTGCTTCATATATGAGAGACCTTTAAAAAGGCTTAGTGTTTTTGGGTTAGACGAGAGCACCACACCCTTAGTGATGTGATGAATGTTTCCTACATACCAATATTTCAATGAAGAATCAAATTGCATTTAGGTCTCCCACGAGCTTATGGTGAGATGGAACTAGTAATATAGAATAAATTCACAAGCTAGAATGAACCCCTCTATTTGAATTTGACACTTGAAAACATGAACTTTTGACCTCCGTATGCATCAAAATTATTCTCTTGAAAGATTTGGCACTTTGTGTGTAATGTCTTTGAGGTGAGAAGTGATGTTAAGAAAGATTTGAATAACTTAGGGTACTTTGTTTAAATATGAGATCTTGAGATAGCTTTTAGACTAACCAACCCTAAAATCCCATAAAGGCTAACTAAGACAAGTTACCCATTCTAAATTACGTGAGAGCCACAAGCTCATCCAAAAGTCATGAAACTCGGAATTAAAGGTCAAAGAATGTTTGTTGGGGTGTTTAAAGAGTTTTTATGCTAATTGTAATTGGTTTTGATAGTGTTGACTAGATAATAGGAATAATCTTAATAGATTAGAGAATGTTTGAAATGGGGAATATGTGTGAATAAGGTTAAATATGCATTAATTTATTGAATGCACAAAAAGGTAAAACAATTTATTTTTCATCTTCCACTAACCAAATTTAGGGAGCTACACAATCACCTCGAGGGCCAATGCAAGATCTAATGAACTTCATAACATTTAGAACAAGTACAACATTAAAGACAAGAAAAAAGTATTAGTTATCAATTAGATCATGAGAAACCTTAAATCGTTTTATCATATTGACCTTCATGAGGTTGTTAGCCTCAAAAACAAAATTAATATTGTTAAAAGAAAAACCAACTTATATGAACCACATAGTGAAACTAGTAGATGGAGTCACCCTATGACTCTACAAGAACAAATAATTTGTAAGATATACAATTTAAAAGAATAGAATATGAAACACATTTTTATCAAATTGTTTACTTCATAACAATAGTTGGCTCAATCACATAGACATTTAAAACCATAAATTGGTACATAAAACCCCGCATCTAAACAATTTTTGCATAAATCGTGGAAAACTTATTGTTGAACTTAACAATTGCATGAGCAATATTCTATCTAAATAAATACACTTTTATAACCTCTACATATTATGCCATAAGGACATCTAATTTTTCATTGTCATCATGGGAGAATGCCTTGAGCTAGGGTTTACATTGGATGGGATTTATCATATCCTTGTTATAGGTTCTTCTACTATGCAAGGTTGATATATCACTTGAAATAAATATGATATTGGTGATGCAAGTTCCAATATTCATACCAATCTTCAAAAATATTGAAACTTTAAGATTGGTATTCAAAAATCTAAAGTTAGAAGTTGGAACTTAGAAACTTGAATTCATTTTCTATAGAGTGTTAACTTACACTAGTGAGTTATTTCCATCAATCTTTTTATTTGTGACAATTTTTCTATTACATTTTAAAATAGCGTTGCAATTTTCACTCCCATAAATTTTAATAATATTTCACTCTCTTCAAACTAAATGGTGTAGTATTGATTTTTATCGAAACATATCGACTTATGAGCAACCATGAATGAATATAATAAGTAAAATTGATACTAATATTGTTAGATTTTTACTTAAGTAATAATAATGTCCAAATTTCCAAAATAGAAAAACCCATGAATTCAAAGAAATATGCTCTACATTATTTGCATTAAACACCTAAGGATTCCTAAGCCTTAATATAGCTTTGAATTTTCACTCCCATAAATTTTAAAGATATTTGAGTCTCTTTAAATTAACCAAAGTGTAGTATTTATTTTTACAAAAGTATATCTACGAGCAACCATGAATGAATATAATAAATAGAATTTATACTAATATTATTAAATGTTTGACTTAATGTAATAGTAATATCCTAATTTCTAAAATAGGAAAACCCATGAATTCAAAAAAATGTGCTCTACATTGTTTGTATTATGCTGCAACTATCTTAAGGATTCATAAGCCCTTGATAATCTATTTATTTTCATTGGGTCGTACAACTAGTTCACCCTATAAAAATTCAAATAAAAACAAATCCTTAAAAATGAATCACTTTTAATTCTAACTTTCAATATAAATTATTTATATTGAATATTTAAAAACAGTTAGTACGGATTTGAGTTAAACAACTTCAAAATCCTAGGATGAGTGTTTCTTACGTAACACTAATTCAAAGAGGCCCTCAAAACCATGTGTTCTCCCTCCTAGTAGGTGTGTGAGAACATGTGAAAATGATGCAAAGCTACATGGCATTCCCTAAACCCAAATGACACAAGGATCAAAATAATACTTCATATTTAAAAAATAAGATTAATTGGCCTTGAAAGTAGATGTGCAAAAATGCAAAATGCTCTTAAGATATTAGCTATTGAAAATATCTCATGGCAAACCCCCTAAAATGGTTTCGTTGGATTTCTTATATAGTGATCAACCTTGAATTTGGAACCTTTTGACGTTTATCCAACATAAATTAAAATTCAAAAGTACCAAAATGCCAACCCAAAGAGATACTCCTTTTAAAAATTTAAGTCAAAACGAATGGAGGACAAGTTCATTAGCCTATGATAGGTTCATTATCCAAGCTTTTCCCAAATGAAAAAACCTATCTTAAACAAAATAGAATGGTAGATAACCAAAGCCATAAGGTGGGGATATCCAAAAAACATGTCACATTGAAAGAAGAAGATCAAATCGTTGTTTAGGAACTATCACATAAGAAGTAAAAATCAAAGAGAGTGGTAAGCATTTCAATTCGTCCTTTTTTAAAATTTAATATAATATATTTTTAAATGCATTATAAAAAATGGGCTTGTGCCATTTTTAGGTATCTAAAATTTCAAATCTTGTGTCTAAAATAAGGGAGTGGGGTCTTACTAGAATTCTAAGGTTGTAAAAGTATAGATACCAAGCAAGATCTAAATCAAGATTAAGTGTTATAATGTCATTTGACAATAAGCATGGGATGTAGGAGATCTTTGCAATGATAGAAAAAGATATACAACACTATCCTAGTCTAAAACATGATACATAAAGCATAATAAAGCATACTAACATAAAGTAAAGAGAAGGGTTAGGGATATTTACCTTTGTGAAGACGTTTTTGGCACATTAAGGTGGATAAAAAAATGTACGGGTAGAAAACCTAAGTAAACCAAAGTTGGGATCTCAAAATGATTTGTAGATCTTGTTGATATAACGCCCATCCTTGGTGTTCCTAGTAACCCAATTATCCAAAGTAGAGCTCAAGAATAAGCTCCACTAAACTTTAAATTTTTTAAACCTTTAGTAGCTGATTTGTGAGTGAAAGTAAAGTAGAATATATGATGATACGAGAGAAATGAGAAAAAATGTGTTTAGTTATATGAGAATGTAACCTACGGACATGATCTCTCAACTAACAACTTCGAACGTGGTCGAGTATAGTTAGAAAGCAAAATTTTTACTAGATGGCATTGACTATGTTCAATGTCATCGACCACAAATAGTCTACGAAAGGTAAAAGGAGAGAATATAGAATGGAGGAAGAGAAAAATACTTATAGTAGGTATGAAGGGGATTTAAAGGGGGTGCAAATGTGATATAGGTAAAGCGATGTGAAGGTGGTAACATTAAAGATAACAAGTGGTAAGAAGGAGGTAATAGGAAGAAACATAAGGAAAATACGATGTGATTTTATACCCAATGACTCTCTCTCCATGTAATGCCAACTAATCCAACCATGTTCCCAATAGTTTTCCTTAAAGCGTGCAATCAATGACATTAATATGGCAACAACCTATAAAGAGAAACCATTAGTAAGAGTAAAAAATAACGTGTATACACCTTCCTTCTAAAAACTAGGTTGGCTTGCTTCATATATGAGAGACCTTTAAAAAGGCTTAGTGTTTTTGGGTTAGACAAAGCACCACACCCTTAGTGATGTGATGAATGTTTCCTACATACCAATATTTCAATGAAGAATCAAATTGCATTTAGGTCTCCCACGAGCTTATGGTGAGATGGAACTAGTAATATAGAATAAATTCACAAGCTAGAATGAACCCCTCTATTTGAATTTGACACTTGAAAACATGAACTTTTGACCTTTGTATGCTCACAATTATTATCTTGAATGATTTGGCACTTTGTGTGTAATGTATTTGAGGTGTGAAGTGATGTCAAAAAAGATTTGAATAAATTAGGGTACTTTGTTTAAATATGAGATTTTGGTTAGCTTTTTAGATCACCGACCCTAAAATCCCATTAACATTGACTAAGACAAGTTACCCATTTTAAATTATGATTATTAGATAGGCACATGACATGAGAACCACAAGCTCATCCAAAGGTCATGGAACTCGGAATTGAAGGTCAAATAATGCTCATTAAGGCATTTAAAGAGTTTCTATACAAATTGTAATTGGTTTTGATAATGTTCACTAGATTATGGGAATATCCTTAGTAGATTAGAGGATGTTTGAAATGGGGAATATGTGTGAATAAGTTAAATATGCGTTAATTTGTTGAATGCACAAAAAGGTAAAAGCGATTATTTTTGTCATCTTCATCTAACCAAATTTAGGGAACTACACAATCACCTCAAAAAGGCCAATGCAAGATCTAATGAACTCCATAACATTTAGAACAAGTAAAAAATTAAAGACAAGAAAAAATAATAGTTATCAATTAGATCATGAGAAACCTTAAATCGCTTTTATCGTACCTACCTTCATGAGGTTGTTGGCCTCAAAAAAGAAAATTAATATTGCTAAATTAAAAACCAACTTACATGAACTACACAAAGTGAAACTAGTATGTGGAGTCACTCTATGACTCCACAAGAACAATTAATTTGTAAGATATACAATTTGAAAGAATAGAGTATGAAACACATTTTTATTAAATTGTTTACTTCATAACAATATTTGGCTTAATCACATAGACATTTCGCAACCATAAATTAGTACATAAAACCTTGAATCTATACAATTGGAAAATTTATTGTTAAGCTTAACAATTGCATGAGCAATATTCTATCTAAATAAATACACTTGTATAGAATCGCATATTATGTCATAAGGACATCTAATTTTTTTCATCATCATCATAGGAGAATGCCTTGAGCTAGGGTTTACATTGGATGGGGTTTATCATACCCTTGTTATAGGCTCTCCTACTATGCAAGGTTGATATATCACTTGAAATAAATATGATATTGGTGATGCAAGTTCCAATATTCATAATGTTCATGAAAAGAATTTAAATGCCCATCATTTTGAGAAGAGAAGAAGTTTAATGCATTATGCACATGTGAAAGACTTCATAAATTTGTATAGTTTTATGTTGAGAACAACATTTGAAATAGGTTGAAACATAAACCTTAACAACCTCATATCTCACAAACACCTATATAATGCTTTGCATGTGCCTTTAATTACCTTACGAAGGACAAATCACTTTTATATTAACTCCATGGAGGAGATACAACCTAAGTACACCCATGTAATGAATTGCATATGACGTTGATTACTCCCCAAAGGTCAAAAAACTTTTATATTAACTCCACTGAGGAGGTGCAACCCGACTTTGTTCCTAATTGTAGAGGAATTTGTTTAGAGGATGCACATGACCTAACAATTTCGTCATTGCCATTGTTATATTGACATACATTACATAAAGGTCCCACAAGGCATGCTACCGCAATTGTTCGGACATTATATTGTGCATGATAGAGAGGGAAAATATTAGCACATCACCATTAGCGTCACACCTTATGAAAATCACAAATAACTTAGTGTATTAATGTGAAAAAAGTGCAAGGATGTCATCCAAATTGCCTAAGATGACATTGCTTTGCGAATGCATGTATCGAAAAAAGAAAAAAGGAAAAAAATGTGTAATACCAAAAGGAATTTTGGATACCGTACGTAAATAGAAAACAATATCAACCAACACATTTAGTTAGGGTAAAAGATGGACAAACTGGCACGAGCCCCAATATAATATGTTGAATGGTCATTTGAGTTGGATTGGTGATGTGGTGATTCTCTCTGTGTAAAAATGGAGTTTGAGGACTCATCAATAGTTTGCTTTTGAGTCGATGACACTTAGGGCACAATGCTTGCATAGGCTTCTTAATATCCTATAAACACTAACCTCGATCTCTAGGGGTTGTTTGCACTCACATTGTAGATCATCCTTAATGTGTGTTATATTTTGATTACTTCCAACTTGCATTGGATCCTATCATTTTGATTGCATCTAACATAAATGCAATACTATCATTTGAGGTGCATCTAACTGCATGTGATCCTATCATTCTAATCACATATGACCTACATGTAATCCCCGGGAAACCGGGAATCATCTAACATTGGAATAGAGAAGTCTAACTTCTAAACTTCCTTTCGCATGTCCCCGAGAATGCACAATTTATGTCACTTCTACATACTCGGCAAGAAGGTTTGCTCTACTTGACTTGACTAAGTGCAAATGTTTTGTCGAGGAGGTGGTACTTAGGGCATGGTCCCATGGAGGGGCTTGGGCTCCTATTTTCTTAGAGAAGGTCCCATGCTTATTTTTAAAGCCAACTACGAGAAATAATAGAATCTAGGCCTAAAAAATAGGAGCTCCACTTTTTTAGCCCCCTAAACTTAAGAGGTGGCTAGAGAGGGGGTTGGGAGTTTCCTCCTACAATTTAGCGCTGATAGATCTAATATGCATTCATGTCATTATTTTTGGTGATTTTAGAGAGAAATATGATTTTATTTTCCTACAAATAACCATAAAAATCCAATGGGATCCTATAATATGTCAGCGGGTATTGTTGAGGAAACTAATAAAAAATCATGGGACCTTAAAACTGCTAAAATGATCCTAATTTTTCTCAACAGCACCAACTGAGATATTTATGGAAACCCCTTCCCTGGGACGATGCTCTTAATTTTGGGTTTACTTCCCAAACTACAAATAAAAACAATACCAAACAGCATGGCCTTCTTTTTTCAGTTTCTATTGACTTCAAAAATTACAACGACAGATAAATGGCCACCGCCGGTTTAAGAGTTCAGAATGAGTCAAGACGATGGAGGTATTTTATTGAGGCAGAATGAATCAGCGCCTAAACATACAATGCCATCTATTGCCAATATCAATCTCAATCTCAGAGCACTGTGTAAAGGGGGTTGCTTAAAGGAAGCAATACACATTCTGCATACTAACCACAATAATCCTGTAGACTCTTCTACATATCTTCAACTTTTGCAGGTCTGCATTGCTAAGAAATCCCTTCCAGAGGGCAAGCAAATCCACTCTCACATAAACAACAAAAGCTTTACAATCGCCACAAACACTTTTTTGCAAAATGCACTGATCAACATGTATGACAAATGCGGAAGTTTAGTTGATGCACGCAATGTGTTTGACGTAATGTCTGAACGAGATGTCTTCTCGTGGAATATGATAATCGCAGCTCACAGAAGGCATGGACATAGTCGAGAGGCATTTACGTTGTTTCATGAAATGCAACAAAGTGCTGGTGTTAAGCCTGATCAGTTCACCATCTCCGCCATTCTTCCAGTTTGTGCGGACACAGAATCTCTAAAGTATGGTTTGCAGATCCATGGAAAAATCATCAGATGTGGATTTCAATCTGATGTTATTGTGATGAATACCCTGATGGACATGTATGCAAAATGTGGAAGCATACAGAAGGCACGCGAACTGTTTGACAAAATACCTCAACGAAATATGGTTTCATGTGAAGCGTTTGACAAAATAACTCAACGAAGTTTGATCTCACGTGAACTGTTTGACAAAATGCCTCAACGAAATGTAGTGTCATGGAATGTGATGATTACAGGATATGCACGGAATAGGCTTGCTGATGAAGCCTTGGAGGTTTATAAGAAAATGCAATTGGCAGGAGTAGAGCCAAATTCTGCAACATTTGCCAGTGTCCTCCCCGTGTGTGCCAGAAAGGGAGATTTGGAACTGGGTATGGAGATTCATCAATGTGTAATGGAAAGTGGCGGTTTTTCAGATGTTGTAGTTGTGAATGCCTTGATAGACATGTATGCAAAATGTGGAAGGATAAAGAAGGCACGTGAATTGTTTGACAACATGCCTAGCCGAAGTGTGGTCTCATGGAATGCAATGATTACAGGATATGTGCAAAATGATGCTCTTAATGAGGCTATGAGGCTTTTCCAAGAAATGCCTCAACAAGATTTAGTCTCATGGAATGCTATGGTTGGAGGATATGCACAAAATGGGTTCGCTGATAAAGCATTGGAGCTTTTGACAAAAATGCAATTGGAAGGTGTAAAACCAAACTCGGTGACTTTTACCAGTGTCCTCCCAGCATTTGCCAAAATAGGAGCTTTGGAACAGGGTATGGATATCCATCAAAAGATAATTGAAAGTGGGGTTTTGTCAGATGTTGTAGTTGCCAATGCCCTAATAGATATGTATGCAAAATGTAGAAGCATGCAGAAAGCAAGAAAATTGTTTAACAAAATGCATAATGCAGATGTGGTTTCATGGAATGCGATGATTACAGGATATGCACAAAATGGTTTTCTTGATGAGGCTCTAAGTCTTTTCAAAGAAATGCCTCAACGAGATGTGGTCTCATGGACTGCAATCATTGCTGGATATGCACAAAATGGGCTTTTTGAAAAGGCCTTGGAGATTTTTAAGCAAATGCAATTGGAAGGTATAAAGCCAGACTCATCAACATTTGCCAGCATCCTTCCAGCTTGTGCCAAAATGGGAGCTTTGGAACAAGGTATGGAGATCCATCAAAAAATAATTGAAAGTGGATTTTTGTCTGATGTGGTTGTGACTGCCCTGATAGACATGTATGCAAAATGTGGAAGCATAATGAAGGCACGTGGGTTGTTCGGAAAAATGCAAAATGGAGATGTGGTGTCATCAAATGCGATGATTACAGGATATGCACAAAATGGTGCTCTTGATCAGGCTTTACAGATTTTGAAGAAATGACTCAACGAGACGTGGTTTCTTGGACTGCAATCATTGCTGGATATGCACATAATGGGCTTGCTGAAAAAGCCTTTGAGATTTTTAAGCAAATGCAAATGGCAGGTGTAAACCCAGACTCATCAACCATTTCTAGCATCCTCCCGGCTTGTGCCAAACTTGGAGCTTTGGAACAGGGTATGGAGATCCATCAAAAAATAATTGAAAGTGGATTTTTGTCAGATACTGTAGTGGTAAATGCCCTGATAAACATGTATGCAAAATGTGGAAGCATACGGAAGGCTTCTGGATTGTTTGACAAAATGCATCACTCAGACGTGGCCTCATGGAATGCAATGATTGCAGGATATGCAATGCATGGCTATAGCAAGGATGCCCTCAAACTCTTTGAATTAATGAAGCACTCTGGAACCAATCCCAACCATGTAAGCTTTGTTTGTGTTTTATTTGCATGCAGCCATGCAGGTTTAGTGGATGATGGCTGTAAATACTTCAATCGCATGAGTGACTCTTATTGCATTATGCCTACAATGGATCATTATGTATGCATGGTTGACCTTCTTGGCCGTGCTGGCTATCTTGAGGAAGCCTTAAACTTTATCATCAAAATGCCAATAAAACCTGATACGGTTGTGTGGATGTGTTTGCTTGGCGCTTGTAGATCACATAAGAATATAGGGTTAGGAGAATTTGTGGCAAGACTCCTTTTTGAGTTGGATCCTAAAAATACTGCACCTTATGTTCTTCTGTCAAACATTTATTCAGATGCAGGCAGGTGGGGTGATGTTCAAAACATAAGAAAATTGATGAAAGATAGAGGAATAAAAAGATACCTGGATGTAGTTGGATTGAAGTCCATAAAATGGTACATGCTTTTTGTGTAGGAGACAGATCACACCCACAAACACAGGAAATCTATGCAATGTTGGAGAAATTGTCTTGGGAGATGAAGGCAGCAGGGTATATTCCAGATACAAGATCTGTATTGAATGATGTGGAAGAGGAGGAGAAGGAATTACTCCTCTGCCACCATAGTGAGAAGTTGGCAATTGCATTTGGATTGTTAAACACACCCCCTGGAACAACTATTAGAGTTGTCAAAAACCTTCGAGTATGTGGTGACTGCCACACTGCAACCAAGTTTATCTCCAAGATTGTTGCAAGAGAAATTGTTGTGAGAGATGCAAACCGTTTCCATCATTTCAAACATGGACAATGTTCTTGTGGAGATTATTGGTGATGCTAAGTGAAGCAAGCTATAAACATAGGCAAGGATTTCACTATAACAAGGTGCATGGTGTCAGACTTGCAGTGGTAAGAAGGAATCAGGTTTTTATTTTAGTCTCCAAAAAATGCTGCTACTTAGTGTTTGGAGAGCTAGACTATGCTTTTGACTTGATTAAATGGCATTGTTTATAAGTCATAATATATAACTGTTTTCCAGGAAGGTTGTACAACTCTGTCCTGAAAAGCTTGAGGAGGCGGCACAATAGTTAGACATGCAAATGTGTGAAGGAAATTTGAAGTTCCTCAACCAGTGGGAAAGGTGAGAGAAGGGCTCGAAACCAATCCAATGCTTGAACAAGGTGAGAAAAGCATCTCTTGATCTTATGTTCATGGTTATTTACTCCTACCTTTGTTATTTTGTATGGTCTTATTTGTGGATTAGTTGAATAATTCTAGGATCTTGTGCGTACGTTGAGTTCGTCATTTGGACCTAAAGTATATGTTCCAAACAACATATGCAAATTTATATTTACCATATGGTGGATTTTGTGTCATTTATGGTTATTGACAAGTGATTATTGGAATTTAGTGGGGTAGAGTGAAAAGTCACAAGACTCTGGAGCCATCAAAGATCCCTTTGATAATGTATGTAAATCTGTAATGCTACCTAGGAATATGAAATAGATATTAAAGATCCGAGGCTTTCTCATTGCATGATCAAAAGATTTTGCACATAGTTTTTCCAAAAGCCTCTTTTCTCATGATAAGATATGTTTCATGTTCGTAAATCATTAAAACATCTCAAACAATGGTTAGAGATTTCTAATTTGGCTTCACATTCCTATTACTTTTTGGAGAGCAGATATACTTGTGTCATTCAGAATCTTTTTGTCAATTTAATGTTAATAGACTTTTTTGCTTTTCGTATATGTTGAATTCATATCTTATTGTATTTGCATATAACCAAGGTATTAAAAAACATGCACAGCGAGGTTTATAAAATGGTATTATTAAAGGGCAACTCGGTTTCATTAAGCAAATCTTCATTTTCATATTTACTGTATCTAATTGGAAAAGGTATATCTGATCTCATCAACATGTATATTTTTATCACTGTCTTTAGTAATCCCATCAAAATTTTATCATGTCATGTTTTGCAATAAAATTAGATAATATTTTAGTTTGAATGATGAAGATTAGATCAAATGTAACTTAAATTAAATCGCATTACCTCTGCAAAATTGAAGCAACACGTTTGTAGATTCAAAATTTCAGTTTTTATCAAAAAAATCATATGATTTTTCTTTTACAGATCCATACTCCCATTACACCATTTTGTCTAATTATACCAGTCTAGATTGGGGTTTTCAGACTCTGACATTGCGGTTTGTTGAAAAATATATATTTAGTTTACAATAAGTACAACTTTCTCTTGACTAAGCAAAATTGTAAATAATTCATGAATGTATTATGTGGATGCAGCCTACGCCACTTGTCACCCCCAACCCCACCTCATAAGCATGGAAAAAGAAGTTGGAGGAGATGGTAGAGAGGTCTAAAGGTGGAAGATGGGGTACCGTGCAAGCAAAAGCAGTGCCAGGGGTGGATCAGATCACATGTAGTCAGGACTCAGAGGCATATATTGATGAGGTAAATAACCAAGACACCATAAATCATGTTAAACTTTACAGTAAATATATTTGCAATTATGTGATTGAAATAATATTGTATTATATTAAATTTAATGCATATGTTTCTGTTTAGTTCTGAATGATAAATATATATGAAATGATGACGTGATTGGTGTCTAAGTTATCTCTATGGGTGTTACATTGTTGTTAATTTTGATTATTGAAAATGATGGAGATGTTTCATGTGGGATACATCTAGTTCACCCCACCATGGCACCCTAACAATATTAAAAGAAGTTGAAAAAAATTTAACAAAGTCCATGATTCTAATTGGTGGAGGCAATATAAGAATATTCATAATGTAAGGATTATTCGCCTGATTTTAGTCCTCTTTCAGTTTAGTGAGAGTTAAAATAAAATTCAAAAGCTTGCATGGATGAGATGTTGATAGATTACTTCATTAAAAACAAGGAGACATGATCAATTATGTAGCCAATACCATTGATTTTGAAAGGTTCATGAGAAACAAAAAAATATATTTTGAATAAGATTGTGATAAGGTGGAATGCATATGAGCTTGATGACAAGGTATATGAGGCTTTTAAAATAAATGCCAGAACTCCATTGCTTTAGTCAGGACCATGTAGGTCATCTTTATTGCATGCTACATTAACTATTGGACTTGAAAGCAATCTATGGGTACTATTACACGATTGATGAATGTTTTGTCGATTATAAGACAAATATTTAATTTAATTTTATGTATTACTAAAATAATGTACAAATTACAATTTTAATTGAACTTTGAGCAGGTTATCAAAAGATGGAGTACTTCCAAAAGGGAACGTGATTCCATCTACATATAGAGGTACACAAAAAAAAATCATTACTAGAGAATGGCTATTTCAAGAATGATGCTTGTGTTGATGACTGAATGTTATATAGAGGAGACTATAAGAATGCAAAGGTGTATCATATTGGTGGTCATCCGCGCCATCGGAGAGGTATGAATGGAGCCACAATTTCATAAAATGTATTGGGACATTTTTTGTTATCGACAAATTGAAGCATATATATATCAATGCAAAGTTTTGAAAAAACTTTTGACTTGGCATTTTGACAATAGAAGCAAAGACAAAGTGTACCGCTAAGAAAATGTGGCCCGAGAAATTTAATTAAAAACTATCTAGTGTTAAGTTTGAGTTATCTAGGGATGAAGTCAATCCCTTTGGCAACATGGCTACAAGCTGTTCAATATGGTTTGTTATTTGGATTAATTCTAAAATTCCTCCATGGTTGACATTATAAATGAGCACCTTATAGTTTTGCTTAATTGTTCCCGGTCGTACTTTAGAATTATATGCATATGTTTGATGTTTCAAGATCAGTTGGAATCTTCGGTTCATGTATTCATGACTACCTCAGATTTGCAGTATGCTCAAGTATATCTTATTTTTAGTGTCTACATTAATAGTTGGTTGTACGTGTGTGTGTGTGTTGCAGGTGTTTACACAAATACAGATATTGCATTCCCAAGGTGTGGCGATTAATTGACCTCTAGATGCTCAAAAGGCCTTCAAGAAGTTTGTATATGAAGGATGAGATTATTGCTAATATCTCCTTTTTCTCCCCCTTTTAAAAAATAAAAAAGCAAGTCCAATGGCACAATTGAAATAAAGACTCAAAAAATAATGTTACCAAGCGATTAATGTGACTTTCTGAAGAGGCCCGCCAACAAGCAATTGATGAGGTTAATGTCATAACTCCAATAGTATTAACAGACTGTCCAACTTACACGATTTTCCACATTGGAAAGATCTCATCACACATATTATTGACCCAATGCACATTGAAAAATTGTATTGATTCTTTTCAAAAACGCTGACTGTAAAATAAAATACAGATATGAGACGGATGGATGTTAAAATTCTGCATGCAAAGAAAGTATTGGCCACAAAAGTGAAGAATTGGACGCATAAGTTATGAAAAAGTAAAGGTGGAACTTTCAGCAACCAATAAAATGAAGAACGAATTGTGATGAGGAAAATCATGACACAAAAAAACTATGGGTCATCTCTTTAAAAGATTTTTGCTGGTGATGGACATTAGAAGTCTCAAAACTCGTGATTGGCACATGTTCAAGTTCTAGATGGTATGGTTGTTGGCGTTTTAAGTTGATTTAAAGACTTACACAAAGCTATCTATCAACTATCACACTTTGGGAGGTAAAATGATATCATTAATGTTGTACAAAAGCTTTGATCTAGATTTTTACTAATATTCATTTTTTTCACCGAGTTGCTCTCATTAAAGGAGATACACAAAGTCAAGATTGCGACATGGAGAAAATTCATAATCAAAATTATTTTCCTTTTTGAAATGAGATCCTCACAAGCTACATGGATATAATAGTGGATCGTCTAATCCATTTTGTAAATGATGAAGATCTAGTTGGGGTCGTAAGTACAAGAAACATGTTTTCCTAAACGAAACACGAAAACATTGAAGAGGTTTGTCAAGAAATTTTTCCACCGAAGGGGTTCAATGGTTGAGGGTATATAATTCATCAAACCACCTTCATTGTTATATAGAGTTCATGTCCAAGGTTAACAGATCCATTGTTGTGCCATCAATATAGGATGAGAATCATGGATATAAGTTGGAAGAGCTATTATTGGGCTAATGTGTTAGGTAAAATGCTTGGTATATGTGCACATTTCTCTTTTATTTTTATCGGTTTGTAGATGTGCATATATGAATTGTTTACCCTATCCAAATTGTTTGGTGCATGTCTTTTGCACTCCTCTCGAGCCAAAAACAATAAATCAATTGATTATCCGTAATAGAGAATAAATGAGTGAGAAAGGGAACATGTCGGAGAAATGAAATGAATTAAAAACAACACGTGGGTGCAAAATGATTGTCCCTGAGGAATTACAAAGCAAGATTGGGCCCAAAAATGCACAATAAAATGACCATACAACTATTTGCAAGTTTTAAAAGAGTAGGAATACCTAATGTAGATGATGAACATTTGGAAATAGCGGAAGGCTGTAAACCAAATGTAAGTAATCTTATGTTATGTATCAGTTCGTGTTCGTTTGTTTATAGAATTGTGCATTGTTTATTATTCTTCTTTCTTAAAAGGTTAAGAAAGAAGTAAGAATGTGGATTGATAGGTGGTACTTTTATATAGGAAGTGTGGATGATATAAGAATTGATTGCAATTGCGGAGTTAAGTTTGAGTAGCCAAGTCATGGAATTTCCAAAAAGCAAAAAAATAATTCAAGAAAATCAGATTACGTTGGGATCAGCTAAGAAATAATTGAGTCAAATTATTGAAGCCTCAAAATTTTGTTGTTAAAATGTTGATGATTGGGGGTTTTCACTGTACTAGATTTAATAAAAGGTGCAAAGCTTATGCTCTATGGGCCCTAGACTGTACTTGCAAGCTACTAAACACCAAGGAGTGCTATGGGTTGCAAGATTAATTTTAATTTCTTTACTTTGTTAAGAAAGTCTTTATACAAATTTAAGTCCTGGCAAAATATATATTATATTCAAACATTGATTCGTTGAAGGTACTCTTTTATGATGTGGAAGCACTACAGAAATGGAAGTTGATAATGCATTCCCATCTTAAGGCATGCCACATTTACAATACAAAATATTTACATGGCATGAATGATAAAAACAAAATCCAGAATCTCATAACGATGTTGAAGGTGAAGATATTGAAGAAGGTATTTTTATAGACCGTGAAAATGATGAAAAATAATTAATTGGCTATAAAGATACAAGTATTTTGAGGATTGGTGAAGACCGCCTGATATGGATCTTGGAAAATCTTGGGGTAAATCCTCTAATTGAGGATTTAGATTTGGCATATGCCTATATGGAAGCAATTTGAAACGAGATTCAAAAGAGAGAATAATATAAATGAGACAATGTTTTATTATTATGTATTTTGTATGTGTAGCATACTCTTGAGGGAGATGCATAGTAGTTTATTCTATACTATCTAATGTTATCTAATTATAAATGTATGTATATATAATATTACAATGTCACGGAGGCTTAAAAGTTGTTATGGAAGTTAAAACAAATGAGCTTTTGCGTTTGACCCTTCACCTTCTAATGATTTAATGTTTTGGATGCCAAATGTGTTGACATGACACAAGCACTAGGCATGCTGCAAAGTCTCCATATGGTGGTTGTGCATTTTAGAAGTTCTATGTAAGGACCAACTTGTGTGATGTCTATAGGCAATGACACGAGGTGCACTGAATTTTATGGAAAATGATAGATATGCCCTGATGTAGACACGGTTAGGGGTCCCAATGAAGGGACAATTATTCTTGTTGAAAATTAACGGAAACTTTATCCATTATTTATACATGGAAGGTTTTTGACATGTTTTTGCACTATTTCATAAATGCATATAAATATATATCAAGTAAAAGTAGAGAGCAGAAGTTTCTCTCTGCTTTGTTCCTCTTAGCATATTTATGTATTTTTTAGAAAATTTAAAAGATTAAAACGTCTTTTGTTCAAATCTAAAAGACATTCTTAATTTTGAACTTAATCCATTGGCGAACTTTATCCTCGTCGAACGTGAACTCGAACTCGAACCTTGTGACTTACTCTACATGTGGTGCATGGACAACCAATGTTGTGCAAATGTTTCACACATGGCATTTCTTTGGCATAGTGTTGTGTAGGATGTGTGGAGTGCATAGATATTGTGTTGCATGGAACATCGAGTTATGTAGAAAACGCTAAGATTAATCATCAAGATTTGGGTCACGGGGCGTTGCCTATCAATCTCGCCCCATTTCGAGTGAAAGGGGAATGTTGCCTTCATTGTGCAAAATGTGTATGGTGCACAGAGGTGCTTAAAATGTGAACTTATCCAAGGCACTCAATGTAAGAGTGCAAAGCAACACGCTAGAGTGTGCAGCTCACCACCATGAGTCATCAAATGTTGATGAGGATGAAGATGATGTTAATAATGATGACTATACTACATTGGCATCATTTTTGTCCAAACAACATGGTACAATTGTTTTATATAATAACAATGATCAACTTCCCACTTTTTGTCTTGCTTGGTAGAGAATAAATCTTGATGTATTGATTAATGAGTTGCTTAACAATTTATTAAGATTTTATCTTAGAATTGATTATTGTTTATTATGATCTATTTATTGCATTTTTATATTTGTTAACACAATTAAAACTACCAAACACATTATTATTAGTATTTAACATATTTTTATATTTACTAACACAATCTATTGATTTGTCAAATTTTAGCTGATTTTAAATGAGAGTCCAATTCATAAAACATTTTTTTCAATTCACAACTGTAATTGTCACTCTAAACATGATAAACCACTGCCACGATGAAACAATAATTCGTAAAACAAATTTGTTTGGATTCTCATTCAAAAGAAATTCCCTTTATGTTGAACTTTTTGACAAAAAAATTGCCATGTTTTTAACTAAATATTCATTTGGTACACAACGGAGTTTGTGGCAAACTTGCTTAGAGTTTCCAGACTTAAGGTGTATTACTTTGTGTGCTTGAAAAACACTTCAAAGTGTCTTTTCTTGACCATGGGGAATACCACATTAGGAGCTTTGTAGTCAAAGGCCTTGTGGTCACACATGTGCTCCACAATTAATTGGCTATGCGAGTGAATCTTTATTTGTCCGATGCCAGAACCTGTTTCCAACTCCGTCGTTGTAATAAGTGCGTTGTACTCAGGATTGTTGAAGGCTGTCTTATTGCATTGGCGATTGAACTCTTAAAATGGCGTATAGAGATTGAATTTGATATAATTGCATTTTTGGATAGGGCATACTATATCAATCTCATCATAGTGCACCAAAAATCTTGCTGCAAAACACCTTCACTAACGCTTTCACTCACATCTATACAGTGCACCAAAAATCTTGTTGCAACACACCTTTACTAATGCTTTGACTCACATCCATACAATGCACCAAAAACAAATTGCTGTCGTTTCTTCAACAGCAATTCATCATCTTCTTTCTCCACAAAGTAATGTGTCTTCATTAATTGCTGGCTTTCATTACATGCCTTTTATCTTCTAGGTTCTTATACCAATTGATAATTTACAGCAAGCAATTACACAGCACTCGGTGAATTTTTTTCAGGCCTACACTACAAGTACTTTATTTATATGGAAAACCATAATGCAAAACACCAAATGGAGGTGTGTTGAGCCATACCCTCCATGTCATTTACTACATCTATTAGTACCACTCGTTATAAACAAACATGCATAACAAATTGTCCAACTTAGGAATACACGTACAGCAATCTAACCAAACTTAGTAATATAATCAAGATTCCAAACCTTAAGATATTCCCTAACTACATTTGGATCAAATGATTCCAATGCTTGTTATGGCTTGAGGATGTTTGGACATCTCCCAAGCCATCCCAATAATGGCTGGACATTTCCCAAAAATTGGACAGCTCGTGGAATGCCTAGGTATCCATCAACCATCCTGGACAGCCAATGAAACTAAAAATTAGTAAAACAAAAAAATGGGTGTGGCACTTTTCCCAACTTTTTACTCTCCTCGCCAAACCTTAAGAACCCCCATTTTTTTCATTTAACTTGAAGATGCTTCAAAAAAACTAAGAAACATGGAAAACTATAGCCAAGGGAGTAAGAACAGCAGCCACTAAAGGGAAACAGAAGCAGAATTGTGAGCGGATTGGAAGAGGTACAGTGAGTAAATTTGTATTTTTGTTTGCACTCAAATTTAACACATTGTTTTAGGTTACATCGCATTACAAAAAATAAAGAGCAGTGATGGGGAAAAACTGAACTGCAAATGGTGGAAACAGAGAGAAAGTGGGGGTGCATGGAGTTGAAAGTTCAAACAAAAAGCCATCTGAATGCTTGATGATGCAGGTTTTCAGTTTTAATGATGGAAATCCGTGGATTAAGGGTGTCTTTTAAGTGCTCAATTTGTTTCAAACTTTAGAATGTTCAATGATGTATAATTACATTGTAAAACTCTAGAAAATTGCATATTTTCATGATTTTTTATTTTCTTCTACATTTATTACTTTCCATCTCTATAATTTGGACTGTCATCCTGTACAATATCGGACACTCATCCCCCTAGTTCTTCAAGTCCCTATCGCCATTCCAGAAACTTCATGTAACGTAAGAAAAAAAAACTCTTGCACGTGAGAGATTTAAGTAGCATACTAGTTTTCAATCCAGACCCACAAACATCTGTATGGATGTATGTTTTTTTAGTCACATCATTTCCTAAAGCGAGAAAATCGATCTCTGGACAACTCATTATTTTTTGATTGTGTACTGTGACATAGTTGTCACATCATTTCCTAAAGCGAGAAAATTGTTCTCCGGAAAACTCATTATCATTTAATTGTTTATTGTGACATAGGTCCATAAATTAGTTAAAACTAAGCTACAATGAAATTCAAACCGATTCTTCTAATGCACAACAAGATATTCCTTGTTTAACATAAGTTTATCTTTCATAATTGTCAAATGGAAACCAATATATTTTTTATCATGCAGGGTGACCAATATCATATCATGCCCTGATACATACAAATTAGGCTGGGAACATTCAAATAGATTGTTTCAAGACATGATGCACTTTCTTGCATCTATAGTGTTACAAATTAAAATACATACAAACCATCAGCAGGCACATAATATGGAGGCCATGATGCATCAATCAAATTTATTTTCAGTGCAGCAACCTACAGCTACAGAACTTTCTGCACATAATTACTTCCTGCATATGATTTTTAAATTAGTTTTGGATATGCCCACAATTTGGATAGCCTGTGATCTACAATCAGCACTCCTTCAGAATCACTGTCACTGCTTGAGGAAGAACTCGATGCCATGGATTCACCTAGAAGAAAGTCCAAAACCTGTAATCAGAATGCAATTATCAGTATATTTTCCACAGAATGAAGTCCCAACAATGATGCTAATCTATACTTGTACAGAATTATAGGACCTAATATTTCCTATGTGGTCGATTCCAGAAGACTTGCAATACAACACTGCAAATTGTCGCTCAAGAATAAAATCATAATACTTGAGGTAAAAAATTTGGATAAAAACTTTGTAATAAGAATTTTTAACCATCAAAGTTTGGGGCCACTCAAGTGGCCCATCATCAGGATGAATCATTATTGTGGAAAGTCCATAAAGTGGTAAATCTCTCATCACAATACTTATTAAGTTTAATAAATTATAATACCATGAATAGACAATTACAAAGCCTGATTTTGAATTATAGCACAATATAGTTCGGAAGTGTTGAAAATTCCTTTACACCATAATAAGCAGACTGATCTTAAAGCACCCTCAACTATAGATAACTCAAAACTGAAAGCCAATCAGAACTGCTGAACTTTAAATGCTAGAATTTACAATCACATACAATTGAGAAATACTAACTGAAAAACATTCAGATCTGTATATGAACGAATGTTTTATTCATTCAATTTTTCTAATGTGTGTTCCAAAACATTATCCCAAGTATTCTTTTATATCTGAAGAAGAGACCTTAAAAATAGCCTGAATCCTAAAACTGGATCCATCCCAAAATTAAATCAACCCATGACCTAATTTTATTTTAGGGATCTACGCCCTTTAATAGACAAAGTCAAACTTTACATAAGCAAACTGCTAAATAAAGAACTACTTTTCTAAAACTGGAAAACAAACTACAAAAAAGCAACTACTAAATCTGGACAGCCAAGAATATGACAGCCAAGATTAGGACTGTTGTTCTCTATGATTGTACGCTTTGTTGAAGTGTGCTTAGGTTCCACACACATGCCTTGCTGGAGGATGCATTCTGAAGTAACATAATCTAACATTCCCTCGTACTGAGGAACATGTTATTCAGCAATCCCAGTCTCTCCCAAAACACCTCAAACTTCCCCTTAGTTAAAGGCTTCACCAAAATGTCTGCAACCTGCTAATCTTCTGGAACATAGTCTACAGTAACTTCTCCCTTCTGAACTTTGTCTCTGAGAAAGTGATGTCTGATGTCAATGTGCTTGGAGCAGTCATGAGATACTGGATTCTAAGAGAGTTTGATACAACTCTAATTGTCACAATAAATGACTGTAGGCTCCATTTTCTCACTTGTCAGCTCTGCAATCAACTTGTGGAGCCAGAGGGCTTCACAACTAGCAGTGTCGGCTGCCATGTACTCTGCCTCTGTTGAACTCAATGTCGCTCAAGTCTGCTTCCTGCTGAACCAGAATATGACTCCTAAACCCACAGTGAGGCAACATGCTGAAATACTCTTCCTGTCACTTGCATCTCCTGCCCAATCAGAATCAACAAGTCCATGCAACATCAACTTATCATCCCCTACATATCTTAGACCAAAATGTATTGTGCCCTTCAAGTATACTTTGCAACAACCCAGTGAATCTGCCTTGGCTCAACAATGAACTAGCTAAAGTGTTCACTGTAAAACATATATCTAATCAGCTATTAACAATATATATGAAGGACCCAGTCTACTTCTTGTGCACCAAGGGATCTATCAAATTTAAATCCAAGTTAGAATGCAACTTCAAATTCGGTATCATAGGAGTGGCGATGGATTTGCAATCCACCATCTAGAACCTCTTCAAAATATCAAATGTGTATTTTCCCTACTAAAGGAAAACCTCACTCATCTTTTGCCACAACTCTAGACCCGAGAAATAGTGCATCAGTCCAATGTAGTTCATGTCAAATCCTTTGACCAACTCTTCCTTGGACCCTGCAATAAGCTGCTTTGAATTCCCTATGAGTATCAAGTCATCTACATACCAGACCAAAGACAACAAATCAGATCCATCAAATAAACGATAGAGATTGGGATTTACAGCTGTTTTGGTGTAGTGAAGCCCAAACCTAGCAAGTACTCATCAATCCTAGAGTACTAAGCATGAGGTGCCTACTTCAATCCATAAAGAGCTTTCTTCAACCTACAAACATGGATCTCTCACCCATGCTTCTCAAAGCCTCTCAGTTGATTAATGTACACTTCTTCCTCAATCAAGCCATTCAAAAAAGTTATCCTAACATTCATCTGAAGTAACTACCAACCAAAAATAGCTGCTAAAAATATACTGGTCCTTATGTATTCCTGGCAACTGGAGCAAAGGTCTCCTCATAGTCAACTCTTCTTTGAGAGAATTCTTCAGCTACAGACTGAGCTTTGTACTTATCTATGTCCCCATCAGCTGCATGCTTCACCTTGTACAACCACTTGTAATCCACCACTAATTTCCCCACTAGTCTCAACACTACCTCCGACACATCATTCTTCATGATGGAATTGTACTCCACCATGGCATCTTGCCATACCTGCTAACTTGTTGCATCCTCATCAGTGGAAGGCTCTCCATCAATGATGGAAGTCATTAGTACAACATAACTTGGAAACTTCTTAGGAGGATCACATACCTGAAAAGAAAGTCTTTGGAGGACCAACTTGCTCCTTCGCTTCTTGCAATGTCTATTGAATCCATTTAGGTTTCCTGGTTGTCCAAGGGAGTAAAGTTGTCTCTATACCTATACTAGAACCTGCCTAATCCAAACATGTGCTCCCTAAAACCCGAGGATCAACACTTGGGGCAGCAAGTGTTGTCACCTCCCAACTACTATTGGAAGCTTCTGGGATTTGGAAGACCATGCATCCTCATCCACCTTCACATCCCAACTAACTACTATCTTCCTCTCAAATGGAACATAGATCTTGTAAGCCTTAAATGTCTCATTGTAGCCATCTAGAATACCTTTTAAATAGGAGGTTTAAAGCTTCATCCTCTTCTCCTCTTGAACATGAATGAAAACTAGACTCCCAACTACTCTTAAATGATAAAAACGATTTCTCCCCTATAAAAGCTTCCTCTAGAGTCTTGTCCAACACTTTGTGAGGACTCTTGTTTAGTATGTAGACTACAACACTACAAGCATCTACACAAAAAAACATATGCAGATCTAAGTCATGTACCATAGACTTAACAATCTCTGCTATGGACCTGTTCTTTCTCTTTGTGACTCTATTTTGTTGTGGGTTGTATGGTACGGTAAAATCCCTACTTCTCTACAAAAGGAATCAAAAGCATTAGAGGCAAACTCCTCTCCATTGTTTGATCTCAGTACCTTGATCTTCCTACCTGTTTGGTTCTCAATAAGGGCTTTGAACTCCTTAAACCTATTGAAGACCTCATCCTTGGTCTTCATAAAATAAATCCAAACCTTTCTACAAGAATCATGAATAAAAGTAACACTACAAATTACATATCAATGAGGTTGATGACATAGGTCCACAAACATTTGAATGGATCAAACCTAGAATCCCCGTAACCTATCCTCTTTGTCAGAAAAGAGACCTTGGCATGCTTGCCAAGTGCACATCCCTTATGCCTCTTCTCCACCTTGAAGTCGAGGAATCCAACCACCATGTCCTTCATAAGAAACAATAATCCATAGTTCATCTTGACAATGTAATATTTTGGAAACCCTTCATATTATCAAATGAAGAAGCTGCAATGTTTATAGACATTGAACAACTATAACAACATCCATGGAAAGTGGATCAAATATACTAACTACGGAAAATATGCAGAAATAGCATATTGCCCCTAACTAATCACATCCGGGAACATCCGGGAACATTCCAAAGAGTAAACTAACAATAGTATAGCCCCACTAATCTAGGGATGTGACAACTAGATAATAGCTAACTAATAGCTAACTAAGTTAAAGTAATAAAATTTAATTACTTTAACATTACAACTTAGTAAATGATGAATTAACCTAAGTTTATTCCTAACATTCCCCCTTAATTCATCATCATGGTGCAAGTGAATAGGAGAGAAAAAACTCTAAAACAAAATATGTTTACACGAGGTAAACATTTATTAGCACACACATGCTAAAAGAAACCTATTCTAAGGTGAATCAAATGACTTTATCATTCCCCCCTTAATTCAAGTATGGTCTCTCTGGATCTCATCTGAACAGGAGTAGCTGGATGAAGGTACTTCCTCTGAACGGTGTGCAAGAGATGGAATAGGCTCAGGAATTGTCTCTAGGATGTCTGGAACCTCTTTTGGGTTGGCACGTGTGCTCAAAAAACAAACGAGTAGCTCTGAACGTTTTGAAAACCTCTGTTGGGTTGGCTCTTGGCTCAATAAAACCTCTGTTGGGTTGGCTCGTAGCTCGAAATTGGCACTGGCACGAAAAACTACCCTCCATTCACTTTGCTCTAATCTGCAAGGAATACCATTGTTGAGCGATCAATGAAGAATTTGCAAGTCTTTCATCTTTTCCCCCTAAATTTTGAGTGAAAAGCGAAGACAACTAGCTCCATGAGAATGAAAAATTTTTTGGCACTTTATAATGATAGTGCATTTACAATTTTGTCTCTTCTTCTGTGGAAAATTTCCCATTTTGGAAGCATTATGAGTACAAAATTGCAAATTTTATATTAGCTTATTTCAGCCTTTGAAATTTTTACAAGACAACTTATTAAAATCTGGACGAAGACATAGAGATCAAAAAATCATACACTTTCAAAAAAAACAGCACCTCAATCCGAGGTACCAATTGAAAGTTATGACTTTTTAAATTGCAATTTCAATATCTTTTCGGGCCCCTTTCCAAAAATGGAAAAAAAAATTATACTTCGCAAAATCCAAAAATAGAAAAAAATTTAAAAGCGAATTTCGGATTTTAAAAAAAACGCATCCCACTTAGGGCTTACTTGGCTCGTATGCACGCAGCCTTGGTTTCTCCGTCACTTTTAGATATATTTGCCTCCTCCATAGCTCTTTATTTTTATTTTCTCCTCTGTTTTGTGCGAGGTCACATTGTCACGAATTTGGAAGATCGATTTGGATGCCTTTGCTTGTACGTGTGGAGATCTTGACTTGTTGGTTCCAAGTAATGTTGGGTCGACCAGATCTGAGGCTCCAACTCATGGAGCATGGGTGATCCCAAATAAATCGAAACTCGCCCAATGTGAACACCCTAGATTTATGCAAGTCCTCATGATTATGGGCTCGACTGTGCTCATAGATAACTAGATAATGTAAAACTCGCCCTTTCCTTAAATACACAACTCGGTGAAGAAGAATGCAAGCTCGGTGGATGGCTATTTCGGATCCCGAGTTCTTTGCAGATCTGAAACTAGGTGACCTCCAAATACAACAATCTGCTAAATGTGTATAAAGATCTTATCAATTTTTTTTTAAATCTGCGGCAATTATCTCGCAATCTGCAACACTTTGTGCAGAACTCTAGGGGTGATGAAGCAAGGCAGGTGCTTCCAAGAGGTTGGGGACAACTATGGTTCCTCCAAGCTCAAACTTGCAGCAAATGAACCTTAAACCTTCTACAACACACTCTCCTTAGAGGATGAGGGATCCTCACAGAGACCGGGATCAACCAACTCTGATACCAAATCTTGACAATGTAATATTCTGGAAACCCTTCATATTATCAAATGAAGAAGCTGCAATGTTTATAGACATTGAACAACTATAACATCCACAAAAAGTGGATCAAATATACTAACTACGGCAAATATGCAGAAATAGCATATTACCCCTAACTAATCACATCCGAGAACATTCCAAAGCAGTAAACTAACAATAGTATAGCCCCCACTAATCTAGGGAT